>OW240921.1:11011358-11153276 GCA_933207985.1 Pelobates cultripes
GGGCTCCCTCCATCCCAGGGCTCTCTATATCCAGGGCTCCCTCCATCCCAGGGCTCTCTATATCCAGGGCTCTCTATATCCAGGGCTCCCTCCATCCAGGGCTCTCTATATCCAGGGCTCTCTCCATCCCAGGGCTCCCTATATCCAGGGCTCTCTATATCCAGGGCTCCCTCCATCCAGGGCTCTCTATATCCAGGGCTCTCTATATTCTGGGCTCCCTCCATCCCAGGGCTTTCTATATCCAGGGCTCCCTCCAATCCCAGAGCTCCCTCTGTCCCAGTGCTCTCTCTATCCTGGGCTTCCTCCATCCCACGGCTCTCTCTATCCAGGGCTCCCTCCATCCCAGGGCTCTCTCTATCCAGGGCTCTCTCCAATCCCAGAGCTCCCTTTATCCAGAACTTCCTACATCCCAGGGCTTTCTCCATTCAGGTCTCCCTCTATCCAGGCTCTCTCCATCCCAGGGCTCCCTCAATTACAGGCTCACACCCACCAAGCTTCTTTATTCTTCTACCAAGCTCCAGCATCCACTAAGCTCCTGTACCTCTCCACCAAGCTCCTTCACTTCTCCACCCCCCCCCACCCCTTACACCTCTCCACCAAGCTCCTGTATCTATTCACTAAGCTCATTTATTCTTCCACCAACCTCCAAGATCACACCTCTCGACCAAATTCCTTCACTCCTCCAGCAAACTCTACCCCCCAATCCCTTACACCTCTCCACCAAGCTCCTTTACCTCTCCACCAAGCTCCTTCACTCTTCTACCAAGCTCCTACATCTCTTTACCAAGCTCCAGCATCCACCAAGCTCCTTCAAACATGGGACTGGCTGGTACAGGTGACCTGCTCTTTTTGACTCTCCAGGACTGGCATTAGACCCTCCTCGCCCTGGGCTCTGGTGAGTGTGACCCCTGCATTGTGTTATGTGAATGACCCTGTAACTCCTGGTGTGCAGAGTGTGAGTAGTACCTGGACATCCTATGGAGCATTCTACTGCCTCCGAATGGATCCATATATCAGCACTGCACGGGTTAATCCATTCAATTCTTGCTTATTGACACCAAGTCATCTATAGTAAAAAATAATAATCTTTTTTTATTCTGTTGCTTCTTACCCAGCTCCAGTTCTCTTAATGGGTTATTCACTAAAACGGCAAACTGTCAGGAATCTAAAGTTTGAATTCCAAGGTTTAGACTAAAATAACTAAAGTGAAAAAATTCTCAAATTTATTTATGTTTTTGTTGTTATGTATTTTGGCATAAATTCCAAAACTCACTTTGAATTCTTTACAATTCACACTTAGCGAAAGTCCCTGAGACGCTAATTAACCTATTCTGTAGTGAACTGAAGAATCATTCTTGTTTGTGATTTGGCCTAGTATCACCATGTTACCCTGGGTGTAACTGTCTTGGTGTTATTCGACAGACCACTTAACCCCTTAAGGACACATGTCATGTGTGACATGTCATGATTCCCTTTTATTCCAGAAGCTTGGTCCTTAAGGGGTTAAACAAGAGCCTATCACATCTTAGGCCAAAACAGGCGAATGGCAAAAATTCTCAATTTTTTCAACTTGGCAATTTTTACAGTTTTAGCCTAAATATTATCATTTGCTTGCCAGCACTCACGAATTACTGGTTTAGTGTTTTCCAATCCAAACTCTGGACTTGTTCAGAATATTTTGCTAATATCCATTGCAGCGTTAATATTATTACAGGAGATTTGCAATTTGCGCAAGACACTAAGATGCTATGGATGTTTGTAGTTTATAATTAGGCTTTTTTACTGCTAGGTAGCTGAGAGGCTTGAGAAATGCAGTACGTAGAATTCTGCAGTGCAGAATTAGACATCTCTGTACTAAGATCTGTGAGGGCCCCGGGACCTACATCTCAGGTACCGACTGCGCCAATTTTATTTTCCACCTATGCCAGAAAATTGGAGAGGAAATAGTTCATTTGAAATGTATTCATTAAACACTAATTGTGAATTGAAAATCAAACTGCAAACTCTCGGCAAAAAGGGGAGATTTGGAAAAAAATCCAATACTTCCTGTCACAGCTTGCATATTTTTGTCTAAATGTTACAATTCAATTATGAATTCATACATTTCAGTGTTTAATTAATAAAACATTTAGCTTCTGTCTGTACCGAGAAAGTAAGCTCTTTACAAAATAAATATCTGCTTGCAGGATTGTGTGCCCTGAAGAGCTTACATTCTACGATGGACTTCCCTCTAAATATTTAGAGACTTTATTACTGCATTTTAATACTGTACGTGTAGAATATGATAGAGAAACTGTTATAATTCTACATACCTGAAACCGGTCTGACCTCAATACATCTTCTCTTCAGATTAGAATTAATATGTGACATGATTACCTCTCATACATTTATGTAGTCATACCTCATACCATTCTGCGTGATATTTATTAATACAACCAGGCTGCTGGGATCGGCCATTTTGCTTTTATGTAAATGTCAAAAGAGGAAACATTTTCATCGCCTTTTTCGGAAACAATTATGCCAACAATACGTGAAAGCCTATACACTCAACGTGATCAAAAAAGGGTTTATTTGCTGTAAATGTGAAGATTAGATAATTTTTCCAAATTGGCTTTTATTGCCTGAGAGTGACAAATTCCTTACAGTTTCTCTGCAAATCTATGTTTAGTAAATAAACCACAAATAATCTAATCACGCGTTTACAAGGACAAATCAAAAAGGCAAGGTGATCAGATACGCTCCACATTGTGTAAAAAGGAATTTCTAACAAACCAAAAAAAGTACTAAAACTTCAGTGTCCACTTTTAACTATCAGAGTTTTCTTAGTAGCGCTATATGACTTTATAGTGTGAGCTTACTTGTTAATGTCCAGGCTGCTACCTGCCCCCATGTGTTGTCAGTTTAGAGTTAATAAATGTGGAGTTTTCTAAGAATAACCTCTTTTGTCTCATAAGACATTTTGCAAATGTTGCGTTTTGGTATTTGAGCTGAAAGCAGCCAGGTGAATGGTTAGCGTCGGGCTCACCTAAGAGGTTTACCTGGATCTTGGCAGATGAGCTTACAACATAGCCATACATGTCCTATTGAGGACCGTTTGGGACAGTGCACACTAACCTTGCTAACTGATTGCGCTGTTTATTGTCCTTGACATCAGAGACTACTATCTGTATCTTTTTATAACACAGATAAGTTTCTTATTTTCAATATGCAATGTCATTGGTCAAGGGCACTATAAACCAGATGGCAGTATGGAGTGCATTTCGTACTGTGAACGCAATTTGCGCTGTGAGATAACTGCAGATTAATATAAGATTGGATACCCCCTTTCAACAAGAATAGATTAATCATGAAATTCAAGGTTTTATCAAGTCTTTGAACAGTCAGCTGTAGTCAGCGATACCCCGTAAAACAGACATTTGTTTCATACTTGAGATTCGTGTTTGTGCCGGAGGGTTTAGCAGTTTTATTGAAATTAAAAACACCAATTCCCGAGGCTCTGAAATACAGCGAGCAAAGCTACGCAAGATCTCTATGGATTTATGCAGTCAGGAGACAGAAGGGATTAGCGTCCGTGGCTTGTGAGCCGAGTTAGCAGGCAAAACCAGACCAATTCTAGGCCAAAACAACTTATCTTTATTTAGCCAAGAGAAATGTTCAATGGAATTGAGCTCACGTTACAAGGATTGTTAAGGAGCAGTCACATAATATGTCAAATAATTGTCCTGATTAAATACACAGTATCTGTCGGTATCCAGATTTTCAAACTATGAATTTCAAGAAGACTGTTTCCATCTGCCACTATTTTCGCATATCATTTGCACTGGGGAGACCTTAATCTCTTCCGAATTATTCCCTGGCAGTACAGATCAGATAAAATCTAGGTTAGAGAGAAATTGGGGGTCTGGACCACAGAGAATTTGTGGATCGTGAAGAAGAGTTGGGTTAGGACCACAGAGTTTTGATTGGGCTAGGGTTATGTAGAAACAGTGGTTATATGTCGCAACGTAGACGTGGCTCTGAGCCATAGAAAGTGGCTGGTCTGGTCTGAGAGAAGTGGTCATTTCATGATCTAGGAGAAGAGGTGGCTCAGAGGCATAGAAAGGTGCTTGTTGTAACCTAATGTATTTATACCAGAAAGATCTGCTTTAGTATATAATGTGGCTCAGTCACCTTTCAGTATTCCATAAAGTTATAATCTGGGACTTTGACCAATGGGCGAGTTTGAGGTTGACTGAAAAAAGCTCCACCGTCAACTTTAGTCCAATCCCAGCATCCATGGTTTCCTGGGATCCTACATAGACCTTGTGTGTTGTACATTCGCGCATGTGCAAGAGTACAGCACTGATGTGGCTCCTGGCAGGTGAAGCACCAGGAACTAAAGACGGAGATGGCAAGGGCCGCAAGGAACAGCTCCAAGAAGGTAAAACCTACCTTTTCCTGCACCCAACTTCTACTGGTCCATAGTGGAATCTGTCACTTTCTGGATCTTTGCAAAAAAGTGACAGATCCACTCTAACTGGAAAAAGACGGTGTTAGAGAATAATGAACAGGTAAGACTAGTTTTAGTGTTGAACAAATGGGGATTTCTAGTTTTAAGGTTAATACAGCAGGATGTTTAGTTTTGGGGTTAAACAATTGGGAAAGGCTAGTTTTTGCATATAATGTTCTGGGAGAGCTGGAATTAGTGCTTTCTGAATTAAAATGCTGACATTAACATAAATGGAATTTGGAATGCTTGAATAAGTGTATAATGTATTGTGTGGGCTGGAGTTACTGTATAATGAATTGGAAAGCCTAATATTAGCATAATATGATGTGGGAAGGCAGTCTGTGGCCTATAATGAGGTGGGTCTGCTTGCTGAATTTAGCGTTTAGGAATGTGCGATCATGTTTGAGTCACAGCTTTTAGTGTGGAGCAGCATGTGGCCAATAAATACACAGCCTTGTCTACAACTGATTCTATTAATTTCAGCTATGAGCACACTTAATAACAGCCAGTGACCTAATTAGCGAACGCTCAGATAGCCAGGCCTCCATGCCTGTCATGCAGGGAGAATATTTCAGACATAATATAGTGGAAGTCTCTGTGACTAAAGAATAATTTTCGCACATGTGGGAAGAGGGTAGATCCTGGCTTTTAGCTTTTCGTGCAGTTTACTTACTACAGAGAATCATGCAGGACCAACAAGAAATTAATATATATATTTTTTTAATCCAAACAAAAGATTATCCAGCTCTTCTGCAAACTTTTATATACTGAACGACACCTCGCGTGGCCTGTCCTGACCGCACTGGGCGCTGCCATCAGACGTGTTATTTTTAATATTCAAAAGATTTACTGCTTAAACTCAACAAGCGGTGATTAATGCAGTCTTTTCAGCCCCATTTAAGATCCCACAATTAATGCAATGAAGCTCTCGAGGGGACGGGATGGCCTGAAGCTTTGTGACTAATTCAGAGATGAATTATAATTTTGTCCGTGCCATCGTCAAATGTTGGTCCAGACTCCAGCCTTGTGGTGTATCTCGTGCCTGCTCTGCGCGCTCAGATTCTCTGCTGTAAAGCCATGTTTCTCAGCTGTATCATCCAATGTTCAAACCCAGGGGAATGATTTGTTCCAGCAATGCCAGCAAGGCTAAACTTAGATCAAATCTGCTGTTTCTGCACAATGTCTCTTCGGAGGGCATCATGCTCAGGACGTATCTGTCAAAAAAATGTCCTGGACTGCTTGTTTTTTATCTCTGCCAAATTTTACACACGGTGCATAATTACCACCTGGGCCTGTTTAGAGAAAATCCCTTGCGCTTGTGTAAGATTTAAAGGGGAACTGTCATGTCTCTGGAGAATATACCATCGAACAAAACACTTAAAGCCACCTATAGCGTGCATTAACAGTTTTTGCATGTGATGCTCATTTTTTTTAATGTTTATTAAATATTTAGCATTAGGTACAGCCATGGCACACGTTAAAACACTATATCTGTTTCTCCTGCTCTCTTTTATGCTCTTTTTAAGAGGCGATCATATCCAGGACAGAACTAAATACAGTGGTGTGGATGTCTAAATAAAACTTTATTTTTCAGACTTCACAAACACATTTTGTTCTATTTATGGTTTAAGTAAACATTTTTTCAGAAATCTCATGATGTAACGGTCCCCTTTAAATGTGGTGCACGGTGATAGATTTAATGAGTGTGGCAAAGATGCCTCTGCTACGAGCTCCTAGAGGAGCCTGCTGGCTATCCTCCTGCCCAAGGACTATAGGCCATGTAAAAGACATGCTAAAAGACTTTGTTCGTGAGATTTCCCTGCATGGTTCGGGAACCGTACAAAAGCACAAACTAAGGACCACCCGGATGCTTGCTAAGCCCTATTGACACATTTTAACGATTCACACCTCAGTGTTCTTAGTATTTGGCTAGGTGGCCGCCGTTCGTATGCACGAACACATGGTGGTGGCCATCTTGTTCACATGAACGCAGGCAGCGATGTTTGGTCGTCGAGTGCATGAAACTAAAATCGGACACTTGACCTCGCGAACACAGCTGAACTTCCATCATCATCTGCGTTCGGTTCTTTACATCGTGGAAGGACACTGTTCAGTGGAATCGTTGGTATGGATTAGGGGAACAAGCTCCACACTATAACTATGTACAGTCAGTCAATTTCGGGAGTATAAAAAGGAACAAACTACCGAACGTAGTCCATAGTTATAGTGTGGAGCTTGTTCCCCCAATCCATACCAACGATTCCACTGAACAGTGTCCTTCCACGATGTAAAGAACCGAACGCAGTCTTGTTGTGCTGTTTGTTAGCAAATTAGAGGAAGCAATTAATTGCTCGCACGCTGCTTCCTGCTCCAGGAGGTTATGTGTGCAACATTACATTTCTTCCCGCAGCTTGTTCAGAATTTCTGTGTGTGAATCAAAGCAAAATAAATCTATTTGCCCGAGCTGAGGAGAAATGCTAGCCAGTTCCATATATCTACCAAGTACCCAAAATACAGCCATTGTCCCATGTATAAATTGCCAGTGTGAAGTCGTAGTGGAGAAATGTATGCTCTTGCTGTAGTTTTTCTTTAAAATGTGGTTTTCAACTAGTTTGTTTTCAAATTAAAGGACCACTATAGTGCCAGGAAAACATACTCGTTTTCCTGGCACTCTAGTGCCCTGAGAGTGCCCCCACCCTCAGGGACCCCCTCCCGTCGGGCTCTGGGGAGAGGAAGGGGTTAAACTTACCTCTTTTTCCAGCGTGGGGTGGGGAGCTCTCCTCCTCCTCTCCTCCCTCTTCTCCTCCTCTTTGGCAGAATGCGCATACGCGGCAGGAGCTGCGCGCGCATTCAGCTAGTCCATAGGAAAGCATTCACAATGCTTTCCTATGGACGCTGGCGAATTCTCACTGTGATTTTCATAGTGAGAAGCACGCAAGCGCCTCTAGCGGCTGTCAATGAGACAGGCACTAGAGGCTGGATTAACCCTAACAAATGGTTAACCCTAGCTGGACCTGGCGCCCAGACCACTTCATTGAGCTGAAGTGATCTGGGTGCCTATAGTGGTCCTTTAAGAATATCTCTTTGTTCGTAGTCATTGAAACAAGTTTATGTCACAAATGTGAGTGTGATGCCATTGTTGTACTTAATGCTGATAGTTATAAGCTGATGACATTGTTATAATACTGAAATCGACATGAAAAAAAAATTATATCTTATTTTGTGAAGCCTGACAGCCAGGCATACATTCTTAAAGGGACACTATAGTCACTAGAACCACTCGAGCTTAAAGGGACACTGTAGGCACCCAGACCACTTTAGCTCATTGAAGTGATCTGGGTGCAGTGTCCCATCACCCGTAACCCTTACCAGACAGCCACTAGAGGGACTTCCGGGCTCGAAGGCGACTTTTGGTAGCCTAAATGACTCTGGACGTCCTCACGCTATGCATGAGGACTTTTAGCGCCACTGGAATCTCCATAGGAAAACATTAAATAATGCTTTTCTACGGGGAAATCCTAATGACATCGGCGGGGGAGGAGTGAAGGTGGCCATAGCCAGCGTCAAGGGACATTGGCGCTGGACCCAGATAAGTGACAGTGTAACCCCTTCTGTACCATGGGTGAGTGTGCTTAACATAGGGGGAAGCTATAGTGCCAGGTAAACAAGTTTGTTTTCCTGGCACTATAGTTTCCCTTTAATGTAGTGATTCTGGTGTCTATAGCCTGTCCCTAAAGGCTCAGCACCGTAAGCGTTGCCTTTTGAGAGTAATAGCAGTGTTTACATTGCTGCCTAGGAACATCTCTAGTCACTCAGACAGGTACTAGAGGTGCTTCCTTTGTCAGTGCGTCACTGTATGCAGCACCTATGTTCAGAGTCTCCATGCTCTGCCTGGAGGTGCTGAATGTTCCCCATAGAAATGCATTAATTTTATGCATCTCTATGAGGAGATGCTGATTTCCTATGAGAAAACATTGGATTGGCTGAGATAATCAAGATTGATGATATCAGCCATGGAGGCGGGGCCAGGTGAGAGCGAGTAGAAACACCTTTCCCAGGCAATTGGAGGAGGGATGACCACCTAAATAGTTAAACACTATAGGGTCAGTAAAACCTGTTTGTATTCCTGACACTATAGTGTTTCTTTAAATTCTACACCAACAGGTTTATTCTCTAAAATGAGAATTCATAGTAAATTCAAAGTGATTTTTTTAAATTTAAGGCCAGAGTAGCCAAACTGAAAGCAAGGCTGACTTAAAGAATTGTTCCCGTTCCGCTATTTTGACCTTACATTTGAAATTCACCTTGAATTCTGTAACTTTAACCTGTAACCTGTAACTTTAAATATGTCCAGCTTCAAAGACACATTTGGGTTTGTGACTGTTAGGACCATGGTGCTTTCAAGTAATGTTGTTGATTCTTAAAGGAGCTATTTCTGGGGACTTTTAAAACCATCCAAAGGCTGCTTCAGCCTTTATTTATAAGCAGACGGATTTGCTATCTTATCATAGGCTACATATGGAGTTACCTGACCAAAAAGAGACTTACCTGTACTTTGAGACACTGCTCACTGATTTTTGCACTTTCATTCCCTTTGATACAACTTCTAAATGTCATTAAAGGGATTCTATAGTGTGAGGAATACAGAGATGTATTCCTAATACTATAGAGCCCTCTGCCCTCAGGTTTAAAAATCTGAATTAGTGCTGAGGGGCAATGTGAACTTTATGGCTTTAATGACTTATTTTAGGGACTCTCAATTCTTTCACTTAGACTTTATTCCTTCATTGTCTAGGATCCCTTTTCATATTCAGGGAATTGTTAATTGCCAAAATGATGGTTAATGGTTGACTGACTTGGGGGAAGATTGTATTTTCAGATTATGTTGCAGGGAGATGATAACATTTTTACACTTTTTATACATCCAGCAAGAATCATTCCGAGGATTATTAAATATATTTTAAATGATTAGGTGCCAGAGTTGCACTGTGAATATGTCCATTCATAGTATCTGCAAACTACACGGTTCTTTGTTACAAAAAAACACATTATATATGGTATGTTCCCCGTGTTTAGGTAAACTCATGGCACAACGTCACCAAATAGACAAATAGTGTAAAATGGGGCTACATTTTCAGATTAACCCAGGATTTTATGCGCAGGAGTCATTAAATGATTGGTGTACTGGAGATGAAGATTATTACATTTGTTTTAAGCAGAAATACTATAATTTCTATAAACGTTTGTATGTTCCACTTTAACATGATTTATAACTTCTCTTTTTTCTCGGTCTTGAATGCTAACGTTCCTATGAAGTTCACTTTATTTGTTATCGCCTGAATTCACACCGCGTTGAGCAGAATGGGTCGCAGCTAGTTTCATATCGATCTTATTTCTCCTGTGAAATTTGTTTTAAATGTGCAATATTATTAGTATTAGGTTCCCAGTTTCAGCATTCTAGACATTCTACACATAAGTTAAAATTGAATTTTTAAGCAAAAAAAAAGTTACAATAATATTTGAGTGATTTGTTCACCCACCCTAATAATCTTTTCCTCTGTCTCCGAAATAGTTACAATTCTGCCACTTATTAAGAAAGTTGATCAGATGTTGTTTCACCTATAGTTAATTCGATTCCATGCTGTGTGCCCAAAGACTGTGCCAGGCTCACACCATTACCCATCTGTGTGAGGCAGGAGTCCTCCTAAATCTAGCGTCAGTCAGTGTGACTGTGATTTTCTTTATTTATTTAAATAATGCAGTTATTGGTAACTACAATAAAGCAATACTAGTTGTAATATGTATATTTTATACTCTGTCGTTAGTTTATTTTATTGTATAATTTCTAATACATTTTTTCAGTTCCAGCATGCAAAAGACAAAAATAAAAATTCAATGTATCAATAACAGATATAAAGTATAAGACATAATGTTACTTAAATATAAAGAATTGAGGTTCTGCCTACTTTATAATTAAAGATTTTTTTTTAAACTTTTTTTTAAAAAAACTGTAGGACGTCTGCCAATACATCCTATATACACAGAGAAACTTACTATGAAATAATTGGTGTGATATGGGATCGGGATGTATCCAGTGTTGGATAATATTTTTATTTGTTACCGCTGTGATAATAGTGAGCAATTTTCTGTATTTGACATAGTAAAATAGCTGGTTCTGGATTGAAGGTGAGTGTAACGGACGTGGTGTTATCACATTGATGAACAGTTGTTACCTCCTCACCTACTGTTCCCGTATGTCATACGTGTTTTTGTTAGAAATAAATGTTTGTCTTGTTTCCCTTTGCACTGCGCTGTGTAATATGTTGGTGTTGTATAAATAATTGTGAATGTGTATATGTCAAGAATAGGGATATGTGTAATCCATAGGGTTGTGAAGGTCAGTGTAGACGTGTGGTATTAAGTATTGTAGAATAGATATTTGGCAGGCAGTAAAGTGTGGACGTTGATTTAAGGATAATGACATCCAATGCACTGGTCCAGGCTATGCCCCCCCAAAAAAGCTCGACCTTTTCTATTACTTGTTATGGTACAGAAGATGAGAGATTTTGTCAACATGCACTGATCAAGAACAGATCGCATGGAAGACCTCGCCATGGACAGAAAGTATATAGGGGCCAAGTTTTTGTACCATGGTGGCAGCTAGTAAATCATGAGTGGCTATGAAGTCAGATATCTTGAATATTAGCATTGTGTAACTAAGGCAAGGTCACGTGTTCTAGGCGGGCCACTCAATGCCTGAAAAAGAGGGTGCAGGACATTATTGTTCACCGAGAGGTTTGGGTTAAAGATTATGGGGGTGCTGTAGGAAGGTGTGTTAAGGGGCCATTCATTAGAAGATTTTAGGAGAATTGGAAGGAATTGTAGGATAAACAAATAATGGGAAAAACAAATTGATTAAAAGAATTCCCATGTATTTCAGTGGGGCCAAAAAAATAGCAGTTAGTGGGTGGATTGAGACGTAGGGGATAATGCTGATTCCCACTGATTCCCCAAGTGCCAAATAAATTGTAACATTAATATTTAAAGGGCTGGCTCTGTTCCTTTCATTCTCAGAATTTGCATAAGGCTCATTAGTATGGGTAATTACTTCGGACACACAGATGCCAAAAGCGAAAGGCAGAATCTCCGTGTTCACCTTAACAGTAAGAATTAAGCGTTGCTCTATTATTAAATTGTATTAAATTGTTATCTAATTCTATCACTTCTTTGTGAAAAAGAACTGCTAAAGCAGAAATGTTATTTTATTTATTTTTTAATTTGCTTATTTATTTTTTGAATAAATACATAAATGCATTTATATGTCAATAAACAGTAGAGACAGTTAAGCATATATTGTTTTAATACGATTGCTTTTAGACATGAACATTACACAACAAAAGAAACAAAAAAGAAAAACATAAAAAAAGAAACAATAAAAAAAGACAAATAATTCTAAAAATCTTTGTTTGAGCCTTTGGAAGGGTCGTTGGCTAAGGCATGGTGTCTAGGTTGGTATGTTAATTCTAAAGGGTATTTGTGGAGTCTAAAGTAATCCGTGTTTTTCCTAATGTGTTTTACACCCCACCTCCTATAGACTGTAAGCTCGTATGTGCAGGGTCCTCTTCAACCTATCGTTACTGTAAGTTTTCTTGTAATCGTCCTATTTATAGTTATGCCCCCCCTCTCATAATATAGTAAAGTGCTACGGAATCCGTTGGCACTATATAAATGGCAATAGTAATAATAATAATAATCCAATTATCCCACGTTCTGTAGTTGATATGAAAGACTGATATGCACTGATATTTAATACTTTCTTTAATTTGGGGCCAGGAGTCAATGGTTATCGATTTCCAATTTCTTGCAATTTAAGTTTTAAAGGCCATGAATCAAAAAGTGTTTTTTCCATTTTAGGTAGGTACGGTAAGTTTAAGTGTAGTAAAAAGGCCAGTCATTTTGTTGACATTGAGGGCGGGGGGGAGAGGGGGAGGGCAATCCCACCAGATATGTTTCTCCTCAGCATTATCTAGGCCGCATCTCCAGCAAAAAATTGTATCAGTCGGAGAAATCGTAGCCATTTTTGATGGTAATAAGTAACTATCTATTCATTAGATGGTGCTAAAGCAGACATGATTTGTCATTTTAACAAGTTGGCGAAACAATCATTTTTGAATAGTTAGTTAAGCATGATGCGGGAAAACTAACAGACTGAAACATGTCTTTTTAAAAAAAAATAAGTTAAAATTTATTTTATACATAAATCAAATACCTAATGTAGGACTGTCATTAAGAAACGTTGTGTATGTACACTAGAGCAAATTTAAATAGGACGATTTCTTGATATACTAAAATAGTAATCAGGATTTTAAAATGAATAGAGTATTAAATTAACAAAGCAGATTTAATCTAGATATTCAGATCTTCGCATCTTACTACCCACTCCCCCCAAAAACAAAGCTTTTCTTTCTGAATATAAAATAGATGTGTTGAATGCATCTCTCCTACGCCCAGCAAGTAACATTTCTTTGTGAATTTATAATCACAAAACCTGTTCTCTCTCCATGGTTCTGAATTGGAATGTGTACTACTCGTGAGCTCAGGTAGATGGCGCCAGTAATCAGTAGCATTCCCCAGTCAAACAGCTGGTAGTGTATTAACTCAGCCCAATTATTACTGTCTGGGTTGAATTCTAATCAGAGATCATATGGCAAAAATGGAATGATGAAGTGTTAATGTAACAGGAGGAAAGCATAGGATAAGTCTCCGCATATAAGTGTAATATAAAACATGCATTTTTGTTTTTGGATTATTTTGGAGTGATAAAATTTAAATCCACCGATTTTTAAAGGTCATTCAGACATCTTAATGCAAGGATGATCAGAAGGTAGAGCATCGTGATGCGACTCAAACTATTGGGGAACAGTGATTTGTGTAAGCTGTAGGAATGCGGTCTTGATAAAGGGAAGAATCTCCGAAATATTGGTTAGAGAATGTTTTTATGAATTTAAATAGATTTTATATATAACTAGCCTGCGTCATATACTGCTGTCTTTAAAGAAAGATCATGGGGTTTACATCAGGTCTTAAAAGAGTTAAATAAGAAAATTGGGGGGGGGGAGGGGTGCAACCTGGTGAGGAGGTGGAGATTAAGTGCGCTTTGTGATATAGAGAGAATACAGGGGTGGGGGAGGCAGATTGGAGGGGAGCGTATCAATAATGTCAGTAAATTATAGAAATATTCTGTTTCTTTTCTGAATGTCACCACGCTCGCTATCACTGCGCGCTTCTTAAATCAACCCTGACTCGCCGTTAGTCTGTTAATCTGGGAGTCCAGGGATATAATATTTCTTTGTTCAGTTGTGGAGTTTATTTAGGGACAAGAACCCCCCCATCCCCACCCCAGCCTCCTCCTTGTACTGAGAAATAATAGAAATAGAGAAGCCCTAAGAACTGACAATTTATTAGGATAACCAGATTAACGTGACAAAGAGATGGGAAGATTAGTGGCAGCTGAGGGTTAAACACAAGAATTAATCATCAGCGAAGGGGAGGAATATGAAGAAAATTGAAACTGATTAACTGATAATAAATAAAAGGAGTGAATGGGAAAAGCTTCAGAAAGGGAGAAATTTATAGGAGCGAGCTGTATAGGGGAAGACTGTATAGCAGCAAGCCTTCATAGAACAAGAGCTGTAAAGAGGGGCTGTATAGCAGGGAATATTTATAGAGCACGAGCTGTAAAGAGGGGTCTGTATTGGTCAAAAGCTGTATAGTGGAGGAGTTTATAAGTGACAAGCTGGGTGGTGGGGGAGCTGTATAAGTGACAAGGTGGGTAGTGGGGGAGCTTTAAAAGTGACAAGCTGTATAGTGGGGGCTGTATAAGTGACAAGCTGGGTAGTGGGGGAGCTTTAAAAGTGACAAGCTGTATAGTGGGGGCTGTATAAGTGACAAGCTGGGTAGTGGGGGAGCTTTATAAGTGACACGCTGTATAGTGGGGGGCTGTATAAGTGACAAGCTGTATAGTGGGGGCTGTATAAGTGACAAGCTGTATAGTGGGGGGCTGTATAAATGACAAGCTGTATAGTGGGGGCTGTATAAGTGACAAGCTGTATAGTAGGGGGAGCTTTATAAGTGACAAGCTGGGTAGTGAGAGAGCTTTATAAGTGACAAGCTGTATAGTGGGGGAGAGCAGAGACCACTAAGGGAGGGGGGGGGGGAGAAGAGACCACTAAGGGAAAGTGGAGAGCAGAGACCACGAAGGGGGAGACGAGAGACCACTAATGGAAAGTTGGGGAGAAAAGAAGAGACCACTAAGGGAGGGAAGGGGAGGAGAGACCACTAATCGAAAGGTAGGAGGGAGAGGAGAGCAGAGACCACAAAGGGGGAGACGAGAGACCACTAATGGAAAGTTGGGGAGAAAACGAGAGACCGCTAAGGGAGGGAAGGGGAGGAGAATAGAGACCACTAAGGGACAGGGGAGACAAGAGACCACTAATGGGAAGTTGGGGAGAAAAGAAGAGACCACTAGGGGAGGGGGGGAGGAGAGACCACTAATGAAGAGGGGGGGGGAGAGGAGAGCAGATACCACGAAGGGGAGACGAGACACCACTTACGGAAAGTTGGGGAGAAAACGAGAGACCACTAAGGGAGGGGAGGAGAATAGAGACCACTAAGGGGCAGAGGAGGAGAAGAGAGACCACTAAGGGGCAGAGGAGAGCTCTAAGGGACAGAAGGGAGAGCTCTATAGGACAGGGGGCAGGGGAGGGAGCTCTTTCACACTACGCACACACACACACAATGCATCCCTACACACACAGAAAAACAACATGCTTCCCTTACACACAGAATAACCCACAATGCATCCATTACACACAAACACAATGCAACCCTTACACATAAAGACAATGCATCCTTTGCACACATACACAGAAACACACAATGCATCCCTTGCACACAACCAGAAACACACAATACATCCCTTATACACAAACACACACACACATTTTTATTTTGCCTACGGCGGCAAAATTCCTTGCACCGGCCCCGTATATAAATGGCAATAATAATAATAATAATATATATATGGAAGGCTGTATAGGGGGCGGTATGGGATCTATGTAAATGTAGAGAAGGAAGTAATGATTGATTTCCATTTGATAGAAATAACAGTGACTGTTACAATGTGACTGAGATGGAATTCGTCACACAGTGGGAAGTGGGATGGAGAATTTTATTATGAATCATTTTTATAAAATAATAGAAAGGTTTCTAGGTCTGGTCGTTCTGAGATCGGCTGCGTAGGCAGTTATAATTAACTGAGAGATAAGCGACATTGCGTTTTACCTCCTCGGGGTCACATACCATTTTTTTTGTGACCCCAGTTATTAATATTATGAGAGGTTTGGGGGACTCACCCCTTCAATAAAATTACTAAAGATTGGCATAAATGTACTCCTCCAATCAGAAAAGATCAACAAATGTCTTTTTTTTTCCTCTCAGGAAATGACAGACTTGGTCTTTGTGGTTTGTCAGAGAGTGCGAAGCTGTCCTGGTGACTCGGTTAGTGTGCCAGGGGAAAGTCAATGGCCCTTGTTTGGGAAACAAAGGGGGCATTCAGACCCCATCTCCCTCTGCTGCGAGGAATCGTGGGATTCGGAATTACTGGAGGTCTTTTATTAGAAGAAATGTTCCGTTTGATGAGCATTCTCTATCGTCACCTCCCTGACCCAAATATTTAACCCTTTCATGGGAAGGAACCCAGCACTAGCCCGTAACAGACTAGCCATTAGAGATCCAAAATACAGAATAAATTATATTTACATGTGTGAAGGATTTTCATGTACTTACCTGTGTGCCTTCAGTTAAACCTTCTCACTGCTGTTTAAATGCCTGTATCTGTTCGTTTCAATAAGTATGGAATGAATGTATCCGTTTACCGAACGGAGACCACACACCCTGGGTAGCAATCAACATTAGAACGCAGAGAAAACCGCGACTTAATTGCTACTGGGTGGCCACCATTCGACATACGAACACGTGGCGAGAACAAAGGATGGCGGCCATCTTAAAACTCACGAATGCGGTCAGCGGGGCTTACGCATGAATTGCCTGGAACTAATTTCGGCACGGCAAACATGCGAACGCCCGGTTCCCATGGAAGTCCTGGATGAATATGTTCCCCTCCACGAATCAAACTGGCGTTGAGTAGATAGAATCTACCGATCGAGGGGAACATTCACATATAACCAGCTGCACCATACAAACGGTGGTTTTCGTGTAGTTAGATGCGAATGGAGACCGGCTCTTGCTACTGATTCTCTGGAACTCTAGATCGGATACCTCCACATGGCGAGCCGGTCAAACTTCCACACGATGCGACACGGAAACTACCGAACGGAAATTCGTGAGATTTGGAAATATGACTACCAGTATCCTCAGCTACCCAGGGATGTTGAAATCATGTTTGTATGTTGCATAGAAAGTACTTTTCTGAAATTGATAAAAACTGTAATATTTCTGGCCAGCAGATAATTGAGCTTTGTGTATTGTAGAAACTCAATTATCTAGCCTGGCCCAGAGGAGGAGTTTTGTGTTGCATAAATTGTGAGTTCTGTGTGCCAGTAAATTAGTCTTGTTCCAGCATTAAGCTTTGGCTCATGTGTGGATTATTCGGCGATTCCAGGGATATTTCTACTTGTGGAATATTGGGTGATTTTCTTTTATGAGAAGAAGGGAATGCTTGACGGTGATACCCTATACTACCGTCACAACATGTCCTTCGTGGACTCTCTAGGCTTTATTATGCCCTTGACTGTGATCACTATAGTTAAATAAATGATGAGGAAAGTATGGTGTGATGGCGGTGAGCTGAACATGTACTGATGGATAAATTACATACATGTGGACAGGACGTGCTAGGTTACATACATGTGGACAGGACGTGCTAAATTACATACATGTGGACAGGACATGCTAGGTTACATACATGTGGACAGGACGTGCTAGATTACATACATGTGGACAGGACGCTCTAGATTACATACATGTGGACAGGACGCGCTAGGTTACATACATGTGGACAGGACGTGCTAGGTTACATACATGTGGATAGGACGTGCTAGGTTACATACATGTGGACAGGACGTGGTAGGTTACGTACATGTGGACAGGACGTGCTAGGTTACGTACATGTGGATAGGACGTGCTAGGTTACGTACATGTGGACAGGACGTGCTAGGTTACGTACATGTGGACAGGACGTGCTAGGTTACATACATGTGGATAGGACGTGCTAGGTTACGTACATGTAGATAGGACGTGCTAGGTTACATACATGTGGACAGGACATGCTAGGTTACGTACATGTAGATAGGACGTGCTAGGTTACATACATGTGGACAGGACATGCTAGGTTACATACATGTGGATAGGACGTGCTAGGTTACATACATGTGGACAGGACGTGCTAGGTTACATACATGTGGACGTGATCTATTGTGAATATATGCGATAAAGTTGATGAACTAGTGCAAGAAGAAATAAGTGGGTAGAAAGTTAAGACAAACAGGATTATTCAGTGATCTAGGAATTAAAACACAGCATTGCACACTTTAGGCCACAATAGTCAAGTTAGAAAAATTATCCAAATCAGCTTTACCTGATAACCCTGAGAGAGAGAGAGAGAGAGAGAGAGAGAGACAGTGACAGCAGTAGGCAAGACTGAAAGATTGACAGAGAGAGTGATAGCAGGAGGTAAGACTGAAAAATTGACAGGGAGAGATAGCACGAGGTAAAATTGAGAGAATGACAGAGAGAGATAGCAAGAGATACAACTGAGAGCTTGATAGAGAGAGATAACAGCAGGTGAGACCGAGAGATTGATAGGAGCAGGTAAGACTGAAAGATTGATAGAGAGAGAGATAGCAGCAGGTAAGACTGAAAGATTGATAGAGAGAGAGATAGCAGCAGGTAAGACAGAGATTGATAGAGAGAGAGATAGCAGCAGATTAGACTGAGAGATTGATTGAGAGAGAGAGAGCAGCGGGCAAGACTAAAAGATTGATAGTGAGAGAGATAGCAGCAGGTAAGACTGAGAGATTGATAGAGAGAGATAGCAGCAGGTAAGACTGAGAGATTGATAGAGAGAGATAGCAGCAGGCAAGACTGAAAGATTGATAGTGAGAGAGATAGCAGCAGGTAAGACTGAGAGATTGATAGAGAGAGAGATAGCAGCAGGCAAGACTGAAAGATTGATAGAGAGAGAGATAGCAGCAGGTAAGACAGAGATTGATAGAGAGAGAGATAGCAGCAGAAAAGACTGAGAGATTGATAGAGAGAGAGACAGCAGCGGGCAAGACTAAAAGATTGATAGTGAGAGAGATAGCAGCAGGCAAGACTGAAAGATTGATAGAGAGAGAGATAGCAGCAGGCAAGACTGAGAGATTGATAGAGAGAGATAGCAGCGGGCAAGACTGAAAGATTGATAGAGAGAGAGACAGCAGCAGGTAAGACTGAGAGATTGATAGAGAGAGAGGTAGCAGCAGGTAAGACTGAAAGATTGATAGAGAGAGAGATAGCAGCAGGTAAGACAGAGATTGATAGAGAGAGAGATAGCAGCAGAAAAGACTAAGAGATTGATAGAGAGAGAGATAGCAGCGGGCAAGACTAAAAGATTGATAGTGAGAGAGATAGCAGCAGGCAAGACTGAGAGATTGATAGAGAGAGATAGTAGCAGGTAAGACTGAGAGATTGATAGAGAGAGATAGCAGCGGGCAAGACTGAAAGATTGATAGAGAGAGAGATAGCAGCAGAAAAGACTGAGAGATTGATAGAGAGAGAGACAGCAGCGGGCAAGACTAAAAGATTGATAGTGAGAGAGATAGCAGCAGGCAAGACTGAAAGATTGATAGAGAGAGAGATAGCAGCAGGCAAGACTGAGAGATTGATAGAGAGAGATAGCAGCGGGCAAGACTGAAAGATTGATAGAGAGAGAGACAGCAGCAGGTAAGACTGAGAGATTGATAGAGAGATAGATAGTAGAGGCAAGACTGAAAGATTGATAGAGAGAGAGATAGCAGCAGGTAAGACTGAGAGATTGACAGTGAGAAAGACAGCAGCAGGTAAGACTGAGAGATTGACAGAGAGCACGAGAGAGATATAGCTGGAGGTAAGACTGAAAGATTGATAGAGAGATAGCAGGAGGTAAGACTGAAAGATTGATAGCGAGAGAGATAGCAGGAGGTAAGACTGAGAGATTGACAGAGAGCAAGAGAGAGATATAGCTGGAGGTAAGACTGAGAGATTGACAGAGAACCAGCAGAGCAGGCTCGCCCGGGGAGGGTGGATCCAGCCTCTTGCTTAAGGGGACACAGAACCCAGTCATAAAGATTTGACTCAGAGCTCCGGACTGGAGAGAGATCTCATAATGACCCACAGAAACAGGAGCTTCTCGCTCGGAGCTTATGGAGGGTAAGTATGTCTTTATAAAGACTATAGCAGGACTTGCTAATATCTGTGGGGGTACCCCATGTCAGCAGACAGTCCCAGGGATTAACTACTCCATAGGAGACTTTACATGGAACAGGCTATATGCGGAGTAACTGTGTATAAATAATAATAATAACTAGTATTTATATAGCACCTTTCTCCCAGTGGGATTCAAAGCGCCTTTCAGCACACGCTCTCGGAATTATCCAAATCGTTAGGTGAATAGTAATAGATGTTATTATTACCCAATTGATTGTACTCATTTTATTGACCTTGGAAAGATGAAGGGCTGACTTGAACTTGCCAGGATTTGAACCTGTTTTGTAATCAGCGAATTTACCTACTGAGCTACCTCACTGGTTGAAACACTGCACTGCACTGTCAGCATGCATTTCATACTACTTCACTCTCTGCATATCACACTGCATCATACAGTGCATCGCTCACTGCATCACGCACTGCGTCTCATAATGCATGTCACACTACATCACTCACTACATCTCACACTACATCACTAACTACATTTAACACAACATCACTCACTGCATATCACACTGCATCACAAACTGCATCGCTCACTGCATCACTTACTGCGTCACTCACTGCATCTCATAATGCATGTCATACTACATCACTCACTACATTTAACACATCACTCACTGCATATCATACTGCATCTCTCACTGCATCACTTACTGCGTCACTCACTGCGTCTCATAATGCATGTCACACTACATCACTCACTACATCTCACACTACATCACTAACTACATTTAACACAATATCACACTGCATCACAAACTGCATCACTCACTGTATCACTGCGTCACTCACTGCCTCTCATTATGCATGTCATACTACATCACTCACTACATTTAACACTACATCACTGTATCACACACTGTATCTGCATTACACACTGTATCACACACTGTATCTGTGTTACACACTGTATCACACACTGTATTACACACTGTATCTGTGTTACACACTGTATCACACACTGTATTACACACTGTATCTGCGATACACACCGTATCACACACTGTATTACACACTGTATCACACTGTATCTGCGTTACACACTGTATTACACACTGTATCAGTGTTACACACTGTATCACACACTGTATCTGCGTTACACACTGTATCACACACTGTATCACACACTGCATCACACACTGTATCTGCGTTACACACTGTATCTGTGTTACACACTGTATCACACTGTATCTGTGTTACACACTGTATCACACAATGTATCTGTGTTACACACTATATCACACACTGTATTGCACACTCTATCACACACTGTATCTGCGTTACACACTGTATCACACACTGTATTACACACTGTATTACACACTGTATCTGCGTTACACACTCTATCACGCACTGTATCTGCGTTACACACTGTATCACACACTGTATTACACACTGTATCTGCATTACACACTATATCACACACTGTGTTACACACTGTATCTGTGTTACACACTGTATTACACACTGTATCACACACTGTATCACACACTGTATCAGCGTTACACACTGTATTACACACTGTATCACACACTGTATCTGCATTACACACTGTATTACACACTGCATCACACACTGTATCAGCGTTACACACTGTATCACACACTGTATTACACACTGTATCTGCATTACACACTGTGACAGATCTATCTGTATAGACTGGGATTGCTGGTTTGTCTGTTTTGCCTTTTCTTGGAATTACCCATTCGTATGCCTCTGTTCGTATAATTGACTTTTTTTGCCGAACAAAACTACCGAACGGACGGTCTCCCAGACGAGAAGTGTGCTGCTGGTTAACCTCTTGATCCCAATTAGAACGTTGTGGTTAACCGCAGACACTTCTCAATTAAAACCGAATGCAGGGTGGTCGTCGTTCGACCACGAGGCGGCGGCCATTTTAAACAAGCGAAAGACCAGCGGTGTTCGGCCCAGATTCTATGGAACTGAAAACGGACACTTTTTCCGCCGAACACCGCTGAAGCCGCCGACCTCCCATCTCAATCGACAGAAGTACACGAACACCGGCAGTTAGGGAGTTTGAAACGCACGAATGGACTTAACCCAGATAGCCTTCCCATGGAGTCAATCGCATACTGAAAGACTAATAGACTTTGACTCCATGGCGATTGAACTATGCGTATGGGATCTGAGCGCTATTCGCCAATAATATGCACTCAGATCCAGGCTATTTGGGGATATGTGATACGAATGGGAAATGTTCGACAATTATAAAGTTATATATTTTTATGTGTTTTTTGTGTTGTATTTAAAATGGCGATTTGCCTCTGTCCTGGGAGATAATTTAATTACTTCTCAATTATCTCCAGGGCAGAGGGGAGGAAACCATAATGCATGCTGGGAATATTCTGTGTCTGTGGGTCCTAACATGCCATATGTCTGTCTATTATTACAGTCTCCCATTTGGTCCCCTATGGGAGTGTCCGCCAAGTGGGAGACCTGCATAAATACGGGCGGGTAGCCCACAGTAAAGCCAGTTCATGTTTTACCCTCAATGCGGAGCTTGGTCTCGTTATTGGGGGGATTTATTACTGACGACTAGAGACTGCCGGATGGGATTATTAGCCGCTTGGGAGATATATGCGTTTGGCTACTATTGGCGATTCGTGAGTTTGGAGCTCGGGAAGTGAAGTACCCGTACGGGTCCCGTTCGGGAGATTACAGCATTTCCCTGCTTGCGGTTCGTATGATTGCAATTGATACGAATGAAGCCTGTGTTATTGCGAGAGGGGAGTATTCACTAAATGGCGGTTTGTGCATTTGATGCTGAGGGTACCATAACACACACTGCAACACACACTGTATCACACACTGTATCTGCGTTACACACTGTATCACACACTGTATTACACACTGTATCTGCGTTACACACTGTATCACACACTACAGAATACCAGTCCCTTGGCAGAGCAGCATTGGAAAGAATTAGAACCGTCTCAGAAAGTGTCAGTTTTGTTCCCTGGAAATCAGCATCAGTTTCACCAAATTAAACATTTCCTACATCACCATTTGGCAATAAATCCTTCAATCTCTCATTTGAGTAAGACCACAGCAGAACTGTCTTAAACGTAATTCCCATTATTGAGCCCCAGGAATGGGTAAATAATTCCCAGTAAATAATTAGCACTTTTCCTTACAGGCACCAACTCACAGATATACTCACCTTACACATACACACTCACAGACATACTCATTTTACACATAAACACTCACAGATATACTCATCTTACACATAAACACTCACAGATATTCTCACCTTACACATGAACACTCACAGACATACTCACCTTACACATACACACTCACAGACATACTCACTTTACACATGCACACTCACAGACATACTCATCTTACACATAAACACTCACAGACATACTCACCTTACACATACACACTCACATACACACTCACAGATATACTCACCTTACACATAAACACTCACAGACATACTCACCTTACACATACACACTCACATACACACTCACAGATATACTCACCTTACACATAAACACTCACAGACATATTCACCTTGCACATACACACTCACAGACATACTCATCTTACACATGCACACTCACAGACATACTCATCTTACACATAAACACTCACAGACATACTCACCTTACACATACACACTCACATACACACTCACAGATATACTCACCTTACACATAAACACTCACAGACATACTCACCTTACACATACACACCCACAGATATACTAACCTTACACATAAACACTCACAGACATATTCACCTTGCACATACACACTCACAGACATACTCATCTTACACATGCACACTCACAGACATACTCAACTTACACATAAACACTCACAGACATACTCACCTTACACATACACACTCACATACACACTCACAGATATACTCACCTTACACATAAACACTCACAGACATACTCACCTTACACATACACATTTACAGATACACTCACCTTACACATAAACACTCACAGATACACTCACCTTACACATACACACTCACATACACACTCACAAATATACTCATCTTACACATAAACACTCACAGACATACTCACCTTACACATACACACTGCTAGATATACCCTCCTTACACACACTCACAGATATACTCACCTTACACTTACACACTCACAGACACACCCTTCTTACACATACACACTCACAGACATACACTCACAGACATACCCTCCTTACACACACTCACAGACATACCTTTCTTAGACACACTGTAAGAAAGAGGTTAAAAACCGTTTAGGCGATATTCCCCTTTTTCAGCTGCACCGACAGCTACTGCAAGCACCAATCTCCTGAACTGCAACCAGGGGAATACTCGAAACTCCCGAACTGGAGACACACGAATAGCTGCCAGCAGACAAACAGGAAAAGCCCCCAAGAGGCTTACACTCCTGGCAATCAGTCTCTAACAGCATACAGTAAATCCTCCCCCAAAAATGAGACGACACTTCACTTTGAGGGTTAAGCAGGAACTGATTTACTGGGGCTAACTGCCCGGCTTTTATGCAGGTCTCCCACCTGGTGGACACTCCCCTAGGGGACCAAATGGGAGACTGGGACACAAAGGGTAAAAGGACCAATCACAGACTTACACATTTCAACCATCCCACAATGCATCACAATCCCTCCTCTCTGCTCTGGAGATAATTGAGAAGTAATTCAATTATCTCCAAAGACAGAGGCAAAACTCCATTAACCACATGGCAGAAAACAAACAGTAAAAGACATAAAATTACCTACAGTTACATTCAGTACATAAAACATATACGTTCTACATATACCCAGATAGCTCAGGTCTGAGCGCACATTATTAAGCGAATGGCGCTCAGACCACACGAATACAGTTTAAACGCCATGGAGCCAAAGTCTTTACACAGTCAATTTCATGCGAATGGGCTCCATGGGATTCCTATCTGGGGTATAACACACTCAAACAAATCTACCGAACAGAATAAGTCTTTTCTGCAGGGAAAAAGATGTCTTTTAACATGGGGCCATAGTCCAAAGGCAGCAGGCGAGCAACCAGGCTTCTCCAGTGTACAGTGGCGAGGTTGGTTTCGCCACACACACTCACAGACATACCCTCCTTACACGTACACACTGACAGATATACTCACCTTACACATACACACTCACAGACACACCCTCCTTACACACACTCACAGACATACTCATACATTCATGTACACACTCCCTAAGTGTCTCTCATATTTCTATCTGTGTCATTTCTTCCTTTGTCTCTCTCATCTTTCTATACACTGATCAGCCACAACATTAAAACCAGTGACAGGTGAAGTGAATAACATTGATTATATTGTTACTATGGCACCTGTCAAGGGCTGGAATATATTAGACAACAAGTCAGTTCCTGAATTTCATGTGTTGGAAGCAGGAAAAATGTGTGACTTGGCCAAATAGTGATTGCTGGGTCAGAGCATCTCCAAAATGGCAAGTCCTGTGGGTTGTTCCCAATATGCAGTGGTTAATACCGACCAAAAGTGCTGCAAGGAAGGACAAATAGTGAACCGAATTCAAGGTCATTGCTGCCCAGGGCTCATTGATGCATGTAGGCAGCGAAGGCTAGCCTGTCTGATCCGATCACACAGAAGAGCTGCTGTAGTTCAAATTGCTGAAAAACTTACTGCTGGCCATGATAGAAAGGTGTCAGAACACACAGTGCATCACAGTTTGCTGCGTGTGGGACTGTGTAGCCGCAGACTGGTTAGAGTGCCCATGATGACCCCTTTCCAATGCCGAAACCATCTTAAATTTATTTATAAAATGATTTATTTATAAAATATTTTACCAGGAAAGATACATTGAGATTTCTCTCGTTTTCAAGTATGTCCTGGGTCCACAAATCATTGCATTAAATAGAGGTGTGAGTGTCAGAAATGGACCATGGAGCAATGGAAGAAGGTTGCCTGGTCTAGTGAATCACATTTTCTTTTAGATCAGGTGGATAGCCAGGTGCGTGTGAAGCAGTTTACCTGGGGAAGAGATGGAAGCAGGATGCTCTTTGGGAAGAAGGCAGTGTTATGCTCTGGACATTGTTCTGCTGGGAAACCTTGGGTTCTGGCATTCAAGTGGATGTTACTTTGACTCATACAACCTACCTATAGGCTGTTTAAGACCACGTACACCCCTTCATTGCTCTGGTGTTCTCAAATGGCAGAGGCTTCTTTCAGCAGGATAATGCACCCTGCTACACTGCAAAAATAGTTCAGGAATGGTTTGAGGAACATGACAAGGAGTTCAAGGTGTTTCATTGGCTTCAAAACTCCCCAGATCTCTGTCTAAAAATCTCCAGTTAACTCTATCGAAGGATAAAATTAAAGATAAAATAATGTCATTATATTCAGAACCATGTGCAAAATATATAAATCCCTTTTTCGAATCAACTTTATTTTCAATTAATAATGGTACAAGGCAAGGATGCCCATTGGCTCCATTACTATACATTCTGTCCATTGAACCATTAGCCATAATGATTAGGAAAAAATAAGAAAATCTATGGGATTCAATGAGCTGATCAAGAATATAAAATATCTTGATTTGCCGATGATGTGCTCCTGTCCCTGTTGAAGCCCTCAATTTCAATCTCTGAGGTTTTGAAAGTTATAGAACTATATGGAAACGTTTCCAACTATAAAATAAATTTAAAGAAAACTCATATCTTTGTTTCAAAAATAGATGAGGTTAAACTTTCTTTTCTTAAATCTATTTTTCATTTCAATTGGAACTGTTACTATATTGAATACCTAGGTATTAAATGATCTTTTAATAACTCAAAATTTAATTCATCGGAATTATGAAGATTTATATAGCTCAACTAAAACACAATTAAATACTTGGAACAAAATTGAGATTTCTTGGCTGGGACGGCTGAACACAATTAATGCATATTTTATCCCTAAACTGTTAAATCTATTTAGATCTCTACCATTTAAATTAAGTAAACACTGGATTTTACAATATCAAAGATTATTCTCAAATTTATATGGGCAAATAAGAGACCAAGAATATCCCAAAATATCCTACAAAACAAATATTATAAAGGCGGTATATCATTTCCGGATATCGCTAAGTTACATCAAGCTTGTTTAGTTACAAACGCAATAGTATGGACCAAGCAAGGTATTCAAACAATGCTTGGTTTCAGATAGAACAAGAAAACTGTTTCCTAGGCAATTTAAATAGAATATTTTGGACAGATGAGCCAAACCAAATTTATCAAAATAATGTATCAAGTCAATTGATTGCCGATATGTTTGATTCCTTAAAAACTTAAAAAAATAAGTTAATGCTCTCGGACTCAATTCTTATATATGGCCCCATCGAAATTCTCCAATATAATATGAAAGATATGGATATGTATAATTGGAGGCAATCAGGGATAAATAGAATTGCCGATCTATTTGAATACAAAACACTACTTAGCTTTCCAAGTTTACAAAATAAGTATAAAATATTTTGTAGAGATAGTTTTTGTTATTTAAGAATTAAAAACAATTTAAATACAAAAAATAATCTACGAACATTCTATTTATTGGTATTTAGATAGATTGGCATCTAAGGGCCTAATATCCAGAACATTTAAATTGTTGGAAGGAGAGTCTGATGCCCAAAAAATCCCTTCCATTATGAAATGGGAAGTGGATCTCAATATATCTTATACCCCGTATGAATGGTATCAAACCACTATTCAATTTAAAAAATATATACATTGTATCTCTCTGTTAGAACTTCATTTAAAGATTATATATCGATGTTACTTTGTTCCGTCAAGGTTCATAAAATGTATGAAGCATATTCACCTTCATGTTGGAGTTGTAAAAAGGAGATAGGTACGGTATTTCATATTTTGGTATAGTTGTGATATACTAAAAGATAATATGGTTCGTATATTTTGGATTTCAAATTTTATTCCGGTCACTATAGCTCTTACACCTTCACTTTTTCTATTTAATTTAGATTTTCTCCTATTGGAGAAAAAATATAAATACCTAATCACCCATATTCTCTTTGCATTTAAGATAATCATAGCCGTAATTGGAAATTAGCCAACCTCCTATATGGCAAGAAATAATTAACCAACTAGATTATCAATATTTAATGGAGAGCAACTTTATTGCCATATTGGGAAAATATACCTAGTTTTTAGGGAACTCTTGGCTCCTATATAGGAATAAGGGAAATTTATCTTAGATTAAAAAAAGTTAGAAGACAGGGGATAAGATAGGAAATGGAATGGAGAAGTAGTATAAAAGGAGACTGGGGAAAAAGGGGAAAGAAAAGAAAAAATGGAAAATAAACCTTGAAGATCCATGAAAACACGTCTACTATCGGGCCCTGGACTCTGCAGTCCTATTTTTTATGTTTATGTTTATTTGTATAATTGTTTTTACATTTGCCTTAAATAAGGAAAATACTGTGATGATGCATCTGTGTACTTATTACTGCATATTATTATTTCTTGTATTTAGTGTATCAGATGCCAATTGTGTAAGGTACTGGAATGTATGATATATAAGGTACAATGTGTAATGTACGATATATAAGGTACAATGTGTAGGGTATTTGGGTGTACGATATGTAAGGTACAATGTGTAGGGTATTTGGACGTACGATATATAAAGTACAATGTGTAATGTACGATATATAAGGTACAATGTGTAGGGTATTTGGATGTACGATATATAAGGTACAATGTGTAAGGTATTTTGATGTACGATATATAAGGTACAATGTGTAAGGTATTTGGGTGTACGATATATAAGGTACAATGTGTAAGGTATTTGGGTGTACGATATATAAGGTACAATGTGTAAGGTATTTGGATGTACGATATATAAGGTACAATGTGTAAGGTATTTGGATGTACGATATATAAGGTACAATGTGTAAGGTATTTGGATGTACGATATATAAGGTACGATGTTAAGGTATTTGGACGTACGATATATAAGGTACAATGTGTAATGTACGATATATAAGGTACAATGTGTAAGGTATTTGGATGTACGATATATAAGGTACAATGTGTAAGGTATTTGGATGTACAATATATAAGGTACAATGTGTAAGGTATTTGGATGTACGATATATAAGGTACAATGTGTAAGGTATTTGGATGTACGATATATAAGGTACAATGTGTAAGGTATTTGGATGTACGATATATAAGGTTTATATTAATACATACAGAATCCCTCTTTCTCCAGCTGAGGGAGTGCGACTAGTGGCACAGTGTTTGCAGCACTTTGTGAGGCCGTGAGTGGCATAGTGAGGAGATTGGTACAGATTGAGGGGATTATCGGAGTGCAGCACAATGATATCTATGTCCAGTGTTTAATAATGAGAGAACTGGGAGCTTAACTCTCCCCCTCATATCAGGCCAGAGCTTCGAAAAGTAGGGCATGCTCTGTGTGGGCACCGCAGGGCATCCATTCCTGCCACTCTCTGTCAGTCGGATGGCAGCACTGTGAGTGTGCTTGGGGATCCGGGAGCTGAGTGAAGCCTTGTTTCCAGAACACATGCTTGGGTGGCGAATCCACAGAGATGTGAGTGTGTGGAGGGTGAGTGGGGAGGGCCTGGGTGCTGAATTTTACACAGACTGGCATTTATCTTGGTCTGCGTCACACTGAGCCCAATGCCATGCTAAACACAGGATTTCTTCATAATGTGGCTGCGAGGTGGGAAACACATTCTGTAGCCCTGTGGGTGCATTGGAATTATTGCAGATTTTTCCTGTCCTGTTAGCACGTCTAGTCAGGATTTCGGGTACGTAAAGCAGCTGGTAATTGAGGGGTACACAGATGGCAATTTGAGGTCCAGGGGGACATATATCTGGTAATTTGGGGTTCAGGGGGATATATATCTAGTAAGTTGGGGTTCAGATGTGTGCAGTTGTCAGTTCATGCTGCTGATAATTCAGGGTTCTGTGGCATGCAGTAAGTAATTGTGCAGCTGGGATGTGAGGGTTTAAATGGTACACGGCAGATGATAATTTAGGGTTCAGGGGTTATGCAATTGGGAATTTGGCATACAGAAGCTGTGGATTTGGGGTTCAGAGGTATTCAGCTGGTAATTGTTAGAAATGAATTGATCTTATATTTAGAATTTCTAAGAGATTTTTAAAGTGAAAAAAATGGGGAAAGAAAAGAAAAAAGGGAACAAGTATAGAAGTTACTGTTATATAGGAGATAAAAGGTCACTTGCAATTATTATTTTGTGTGTATGTTTTTGTATATGAGAAAAATTCAATTAAAATATATATTTTTAAAAGAAAATCTTTATTAATTGAATTTTGATCTATTAAAACAAAAGAGATTATAAGCACTCTTTGGACAGTAGTTCTATCCATGATTAAAAAATGTATCTTTACGGAGAGTCATGTAATGGAGGTGTGAGTTGTTCCATGTCCCTAACCTCCGTCAAGATATTGTAATGTTCCGTATGAGACGGTAGTGTTGGTTTGTTCCAATGCTGAGCTAGGGCTCTTCTTGCCGCCAAGGCCGTTGCAGAGATAAGCTTAGTTTCAGCCCCCTCAAAGCCTTTGATGGGCTTGGAACGGAGAAAGATCCATGGATCAAGGTGGATTGATTTATCCAGGGCCTGGCCACAATGTCAGATTAAAGTGGCTGTCCGATCCCTAAATCAGGAGTAGGCCATCTTCTGCATCTCCTCTGATGATTTGCCAGCATCATGGCTTTTGGAGTATGATGGGAGATACCAAACATTGCATACCCCTAGATTATTCTGATAGTAATATAGTGTATTTACTGTATTGTACATAGCTGCTACATATTGACACATTGAATACCACACCTTAATGTTAAACGTTTTATGGAAGTGTTTATTCATTAAATTATTATAATGAATTGAAATCTGAAGGTTAGGACAAATTTGCCAATTTAAGAAAAGCCTCCAATTCTGTTTAGATTCTGTTTTTGTCTAATTTTTGCAATTGAGTTTTAATTCCACTGCAGTTTTGGTGTTTTTAGTGAATAAACTGTTGTAGTTGTAGAGCTTTTGGAATCTGGTTATTTTGGCTTATAATTAGAAATTTCCTGCAAATTCTCAACAATTCCCTGGCTCACTGAGTTGTGTCCCATACACAGCAAGGCGAGGGAGAATCAAGGATGGATAAAATGTTGTCTCTCAGCCTGTTCAGACTGGAATATGTTTATTGCATCAAATATCTTAATGGATGTAAAAATAAGAGCCAGTACATTAGTTGCTGGGATACTCATCTCATTATGCAAATCCTGCAACATCTGGGATGACAGCTATGCGCTGCTCACAGCTCCCAGAGAGACATTTCGAAATGGCCCCCTATACCGAAACATAGAAACAGCCGTACGTTCTGTACGGGAACACAGTAGTACGTTCTATAAGAGAACACAGCCGTAGGTTCTGTACGGGAACACAGCCGCAGGTTCTGTACGGGAACATAGCCGCAGGTTCTGTACGGGAACACAGCCGCAGGTTCTGTACGGGAACACAGCCGCAGGTTCTGTACGGGGACACAGCCGCAGGTTCTGTACGGGGACACAGCCGCAGGTTCTGTACGGGGACACGGCCGTAGGTTCTGTACGGGGACACGGCCGTAGGTTCTGTACGGGGACACGGCCGTAGGTTCTGTACGGGAAGGCGGCCGCACGTTCTGTACGAGAACACGGCCGTACGTTCTAAATGGGAACACAGCCATAGGTTCTCTACGGGAACACAGCCGTACGTTCTATGCCGGAACACAGCCGTAGGTTCTGTACGGGAACACATCCATAGGTTCTGTACGGGAACACATCCGTAGGTTCTGTACAGGAACATAGCCATAAGTTCTGTACTGGAACACAGCCGTAGGTTCTGTACGGGAACACAGCCGTAGGTTCTGTACGGGAACACAGCCTTACGTTCTGTATGGGAACACAGCCTTACGTTCTGTACGGGAACACGGCCGTAGGTTCTGTATGGGATCACAGCCGTACAGAACGTACGGCTGTGATCCCGTAAAGAACCTATGGCCGTGTTCCCGTACAGAACGTAAGGCTGTGTTCCCATACAGAATGTACGGCCGTGTTCTCTGAATTTTGCCGCCATACATTCTGTACGGGAACACGGCCATACGTTCTGTACAGGAATGTAGCCGCCGTACGTTCTGTCCTGGAACACGGCCGTACATTCTGTACAGCAATGTAGCCGCCGTACGTTCTGTACTGGAACATGGGCGTATGTCGTGTACGGGAACACGGCCGTACGTTGTGTAAAGGAATGTAGTCGCCGTACGTTCTGTCCTGGAACATGGCTGTAAGTTCTGTACAGCAATGTAGCCGCCGTATGTTCTGTACTGGAACACGGGCGTATGTCGTGTACGAGAACACAGGCGTATGTCGTGTACGGGAACACAGGCGTAAGTTGTGTACAGGAATGTAGCCGCCGTACGTTCTGTACTGGAACACGGGCGTACGTTCTGTATGGGAACACGGCCATACGTTCTGTACAGAAATGTAGCTGCCGTACGTTCTGTACGGGAATGTAGCCATGTGTTTGTGCAGGAATGGCCATATTTTCTGTACAGAAACCCAGCCATCCACCCTGTACAAAAGCACAGCTATAAGGGCAGGAACACAGCCGTCCGCCCTATCTCACAAAGCAGCCATATGTTCTGTACAGGAACGTAGCTGTCCACCTTGGACTACCCTGTGCAGGGGCAGTAATTTGTCGTTGTCCCCCCCCCCCCCTTCCCCCACCTGTATGCACATTGATTCCTTTATAAATAAAACATTTAACCTCTCCAGTGCTGGAAAAGTGGTTTGCCGTGCAGAATCCATATTATACAGTATCAGATCTTGCTCTGTACAGTTCCCGATTCCCCCCTTCCCTGGGCATGAGCAGATTATATGCTTCCTTTCAGATTTGATTTGACAGAAATAAGGTCCACGAGCGTTTATTTGTAGACATGCTGTTTATCAGAGTTTCCCGGCAGCAAACTGGCAGTGAATGACAGGTCCATATGTACGGCAAGACCCGACACAATGTTTATTTTTGTTGCTGGTGATACGACAAGATGCACAGGTGTATAGCAGATTGTCATGTTTGGAAAGCGACTGTAATATTAGTCAAGAAAAATTTGGATGCAAAACAACAGAACTGTGCAGTTAAAGGGAGAGTAACTTCACATAACACAATGTTAGTAGATACAGATTGTAATTAAACATGCTATTTATAATTCTAACTCTGCATATCTGTAATGCAACCCGCCTCTTGTGATTCACTTTAAGTATCATCCACTAGACATTCGGCACTCCAAATGTTGTGGACTATGTCTCCCATAATGCTCTTACCGCCATAATGCTTGCAAAGCATCAGGGAAGATGTAGTTCACAACATCTAGAGTGCCGTAGATTACCTATCCCTGCACTAGAGTGTCAATTGATGGCAATTCAAAAGTGAAGTCAAACTGATTCAGGGATATTTACAAAAGTGAGAATTCAAAGTGAATTTCCAATTTAAGGCAAAACTAGTCAAACAGGGAGCGTAGATGATTTAGAGATGTTTTCTGGTTCTGCTATTTTTACCTTAAAACTGAATTTGAATTCTCACTTTAGTGCATAACTCTCTTCGATTTTTTGGCAAAATAGTCAGACTGATAAATCAGAGTCTGAAACTTTTCCCAATTCCCTATTTGCTATTTTGTCCTAAAATATGAAACTCGCGTAGAATTATCTTTACATTCCTGTCAGTTGACCCTCCAGTAAATTACTGGTAAGAGTTTATACACTAAACTGGCAAAGCCAAGTTGAAAAAACAATTTGCAAATAGATTTTAGGAAGGAAAATGTGTCTACAGTAGGGATTCCTCAGGATAATTTATACATAAATACAATGTGAGCCCACACGAGGAAACAAAATGGCAGACGTGAATGTAAGTGATTTATAATGTTTCATTGTTATGATGGAATGCTTTGGAACTCTGAATATCTTCCTGTTTATTGCAGGGCGGGCCAGTCAGCTGTCTCCCACAGACACCTTCGGTGAGTAGACTGCCAAGTTAAGAATGGAAATTCTACCGATTGCTTTATAGTTCTGTGTTTTGATTTGCTGTGGTATTGATGAGTGTAAGGTGCCATGTTTTGCCTTGTACTCCTGAATATTATTGTGTTGCATAGTAAATATATATACTGTATATGTATACTGAAGTAAATTGGCCCCAATTAGGGTTTACTCCTGCACACCTAGAGCAAACCAATGGTTCTCGTTTTCCTATATATGTGTCAGGACGGTTAAAGCTAGTCTCCAGTGAGCCCGGAGGGGACGTTAGCTGATGTGGGTAGTGCACCGGCGACCTCTGTCCTGCATCTCGCCTCCAAACCATTCAGATGGGCACAAAGGGGCCATTTTATTTACTGGAGGTGCGGCTGTGGCGTTATTCATTTTATATAGTTTCATGACTTTGTAATACCAGAATATTTTCATGTACAAGCAATCGTTCAGATCTCCTAAAAAGGAGTGAAATTTGGATAGAAAAGAGGAGCAGGTAGCCCTTTGGGTCCAAAGTAGAGACTGACACTCCTAAATAGAGACACTCGGGAGATTTAGGCCTTCAATGTATGGAGTGATGGTTGAGTCACCTGTGGGTCAGTGTTAATTTTAGTGGCAAATTTCAATTTAGTTTCAGTCTTGGTCTTTTGACTAAAAAGCCTTTTATTTTTAGTCGTGTTTTAGTCATCTGAATTGTTTTAGTTTTAGCCGACTAAATATACTAGAGGTTTTAGTCGACACGACTAAAATCTAATGGATTTAGTTAAAGCCTCTATCTGTCTCTTTTGCCCCTTCCCCAGCCCTTCTGTGTCTCTTTGGGACCCCAGCCCCTCTAGGTCTCTCTCTCTCCCAAGTTCTGGTCTGTCTCTTTTACCCCTTCCACAGCCCCCCGGTGTCTCATTGTGTCCCCCATCCCCTCTTCTTGTCTCTCTCCCAAGCCCTGGTCTGTCTCTTTTGCTCCTTCCCCAGTTCTTCTGTGTCTCTTTGTGTCCTCTCACCCCTTTTAGGTGTCTCTCTCCCAAACCCCGGTCTGTCTCTTTTGCCTCTTCCACAGCCCCTCTGTGTCTCCTTGTATCCTCTCACCCCCTCTAGGTGTCTCTCTCCCAAACCCTGGTCTGTCTCTTTTGCCCCTTCCACAGCCCCTCTGTGCAGTGTTAATTTTGGCAGCAAATTTCCATTTAGTTTTAGTCATAGCCTTTTGACTAAAAAGCCATTTTAGTTTTAGTCGTATTTTAGTCATCTGAATTGTTTTAGTTTTAGTCGACTAAAGTTTAACTACAATTGTTGGTCGAAAAAATTAACACTGCTGTGGATTAAAGCCTTTGGGCCACTTAGAATCTTACTTTTATTCCTAGTTATGCCAATTTGGTTGAGAATGGTGTAGAATTGAATTTTCATCATCTCTTTTTGTTGTACGGATACAAAATGCATTAGATCTAATGTTTGCGCTGTCTCAACACGTGTTTATCTATGGATTAGTCATTAGATTGACTTGCCCGGTCGTTCAGACTGTGACCAATGGCGTAAAAATTGAGGGCAGCTTGCAGTATTGATAATTTCCTTCTAAGACAGTCATTCTTATTTTCTCATTTCTCGAAAAGGAATAATTTATTCAGCATCAGATTGTTTGAAGTTTTTAAAGTGGAAAATTACACATTTTGTTTTTTCTTTTTGAACACATTTCTTGGCTTGTTAAAAAGAGACATGCTATTTAGTGCCACCAAGTGTAACGAGAAGGATTATGGACACTGTTCTCGGCCAGTTTTGAAATGTAAAATATCAGTTGATGTGAAGGAAGCCATTGACCTGTAGCAATGTTAGGGAACACAGGTGTCTCCACGCTGATATTGTTTGCGGCCAGCGTAACACAGAATGGACTGAGTGTGCAATCAGAGAACAATGCATCTACCCCTCTATCGTTCTTTGTGTCAGCAGCATGCAAGTGGAATGGGGTCAGCTCAAGCATCATATCCACTGCAGCTTATCGTATTATTACAGCTCAGTGTATTATAACTGTTCATTATATTATTATGGCTCAGTCCATTTTTACATTGTATTGTGTTATTGCAGCTCATTATATTGGATTATTACAGCTTAATGTATTATCGCAGCTCATAATATTGACACTTATATTGCTATTACAGCTTTTTGTATTATTGCAACTCCTTCTATTAGTACAGCTTATTGTATTATTACAGCTTGTTGTATTATTACATCTCCTTGTATTATTACAGTTTATTGTATTGAAGCTGATTGTATTATTACAGCTTATTGTATTGAAGCTGATTGTGTTAGTACAGCTTATTGTATTATTGCAGCTACGTGTAGTATTACAGCTTATTGTATTATTACAGCTTATTGTATTATTGCGAATCCTTGTATTATTACAGCTTATTGTGTTATTGCAGCTCCTTGTAGTATTACAGCTTATTGTATTATTGCAGCTCTTCATATTACAAACTATTATATTATTAGAGCGTATTGTATTATTGCAGCTGCTTGTATTATTACAGCTCCTTGTATTATTACAATCTATTGTATTATTACAGCTCATTGTATTAATGCAGCTCCTTGTATTATTACAATATATTGTATTATTACAGCTTATTGTATTATTACAGCTCATTGTATTATTGCAGCTCCTTGTATTATTACAGCTTATTGTATTGGTTATGGTATCAATAATCTTTGGCTGCAGTTCCTCTATAGTTTTTGACAAACTGTGTTTTAGAATGGGACGCTCACCAAAACCCATTAACACCACTAATGGTCACTGCTGCATTTTCTGTAAAAATCCAAATGAATTGGGGCACGACAGAGGAATTAAACATTTTAGGCAAAAATATTGGTGAAGGTTGTAGAAATTTTTTTCAATTTCTGATACTTCAAGCTACAATACAAAACCCCCTTTTGATTTCTGCCCTGTTTAGTGAACAATATTTTTCCCTTCTGTTTTATATGTTGGTGCCTTATAAATAATAATAATATCCCATTTTAATACACAGTTTAGTTTAACAGATATCTCTATTTTTAGCTTGCGGCTGTACATATGTCATGTTATGTGAAAGGCCCGTTCAGTATAGGATTTTCCTCAGCTGAATTTAATATTGAGCTTGGAGTGTATGTAAAGCATAGATTGGAAGTGTAGGATTAAAGGTTTACATTGGAATATTTGTTGGATATAAATTGTCAGCCAGTATGCAGCAGTATGGAGACATGACAGATCACATCAATTTATCTCTCATTTAACTGCACTATATCTCCTTATCTCTCGGATCACATCCTGCACAGCTAGTGGCACAGACTGGATAAATAGATGCAGGGCCTGGACAGGTGCTCTCGGCAATAGAGACTTTATAGAGCATGGGTACACGGGCTGGGTAAGAGAGAGATCATAGAGCCACATAGGATGGAGAGATTAGAGAGCCAGGTATAGGGTTAGGTAAAGGAGAATCACAGAGACACATACAGAGTATGGATAGACAGATTAGAGGGCCAGGTATAGGGGTAAGTAAGAGAGCCAGGTATAGGGGTAAGTAAGGGAGAATCACATACAGGGGAAGGATATACAGATTACAGGGCCAGATATAGGGGTAAGTAAGAGAGCCAGGTATAGAACCAGGTATAAGGGTAAGTAAGGGAGAGTCACAGAGCCATAGACAGGGGATATATAGAGAGATCATAGGACCAGGTATTGGGGTGGGTAAGGGAAAATCACAGAGCCACATACAGGGAATGGATAGAGAGATTAGAGGGCCAGGTAAGGGAGAGTCACAAAGCCACATACCGGGGATGAATAGAGAGATTAGAGAGCCAGCTATATGGGTAAGTAAGGGAGAGTCACAGAGCGATATACAGGGAATGGATAGAGAGAGCTCATAGAACCAGGTATAGGGATGGGTAAGAAGGAGATTATAGTCAGGAACTCCGAACAGTGTATATATATATAGAGAGAGATAGAGAGAGACAGACATGCACTGGGTATAGGTAATAGAGAGATCATAGAGCCAGGCATAGTGAATGGATGTCAGAGAGATCATAGAGTCAGGCATGGTGAATGGTTGTCAGAGAGATCATAGAGCCAGGCATGGTGAATGGATGTCAGAGAGATCATAGAGTCAGGCATGGTGAATAGATAATAGAGGTCATACAGCCAGGCATGGTGAGTAGATAGTAGAGGTCATAGAGCCAGGCATGGTGAATGGATAATAGAGGTCATAGAGCCAGGCATGGTGAATGGATAATAGAGTCAGGCAGGGTGAATGGATAATAGAGGTCATAGAACCAGGCATGGTGAATAGATAATAGAGGTCATAGAGCCAGGCATGGTGAATGGATATCAGAGAGATCATAGAGTCTGACTCTATTTATTGTACATACTATGCATATATGTACTTGTTCTTCATCTGGATGTGTTCTTGATAGAAGTGTAGAACATGGATAATCTGTGATGTTAATGAGCAAGAGTCAATCTGCTGCGCAGTTGCGATCTTGTCTGTCAGCAGCCCTTACATTCACTGAATGTCACCGATCAATGTCTCAGATTGCACAGATTCAGTTCATTCCCGCAAATCGTTCTTTATGGTAATAAAAGAATTACTATCTCAGTTAAGTGAAGTCAGGGGTTCGCATGACAATATAATTTGGAAAATGGCATGGGTGGAATGGGTCACACTGTGTTTTCAGTTTCTAAAAAGCTTTATAATTTTACCTAAGAGTTATGTTTAGTTGGCATGGAAACCAGCAAGAGCAGTACTTTCTGAGATTTTTATTGCTAAGTTTCAAATGAATTATTCGGAGAACAAAAAAAAAAAAGACAAGAGTTTCCTGGATGTGTCTGAACAGAAATTGAGTTTAAAAGCTTTTCTTCCTGCCGCCTGAGTCATTACATAACTGCGCTACTTCTGTCATTCGCCGGATTGAACTTTCGCACTCAGAAGTTTGCCATTGATGTATCTATATCGTTCTCTTCATAGACTAGGAGTGTTGACGGGGGATTGTGTGTGCATATTTCATAATTCCTGAGGATTTTTATAAAATCTACATCTCATAAATATACCTACTAAGTGTCCACTACAATAAATGTGTTTAGAAATCAGTCTGTGTAATTAAAAGACTTTTGAACTTATTCTGAATTACATTATATTAGTCAGATAAATGGTCACCACACAGCTGTAACAGATATGAAGCCCGGAGAGGAGGTGGGATATGTGTCATAACAGCGCGCATGCTTGCCAGTTTTACAGTGGTCCGACAGGGCAGACAAACAAGTTGAATCTAGCATATGTAGTTGATGGAAGTGCACTCAATCCTTCGTCTGGAATTCAGGGTGCTCTGATAAGTCCCAGTACCAAAAAGGACTATAGAAAATAATCCAGGCACTCCAACGAATTCCAAAATATAGGCAATCAATATTGGAACAAGAAACTGAACAGCAACGTTTCGACTCCTTAGGGGGTTCCTAACAAAGGCCCTAAGGGGTCGAAACATTGCTGTTCAGTTCTGTGTTCCAATAAAGATTGCCTATATTTAGGAATTAGTTGGAGTGCCTGGATTATTTTCTATAAACAAGTTGAATCTAAGCAGACTGTTTCGGAAATGCTGCTGTGGAGACTTCTGGGAACACCACCAAAAAAAAACAAAAAAAAACTTCAACAGCATGCCTTACAGCATTCCTGGATTCAGGATCCTGCTCTGTCATCCCGACTCTAGTCCTTGATGTTTCGGTTTTGGATACACCAAGGAACTGTCCCAAAAAAGCTAGAGCCAGTGCCTCATTAGACATGCCCGATCTATGTTCAGGGCACTAGGACTCTGCAGGCTGGCCTTGTTGAGTTTCACGCAAGTCTGACCTGCCAATTCGCCAGGCAGGCTAGGCCCCTTTTTGAATGGGTCTGCCCCTTTGGTAGTACCAGTGACACAGTTCTAGCCACTGGCCCTTCCGTTTTAGTTCACCCACCAGTATCCAAACGTATAAGATCCCCTAAAATGTCTCGGAATATCTTGGCCACACCTCTAACTGCAACCCCTAAAATCAAAGTGTCCCTCTTTGGCCATTTGGATTCTTGGAAGGTATGTGAATACTATCGCCGGACAGATGTACTAAAGCAGGGCTTTCTACCTTGGACCTAAAGTCCGCCTGTGGCCCACATTCCCCATGATCTTTGGCCCCAGCTCTTCATGTTTTCTGTAATGTGCGGTGTGTAAAGTCTCTCTGCACTAACCTTGCGTGATAAGAACGATTTCATACGTGGTGCAGACACACGGTCCGGTTTATCTCTTACTAGTAAATGTCTCTGTTACATTATTTTAATCCTAGAAATTGATGTCTGCAGTCTACTCGAGGGTGGCTTGTAAAGGGCATTTATGAAATTTTATCGTTCATTTATGAAACTGCGAATTATGAAGAATTAATAAAGAGGAAGTGTACATTTTTGGTTAAAATAGCTAATCTGAAATAATAATATTGTTCCAAATGACCTATGTTTTCAGCTTGTCTGTTTTAACCTTAAATGTGCATTTTCCCCCTTGTCTATTCTGCACCAATCCAAATTTAGTAATCACTTTGTATATGGTGGTCAAATGGCAGAGATAGTATTTGCTAAGTTGCGTCAATATGTTATGAGCCAACGCTTGAAGGTTAATGAGAATCCTTGGTTTTCTGAGATATTGAGTGGCTATGGGCTCCGATTTCACTAACTGGTTGAGTGCTGGATTATTAGGCAGTGGCCATGGTTCCGTAAGTGAAGAGCAAATTTAGATACAGGACTGAACTCTATAAAACTGCTTAAATGGTTCAGAATGGATCATGTAACTGGGCCGGAGAGTGTCTTTCCCTGCCCTGACAAAGCTGGTTCTCACTAAAGCAAAACGTCTGATTTGCAAACTTGCTGAAAGTGTGTTTTTTGTGTTTATGTAGCAGAACGTGTGAAGTGCGAATCAATGTTAGATGTGACACTGGGAATGAAAGAGGGCATTGTCTAAGGAGAACTTTTGGACCAACGTATAGTTTTCTGAGAATCTATATTTAGTGACCGTCAGGGAATTCTGCCCACCATTTGTGTGTATTTTGGGAAGGTGAATCAGAGGTTCTTTCCTGATTGAACAGATAGGGTGTAGGTTTGACGTAACATATCCCAGTGCGGGGGAATATTCTTGAGTCATTCTTGACATCAGGTTGAGAAGGTGATCTGCTGAAGGGGAGCAGAGGAAAAAAAACAGCTCATGATATTAACAGAAAACAGGGAACTTGATAAGAACTGTTGAACGTGTTTTTTTTTAACAGCGAACCTGCGAAATGACCAATTTATGCAAAAATACACAAAAAGGAGTCTGCACATACCCTCAAAATATGCAATTTGAAATTTCTTAAAGCTTGGTTTCATCATATGGTCAAACTGTGTTACGACAGCCTCTGTATCCAGGTGCCTTAATATTTGTGCTGCCTAATCCAATTAGGATAACACAGTATGGTCACGGGGTGTGACAAAATGACAATATTCACTAACCTTTGAAAGGTTTAAAATTGACCATTTTTAGGTATCCCTGCTTCCTAAGATTGTCACAGAACTTTAATTTATCAAACTAAACACATCTCAGGTGGTGCCTGGTCTCAGGTCGGTGAAGAATTTAATTAGTTGAAACAAATCACATTTGGTTAGTACAATCTGTAAGTTGCTTCTTGGTGTTAATGTAGGAGACAAAGTTGCCAGTACCTGCATATTTTTCTGGATCTAGAATACTTTTTAATGTTGATGGGTGTTGATGGAGAAATTCCCTTCTGCAGCATTGGAATGCTGCATACATTAGGGCAGCACTTTTATGAGCTGACAATAGATATGTATATATGATCTGTGTGCATTGAAGCATGGTGGACCTGGCATCCTAGACAGAAATGTCATTTTTGTTTGTTTAATTTTTGACTATTCAGTTTCATAATACTGCACCCGATGGATCTCCGTGACTGGGCTTCCAGTGGGGTTTGCTTATTGTAACTGGGATCTGTACTGCCACTGTAACCTGGTACTCGGCCACCTGTTAAACAGGAGAATGCATTAATTAATTACAACCAATAAAATAATTGCAAAAATCGACTGTATTTGGAAAACAAAAGGATAAATATCCGTCTGATTTTTCTTATTTTCTCTTTGACCTTGAATACAAAAAATCAATAGAGCAAATATAGTTGAACTAATTTGATAAGTTACATAAAATAACATAGTGAAAGCACTCTGAGGTCAGCCAATATAGTCCATATCTGTTAATGCATGTACTCAATTATTGATGTGCAGGATTGAACAGAAACCATTGATCTTTCCTGAAAACCGACACATCATTCAGTGAATCTTAACTCAATAAACCTGAACCCAGGACCCGGAGAGACAAACACAATGAGATAATTAATTGAATAATTACAGTATCGAAACAATGCAGGTAAATACAGTTAACAACATAATGCAACAGTTGCAGGAACATCTGTACAAGTTAATTACATTGTAACAGTCCCTCCGGCGGAATGGAGAGCAGACTGAGTTTAATTGGTGCAAAAATAGCCTTAACAGATCTCAGGCTTTTCAGCCAACAGTGAGAGAAGACACTCAATAAAAATGTTAAATATCTTCTTGGAACATGTAACATGTTAACGCAGGGAGGCTGCCTCAAATTCATCTAAAACACGTTAACACGGAATGGCGTTCGTGAAATCTGGCTGCTCAGATTTACAATATCAGCCAGACTATTTAAGTCGATGTAAAAACGGTACAGAGCTAATCGAGTATATATTATTACTTGTGACAAAATGCACAAAAAGGTGTTTTTTTCACAAAACCAGGGTTTGGGGGACTCGACAAAGGAAATAAACATTTTAGACTTAGATTGCTAAATTGGAAACATTATTCCAGGTTTTTTTTTTTTGGGGGGGGAGGGGGGTTATTTTTTACTATCCCCAGTTGTTAAGGGGTCAGTGAAAGTTTACCAAATGTTCCTCGTGGGCGTGGCGAGGAACACTTGCTCCATTCTACACATGTGCTCCATTCTCTTCCACTGATTAGATGTATTCCGAAGCTCATTGTCCGGTAGTCCATCCATTCTTTATATTTCTCCCATTGGGTTGTGTCTTACTATCAAGGCACTTGGCACGGTGCGTCTGATGTAGCTCTGTTCTCTATGTGAATTTGCGTGTTTATTTGCTATGTTTATTAATCTTCATACGATAACATGCATTTACTGTGTCCATTGATTTTATTATATATATATATATATATATATATATATATATATATATATATATATATAAAGTAATGCTATGGATCCAGTGTTTTCTTTTAATAAAGTGATAGGGAAGACCTCATAGTGGTCCCACAGGGCCCTAGACAACGTACCAGTTTGGGGCTTTCCTCCATCCTTCATATGAGGATGGGTTATAACACCAAAAAAATTCATGGTTCCAGGGCCACTTCTAACCCTTGCCCATAGGCAGCTGTATTACCACTAATAGGTGGTAGGTGACTACACAGCTCTCTACAGCTATACCCAAAGATTTTCTCAACATACACTCGTTCGCATTCATTATAGATTGCAGTGGTGCGGTCTGGGAACACGTAAGACCACTGAGAAGGGGATTGCAGTAGTCAAGGCGAGAAAGAACAACGGCATGGACCAGCACCTTAGCCGTGACGCTATGTTTTTGAGATGGAAGCGGCAGGATTTAGTGATCAACTGGACATGAGGGAGGGAAGGAGAGGTCGGAGTCAAAGAGAACACCTAGGCAGCGAGCCTGCGAGGTGAAGCTGATGGTAGCACCGTTAACTTGGAGGGAGACAGACACAGGAGTGGTAACACTTGAGGGAGGAAATACCAGAAGTTACATTTATACCAAACCCCTACAGCACATGATTTTCCTTTATTTTTCTCCTAAGAAAGTCTCTAAATGTGTTTTGAAGCCAAGAACAAATATGGAGAATAAAGGCATCACCAACTCTTTGATTTAAATATTCTCACAGATTATTTCATCATTAAATATTGGTGTCTGTCCCTTTAATGGCATTATCTACAGTTGTATTTTTGCTGCATTGGTGCTGATTACAGATATTATGTATTCGGCAGGATCTTGGCATTGAGCCCAGAATAAAGTAACAGCAGTGTCATATACAGTATATCAACATTCTATAGACGCACTGTTACCATAGCAGCCAGACTCGGCTAATTCCAGGCAGTTGGCACATTGCTGTGTGAGCAGGAGCAGAATGCATTCTGCCAGGCTGGGCCAGTGCTGGGTTTATGATTAAGAAGTAATTGTTTAGTCGATGGGAGGATGTCAGGCGTTGGAATTATTCCTTTTTGCAGAGTATTTACGATATCTATGTAGATGTATTTTAAAGTGGCAGTTAAGGAAATATAAAATATTATGTCTTTAAAATACAAATTAAAAACTGATATTCTTCACAGCTACAAAATGGAATTACCCAAAATCCCCCCTGCCTCTCCCCATACAACGATATTACAACCGCTTCCCACCTGATACCCAGGCTATAACTAACATGTTTCTTTAATGCCCAGGATATCACAGCCCCTACTCTCTCAATACCCAGGATATTACAGCCCCTACTCTCCCAATACCCAGAATATTACAGCCCCTACTCTCCCAATGCCCAGGATATTACAGCCCCTACTTTCTCAATGCCCCAGATATTACAGCTCCTACCTTCTCAATGCCCAAGATATTACAGCCCCTACTCTCCCAATGCCCAGGATATTACAGCCCCTACTCTCTCAATGCCCGGGATATTACGGCCCATACTCTCCCAATGCCCAGGATATTACAGCCCCTACTCTCTCAATGCCCGGGATATTACAGCCCTACTCTCCCAATGCCCAGGATATTACAGCCCCATCTCTCCCAATGCCCAGGATATTACAGCCCCTACTCTCCCAATGCCCAGGATATTACAGCCCCTTCTCTCTCAATGCCCAGGATATTACAGTCCATACTCTTTCAATCCCCAGGATATTACAGTCCATACTCTCTCAAACCCCAGGATATTATGCATAAAATCTAGCATAATAAAAGTTAGTGAGACGAACATAGAGTCCGTTTGGGTTACGTTAGAATTTGGTAATCACACAGTAACTCGTGTAGGTGTGACTTATAGGCCCCAGGACAAATTGAAGAGTTAGATCATCTACTAGTTGAGGAAATATCTAAAATGACAATGAAGGGGGAAGTTATCATCATGGGTGACTTTAATCTTCCTAATGTGAATTGGAAAACAAAAATAGCTGCTTGTGCCAGGAGCACACATATTCTAAACTCCCTACTGGGATTGTCTCTAAAACAACAAGCCAACTCGTAAAGAGGCCATACTAGATTTAGTGTTAACAAATGGAGATTTGGTATCAGATATTACTGTAGGTGAAAGTTTAGGATCCAGTGATCATCAGTCAGTGTGGTTTAATATAAGAACAGTGACCGAGTCACACCACACAAAAACAAAAGTTTTAGACTTTAGAAAAACAGACTTTTCTAAAATTAGAATATGTGTAAAGGGGTCATTATCAGACTGGAGCAATTTAAATAGAGTCCAAGAGAAATGGGATTATTTAAAAGTTGCGCAACAGAAAATTGCATTAGGCTTGTCAGTAAAAGCAAAAAATTCAAGAAACTACTGTGGTACTCCGCAGATGTGGCCAAAATAGTAAAAAACAAAAAGTTAGCATTTAGTAAATATAAAAAACCCATAGTGAGGAAGACAGAATGATCTATAAGATTAGGCAGAAAGAGGCTAAGTGTGAGCTTCCAAATCACACACAGAAGAGAAAATAGCACAGTCAGTAAGGGGGACAACAGATTTTTTAGATACATAAATGAGAAAAGAAAAGTAAAACAAGGATTAGTTAGATTAAAAACAAAAGAAGGAAGGTATGTAGATGATGATAAAGGCCTAACTGACTGCCTCAATGAATATTTTTGTTCGGTATTTACTGATGAAAATGAAGGAAAGGGACCTCAGTTGAGAAAAAGGATAAATTAGTCATTTATTACAAGTGAGTTTAGAGAGGAAGAGGTTCTATTTCAACTGTCAAAAGTAAAGACAAATAAGTCAATGGGACCTGTTAAAAGAGCTTAGTGGTGTACTAGCAAAACCATTAACAGATTCATTTAACCAATCATTGTTAACAGGAGTAGTCCCAGAAGATTGGAAGTTAGCGAATGTTGTGCCCATTCACAAGAAAGGTAATAGGGAGGAGACGGGCAACTATAGGCCAGTAAGCCTTACTTTAGTAGTGGGGAAAGTGATGGAAACCATGTTAAAGGATAGGATTGTTGAACATCTAAAAATACATGGATTTCAAGATCAGAGACAACATGGGTTTACTTCAGGGAGATCATGCCAAACTAATCATATTGATTTGTTTGATTGCGTAACTAAAATTATAGATCAGGGTGGTGCTGTAGACATTGCTTACCTAGAGTTCAGTAAGGCTTTTGACACTGTTGCACATAGAAGGCTTATCAATAAACTGCAATCTTTAAGTTTGGATTCCAATATTGTTGAATGGGTAAGGCAGTGGCTGAGTGACAGGCAACAGAGGGTTGTAGTCAATGGAGTATATTCGAAACTTGGGCTTGTCATCAGTGGGGTACCTCAGGGATTTGTACTTGGACCCATTCTCTTTAATATTTTTATTAGTGATATTGCAGAAGGTCTTGGTGGTAAGGTATGTCTTTTTGCTGATGATACTAAGATATGTAACAGGGTTGATGTTCCAGGAGGGATAAGCCAAATGGCAAATGATTTAGGTAAACTAGAAAAATGGTCAGAATTGTGGCAACTGACATTTAATGTGGATATGTGCAAGATAATGCATCTTGGACGTAAAAACCCAAGGGCAGAGTACAGAATATTTGATATAGTCCTAACCTCAACATATGAGGAAAGGGATTTAGGGGTGATTATTTCTGATGACTTAAAGGTAGGCAGACAATGTAATAGATCAGCAGGAAATGCTAGCAGAATGCTTGGTTGTATAGGGAGAGGTATTAGCAGTAGAAAGAGGGAAGTGCTCATGCCATTGTACAGAACACTGGTGAGACCTCACTTGGAGTATTGTACACAGTTCTGGAGACCGTATCTCCAGAAGGATATTGATACCTTAGAGAGAGTTCAGAGAAGGGCTACTAAACTGGTTCATGGATTGCAGGATAATACTTACCAGGAAAGGTTAAAGGATCTTAACATGTATAGTTTGGAAGAAAGACGAGACAGGGGGGATATGATAGAAACATTTAACTACATAAAGGGAATCAACACAGTAAAGGAGGAGACTATATTTAAAAGAAGAATAACTACCACAACAAGAGGACATAGTCTTAAATTAGAGTGACAAAGGTTTAAAAATAATATCAGGAAGTATTACTTTACTGAGAGGGTAGTGGATGCATGGCATAGCCTTCCAGCTGAAGTGGTAGAGATTAACACAGTAAAGGAGTTTAAGCATGCGTGGGATAGGCATAAGGGCTATCCTAACTATAAGATAAGGCCAGGGACTAATGAAAGTATTTAGAAAATTGGGCAGACTAGATGGGCCAAATGGTTCTTATCTGCCGTCACATTCTATGTTTCTACAGCCCCTACACTCTCAATGCCCAGGATATTACCGTCCATACTCTCTCAATCCCCAGGCTATTACAGCCCCTACTCTCTCAATGCCCAGGATATTACAGCCCCTATTCTCCCAGTGCCCAGGATATTACAGCCCCTACTCTCCCAATGCCCGGAATATCACAGCCCCTACTCTCTCAATGCCCAGGCTATTACAGCCCCTACTCTCTCAATACCCAGGATATTACAGTCCATATCCCCAGGCTATTACATCCCCTATCCCCAGGCTATTACAGCCCCTACTCTCTCAATGCCCAGGATATTACAGCCACTACTCTCCCAGTGCCCAGGATATTACAGCCCCCACTCTCCCAAATGCCTGGAATATCACAGCCCCTACTCTCTCAATGCCCAGGATATCACAGCCCCTGCTCTCCCAATGCCCGGAAGATCACAGCCCCTCCTCTCTCAATGCCCAGGATATTATAGCCCCTACTCTCTCAGGCTATTACAGTCCATATCCCCAGGATATTACAGTCCATATCCCCAGGCTATTACAGCCCTACTCTCTCAATGTCCAGGATATTACAGCGTCTACTCTCCCAGTGCCCAGGATATTACAGCCCCTACTCTCCCAATGCCTGGAATATCACAGCCCCTACTCTCTCAATGCCCAGGATATCACAGCCCCTACTCTCTCAAAGCTCAGTATATTACAGCCCCTACTCTCTCAATGCCCAGGATATTACAGTCCATACTCTCTCAATGCCCAGGATATTACAGCCCTTTCTCTCTCAATGCCCAGGATATTACAGCCCCTGCCCTCCTAATATCAGGGATGTAAATTCCCATGGTCTCTCCCAGGGGAGGGCTGGCAGCCTTGGGCCTGGGGGGGCAAATCCAGTCAATTGGCCCATTGCACCACCGAATCAGCTCACCATCCATGCCCACTTTTTCCTGGTTTTATAACGGATATAGGTGTAGTCCATGTATCAAGCACGTTTTGTATACATTGATGGCATTACCATCCCATACACCATCACCAGGGCTTTACAAATGTAATTGAAATCTAGAAGACAGCTGAAAAAGTTAGGAGTAAAGTTTTCAACGTCAAAAATACAATTTTTAAGGGACACTGTAGTCACCAGAACTACTATAATTTAATGTTGTTGTTTTGGAGCTTTTATCCTGTCCCTGCACGCTTTTTAATGTAAACACTGACTTTCCTCCCCCCCCCCATGGCATCAATCCAACCCCTCCCCCCCACAACAAAAACAAAAAACACACATATATATGTATACACACTAAATATATATATACACACAGCACGCATACACAGACACATGGTTTATAGAAATATATATATAGAAATATATATATATATATATATATATATATAATATACTGGGGGTGCCAGAGGGAAGGCTTTGTGGGTGGCTGGTGCTGCCAGAGGGGAGGCTTTGTGGGTGGCGAAGGGGAGGCTTTGTGGGTTGCTGGGCTGGGGGTGCTGAGGGTTGCTGTTGAAATGGTTCACACATGGGAGGGAGGTGGAGACTGCCAGCGCAGTCACAGTGAGGCCCTAGTCCACACAAGTACACATACTCATGGGTACACACATACACAGGTACACACACACACACATACACACACACATACATACTCATGGGTACACACACAGGTACACACAGACATACACACACAGGTACACACATACATACACACACACAGATACACACATAAGTACTCACTGACACACAAGTACACATACAATTACACACAGGTACTCATACACACTGACATACACAAACATATGCACAACCTCATGTACACACACAGACACAAACATATATAAATAACAATTTAAATATTTTCTCCACCCTCCTATTTACTCACTTTTGATGCAGCAGGATTGATATGCTGAGGTCCAGTGGGAGCTGGCTGTCCTCGGATGATGGGAGTCCCTTCCCTCCTCCACGTGTGCAGCAGTTGGTTTGTGTTACCGCCGCCTCCTCCTCCCCACACGCCGCCCTCTCAGCTGGGACTCGGGAGGAAGTGATGTGAACTCCCTCCCAGCAGGCCGCGGGGGAAGAGCGGATCAAAATGGGCCGCGGAGAGCAGGAACTGAGCGCGTACAAAATGTCAGGGGCCCGGTTGTGGGTTACGGGGGTGGGGAAAAAAAAAAAAAGCGGCCTGACAGCTGTAATATTAAAGGGCCACGGGCCCCTGATTAAATGTGTATGGGCTCAAGAGGCATCTTAAAGACAGCCCTGCCCGGTGTGAGCGCTGAATGCAGGCAGCCCAAGCAGCCCTGGATATAGGGCAGCCTGGGGGGCAATTGCCTCCCTGCCCCCCGTCCCAGCCCGCCCCTGGTCTCTCCTATAATCCAGTATGTGTCCGGTCTGGGTGGGGTGCAGTCTGCCTGTAGTGTCTCTGCTTAGCCAGGTGCCCGTTACACAGCCAGGAACTGCTTCATTCAGCCTATTCATTGATGTTACAGAATGATTGCAGGATGAATAAAAATGCCCAGAGCATTAATATGGATCAGGCTTTGCTGGTAACTGTATCACACATGAAATGTCATGTTACATACATTACTGCCGAGTGGATGGCAGACACCAAAGAAGAATCTCTAGGATGATAGGAAATAGACAAGAAATCTTCAAAGTAATGTGCTGGTTATCTGCACTGTTTCTGGGGCTCTGTTGCTGCTGCACTGTGTCCGGGGCTGTCTGTCTGCACTGTGTCCGGGGCTGTCTGTTACTGCCTGCACTGTGCCTGGGGTTATCTGTTACTGTGTGCACTGTGTCCGGGGATGTCTGTTACTGCCTGCACTGTGCCTGGGGTTATCTGTTACTGTGTGCACTGTGCCTGGGGTTATCTGTTACTGTGTGCACTGTGTCCGGGGATGTCTGTTACTGCCTGCACTGTGTCTGGGGCTGTCTGTTACTGCCTGCACTGTGTCCGGGGCTGTCTGTTACTGCCTGCACTGTGCCTGGGGTTATCTGTTACTGTGTGCACTGTGTCCGGGGCTGTCTGTTACTGCCTGCACTGTGCCTGGGGTTATCTGTTACTGTGTGCACTGTGTCCGGGGATGTCTGTTACTGCCTGCACTGTGCCTGGGGTTATCTGTTACTGTGTGCACTGTGCCTGGGGTTATCTGTTACTGTGTGCACTTTGTCCGGGGATGTCTGTTACTGCCTGCACTGTGTCTGGGGCTGTCTGTTACTGCCTGCACTGTGTCCGGGGCTGTCTGTTACTGCCTGCACTGTGCCTGGGGTTATCTGTTACTGTGTGCACTGTGTCCGGGGCTGTCTGTTACTGCCTGCACTGTGTCTGGGGCTGTCTGTTACTGTGTGCACTGTGTCCAGGGCTGTCTGTTACTGCCTGCACTGTGTCCGGGGCTGTCTGTTACTGCCTGCACTGTGCCTGGGGCTGTCTGTTACTGTGTGCACTGTGTCCGGGGCTGTCTGTTACTGCCTGCACTGTGTCTGGGGCTGTCTGTTACTGTGTGCACTGTGTCCAGGGCTGTCTGTTACTGCCTGCACTGTGCCTGGGGTTATCTGTTACTGTGTGCACTGTATCTGGGGCTGTCTGTTGCTGCCTGCACTGTGTCTGGGGTTATCTATTACTGTGTGCACTGTATCTGGGGCTGTCTGTTATAGCCCGCACTGTATCTGGGGCTGTCTGGTACTGTGTCCGGGGTTGTCTGGTACTGTGTGCACTGTATCTGGGGCTGTCTGCTACTGTGTGCACTGTGTCCGGGGCTGTCTGTTACTGCCTGCATGGTGTCTGGCGCTGTCTGCACTGTATCTGGGGTTGCATGCTACTGCCTGCACTATGTCTGGGGTTGTCTGCCTGCACTGTGTCTGGGGTTGTCTGTTACTGACTGTCTGCCCTTTGTCCTGTGCTGTCTTTTACTGTGTGCACTGTATCTGGGGCTGTCTGTTACTGCCTGCACTGTGTCTGGGGCTGTCTGTTACTGACTGTCTTTACTGTGTCGGGTTGTCTGTCAGTGACTGTCTTTACTGTGTCTGAGGCTGTCTGTTACTCGCTGTCTGTATCGTGTATGGGGCTGTCTGTTACTGACTGTCTGCAATATGTCTGGGGCTGTCTGTACTGTGTATATGGCTGTCTGGGGCTGTTACTGTTTCTGGGGCTGTCTGTTATTGGCCATCTGCACTGTGTATGGGGCTGTCACTGTCTATCTGCACTGTGTCTGGGGCTGTCACTGTCTATTTGCACTGTGTTTGGGGCTGTCTGCACTGTGTCTGGGGCTGTCACTGTCTATTTGCACTGTGTCTTGTGCTGTCTGCACTTAGTCTGGGGCTGTCACTGTCTATTTGCACTGTGTCGTTGGCTGTCTGCACTGTGTCTTTGGCAGGATCTGTATATAAGGGTAGTAATGAGTGAGGAGCTAAATATAAGGGTAGTAACTGTGTCTGGGACTGTCACTGTCTATCTGCACTGTGTCTGGGTCTGTCTGCGCTGTATCTTGGGGTTATCTGTACTAAGGGTAGTAATGAAAGAGGATCTATATATAAGGGTATTAACGAATAAGGGCCTCTATATTAGGGTCATAACGAGTGAGGGCTTGTAATGAGTGAGGGCCTGTATATTAGGGTCGTAATGAGTGAGGGCCTGAATATTAGGGTAGTCATAATGTTTGAGTGAAGACAAAAGTACGTGAATACCCTTCCGGGAACCAGCTGCCCTGCAATCACCAATGCCATACGCATATGGGACAGGATGGCGCAGAAGTTCCACCTGTCCTCGGAACCATCCCCGCTCATGCCATTCCTGAGAAATAGGGCTTTCCCCCCGGGCTTGATGGCACGTAATTTCAAGCGAATCGAACAGGCGGGCCCACAGAGAATATGCCTCCTCTATGACAGGGGCGCCCTAATATCCTTCGACACAATTAGACAGGGGCAACACCTCACTCTGGCGGACTTCTTCAGGTATCTCCAAATTGCAGACTTCGCTAGGCAACCCCATATCAAAACAACTGCAATGACCACCCGTACTTTTTTCGAAAACATATGCCTCAATGAAAGACCCCCGAAGGGTCTTATCACACTGTTTTACGCTCACCTATGCTTGGACACTACTGAATGGGGCTCCCTGACATATACGTCTCACTGGGAGAGAGACCTAGGGGAGATCATTGAGGGGGTGGAGTGGAGGGAAATTTGGGAGGCATGCAACACCTCCTCTGTTTGTGTATCCATGCAGGAACAATCCTTTAAAACCCTATTTCGGTGGTACGTCACCCCCGTCCAGTTATGTAGAATGCGGAGATCACATTCTGACATGTGCTGGAGGAACTGCGGTCTCAGGGGTACGTACGCCCACATGTGGTGGGAGTGCCCTAAAATCAGACCGTTCTGGAAAGATGTTGGAGACATAGTAGAGCAAGTCTTTCAAAGGGCCTTACCCCTGGATCCATGGATAGATCTCCTAAATAGGTCCGTAGAGGATTGGCCGAGACAGGACCAGAGACTATTCCATAAAATTACGTTAGCCTCCCGTAGAGCCATTGCGCAACACTTGCTAAAAACCCAGCCACCTCCCAGATCACTGGTGATCGGGAAGATAAAAGACAACTGCCTCATTGACGACCTTACTGCACGGGTGCGGGATACGTGGGGGCGGTTTGATAGGACTTGGGAGCCCTGGAGAGGGAGCCAATATGCAGACTGAGCGGAGGCGCGGTCGGCTCAGGTTACCGCCCTCCTTGCGGTCCAGCCTTGGAAGCCCACCCCTGTACTCCGCCTACCCCGGCCCTCTGCCCCCTCCCCCCTGCCCGCCTGGAGCTGGAGCCTTGCCCCTTGCCCCCCCTTTTCCATCCTTGCTCTCTCACTACTGCTCTTTTCCTCTTGATATATCTATCTCTTTTACTCTCTTTGGCCCCTGTCTTCTCAGGGGGCCCCATATCTCACACAAATAGCACCCATAAGCGTAGATCGCTATAGGAAGCTAACAGCAGCCTTGTCACCCGGCTACAAGGAGCAGAGTTGTGGGTTAGAGGCGGAAACAGGCAGGACTCTGAGAATAGCACCTGAACCCAATAAGGGGGACTCATACTGGCGCCTTTGGAGGCTTACAGCGCGACCCCCAATAGCGAGAGGGAGCCGAGGATTGGTCCCACCACATGTGTTTGTGACCCACATAACTACCTCTCAAAACCTAATAGCAACGGCCCTATACCCACACCCCGCCGGCAGGGATGATCAGGCCAGGCCACCAGATACGTAGACATGACCCACGCGGTCATTAGACCCATATCTGCTCTTGTGGACAGTCTCAAACATTCTTGGCACACCACATGATTACGATAGACCCCCCACTACACATTCTCCTTTATACATGTTAATGGAACATCAAAACTGTGCCTCTGTTACACGCTATGTATATGTTGTATCTTATGCTGTTCCTACTATACGCAAATGTTGTCGTGGCGACATGACCTCTGGTTTCATCTTGTGCACAGACAAATAAAGAATTAAAAAAAAAAAAAAAAGTACGTGAATAAAATGGGGAGAGTTTAGAAATATTAAATGGGCTATAGAAGGATTTCCTCTTGCCCTGCGGCCAGTACCTCTAATGCTCTAGTACAACATTAACCCCCTAAGGACCAAACTTCTGGAATAAAATGGAATCATGACATGTCACACATGTCATGTGTCCTTAAGGGGTTAATCTGTGTTAAATATTTAATCGTACACTTATAGCATTTTAACAAAAACACCTGTTGAATAACTGCATTTAATTAGCATCTAAATATGTGCGTTTGTAGCAGAGACCTGTCCTACAGTGAGAATCTCAAAACACCTGCTAAGTATTAACAGTCCATTTATTAAGTTTTGAGTTGGTCCCACACGGTAACGGTTGATTTGTAAGTATCAGGTTAATTGTTTTTACTGATCTGTAGTTTTCAGGGCGTTTAATTGTATGCTTTTAACATACCAGGGTGTAATTATATGTGAATAGCCTATTAAATGGATACTCCCAATGTTTTGTTTAAATGCATCATATAGCTAATATATTAAAATATGCAAAAATAACAAATTCAACTTTGCAAATGAAGAAAGACACTCTTATAACGTTCTTGCATTTGCTGCAAATTCCCAAGCCGTACAGCTTCTGCAGTAACCTACTGAAGCCAATCATGATGCTTTCTTAATGTTCTATAACACTGCAGACATTTATGGGTACAGCAGTTGTCTCTGTGAGAGCTGTAAACAGCAAACCTAACTTGCACAATTTGAAATACATGCACTGCAGGAGGTAAATCAATTGTCTAATTAAAGCCATCCCCAATTCTTCTCCTGTAGACTTCTTGAAATAGACAGACATGTGGATCAAGCCTTTATCAGTTGTGCTTGAGGCAGTAAACATTAGATTGCAAGCTGTGCGTTGTAGTAAGCTTATGCATTGCTAAACCTGTGTAAATTGCAATCCCACCAGGAAACTGTGCTCAGAAAAATGGACAGGGCATGAATTAATAATGAAGGTTTGATACAAGGGGAGAGGACAGTTTTGGTGTCTTTGTGTTGAACAGATTCAAACTGTTATGAGCAAAGCTTGGTATTAAAAAGGGGTCAGGGGGGCCAGTGACCCCAATAACACGGTGAACAAACATGTCAGATGGTCATCATATTCTCCAAAAACGATCATGGCTCACTGTGAAGCAAACCTGGGCTAGCAGATGTTTAGTTCATGTTGTAGGGTACCCCTGGTTTATTTTAGACAGTAAACAGGAGCAAATTGGGCCCCCTGCTGTGTAAAAACAAGGCAGCTCAGCCTTAATCTGGTTACCATGACAACGTATAAATCCCCCCACCCTACCCTTCCCATTTTTCTGTGAAGTGAGGGAGAAGGGGCTAGTACACTCCATACATTCAGACCCAGAGGGAGGATCAGCAAAATGGCTTTGGGAAAATAGGAGGGGGGGATGTTGCTACATTATCTCACTTACATTTTATAAACATTTGTTTTTGGTTTTTTTTGGGAATCTATAAAAATTGTGTCTTTGTATACAACAAAATGGTTTCCAGCAAGGGCAAACTGTGCATTGAAAATCCAGCTCTGTTTGCTGGGGAGCTCTGCATGGAAACATAACATGTCTTTAAGAAGTGCAGATAACACCAATAAAATATTACACAAACCCAGTAATGTCACGTTTACTTATAGAGCAGCCAACCTATACCATGGTGCTGTATGTACATTCCTGGATTTTGTCAAAACAATCCAAACATTAGATCATCGTACTTGGACAGTGAAATATTTATTGCATAGATTGCCAGCATTGGTAATCAATTCATATCTCATTTAAACAAGCCTCTTCATTGAAAAGGTAACAGACTGTCCAACAACTACAGTACAGTCCGGGAGTTCTATAAAAGGAGGATTTACTAAGGAGAGAAATGCCGGTGTGTAAAGCTTTGTGTTACTTTTCAGAGCTGATAATCAGGAGTGGGATCCTGCAGGCGTTTCACCTCTTAGTCAATCCCACCATCCTGAATTGTCATGTGTGTAAAAAAAAAAAAAAAGAGCATTTCCATGAGAAAAGCTGTGAAATAATTGGACTTTACTTTTTGTTTTGTTATGTTTGAGATGATTCCCATCAGAAGTGAATGTCAGTGTTTTGGATACAGAAAAGTGATCTAATCAGTGTTTGGGAAATGTTTCACACTATTGAGAAATAGGTGCAGGCGTTCATATTTTACATCGCTTTGGGGTTTATTAACTAAAAACCAACAAACTTTTTTTGTGTGGAAATAACATAATATTTATCTAAACTAGGCAAGTGGTAGGTGATTGCCAGACGCTCGTTGTGTTGTTGGACAGGATATATCCCCTATTCACACTGATGGTCCACACGTGACACAGGCAACTCTGCAGTATGTAAAATTCATATGCTGCAAGAGAAATCATTTTTTTTCTCTAGAATTATATGAAGTATACATGCTGCATGGTGTGATATACCGTGTTCTAGAAAGCGTGATCGATCTGGCAGCCCTATTTGTAGTACAGATTTTGGAAGACAGAATTTTAAACTCACCAAAATGTACTGTTTAGTGAGCAAACCCCATATTTTCCTATTGGTTCCAGGCTGTGTATAGCCGTGAATCCCCAGTGACACGCTGCATTGCCCTGCATGTGGCAAGCAGTCCATAGAGTGTATAAACTGCTGACGGCTCATGTTTTCTTCTAGTAGAGCAGTTAAGCAGATCTGATCATGTTCAGCCAATTAATTTCCAGTCACAGCTACAGGAATTAGCTTGTGAAACCATCAGATCGGCTTATCTCCCATAATATTGCTTTAAATGTATACAGGAAGGGGAATATAACCATTGAATTGCAGGGTCCACCTTGCTACAGGGCTGGGTGCTAGCAGGTGTACGGGGAGGCTGCATCCAGGCTCCGTCTGGAAGGATGTGTTCTCTGTGTCAGGGAGAGGATGGGAATCTCAGAATAAGCTATGTAAAAGCGGATCCTGATAGGAGAACAGGGGATGGAGAGGGGGAAGGGAGATTTCAGGTCATGAGCAGCAGCAGAGATCTGCTATCTTTTTCATCCGCAAAGACATGGCAAGGTGCAGGGGAGCTAGACTGATACTCAGCCATTGGCAAGAAACAGGGGAACTAGACTGACACTCAGCCATTGGCAAGGAGCAGGGGAACCAGACTGACACTCAGCCTTTGGAAAGGATCAGGGGAACCAGACTGACACTCAGCCATTGGCAAGGAGCAGGGGAACCAGACTGACACTCAGCCATTGGAAAGGATCGGGGGAACCAGACTGACACTCAGCCATTGGCAAGAAACAGGGGAACCAGACTGACACTCAGCCATTGGCAAGGAGCAGGGGAACCAGACTGACACTCAGCCATTGGCAAGGAGCAGGGGAACCAGACTGACACTCAGCCATTGGCAAGAAACAGGGGAACTAGACTGACACTCAGCCATTGGCAAGGAGCAGGGGAACCAGACTGACACTCAGCCATTGGCAAGAAACAGGGGAACCACACTGACACTCAGCCATTGGCAAGGAGCAGGGGAACCAGACTGACACTCAGCCATTGGCAAGGAGCAGGGGAACCAGACTGACACTCAGCCATTGGCAAGGAGCAGGGGAACCAGACTGACACTCAGCCATTGGCAAGGAGCAGGAGAACCAGACTGACACTCAGCCATTGGCAAGAAACAGGGGAACCAGACTGACACTCAGCTATTGGCAAGGCACAGGGGAACCAGACTGACACTCAGCCATTGATAATAAACAGGGGAACCAGACTGACACTCAGCCATTGGCAAGGAGCAGGGGAACCAGACTGACACTCAGCCGTTGGTAATAAATAGGGGAACCAGACTGACACTCAGCCATTGGCACAGAGCAGGGGAACCAGACTGACACTCAGCCATTGGCAATGAGCAGGGGAACCAGACTGACATTCAGCCATTGGCTCTGATTTTCCTTGGAAATGTAATTCACCCAGCACGGAGATTTTGATTCAGTGGGTTTGAGACAGACGTGCACACGGTAGGTTCCTGCTGTTTTTTCAGTTAATGTTTTTGGAGGAGGAGGTCTGTGCAGGTCTGCAGACAGGGGCTTCCACGGGGATGGAGCATGTATACAGGCTAAACTGAGCAGCTAAGATTCGGAAATGAGTAAGGGTGCAGTGATGGGTGCCAGAGATGGCAATGCTCGAAGACTTATGTCTCAAATAGGTTCAGTTTAAGGGTCACTTAGCTGGAGTGGGTGTGGCCGTAAATGGATGGCTGGAGAGGGTTTAGTCACATCTACTTAATCTGATTTGAAGGAATGTAGCCATAGATAGTCTGTCCTGAGTGTGCATGCACACAAAAACTCAGTCTAGTTTAAGTGAGTGTAGTTGCAGATACCCAGACTGACGTCTTAGACTGTTTATAGAATTATAATTTTGCCCCATGTAGGTCATATAGTTTGATCTTTGCTCCTGTGGGTCACATGTTCCGATCTTTGCCCATGGATCACATGGTTTGATATCTGTCCCTGTGGATCACATGACTTGATCTCTGTTCCCTCTGTGGGTTGCCTGGTTTGCTCCCAGCCCCTTTGTGGATAACATGAGTTGATCTCTGTCCCTCTGCATCGCCGTGGATAACATGATTTGATCTCTGTCCCTCTGTGGGTTGCCTGGTTTGATCTCTGTCCCTCTGTGGGTTGCCTGGTTTGATCTCTGTCCCTCTGTGGGTTGCCTGGTTTGCTCTCTGTCCCTCTGTGGGTTGCCTGGTTTGATCTCTGTCCCTCTGTGGGTTGCCTGGTTTGATCACTGTCCCTCTGTGGGTTGCCTGGTTTGCTCTCTGTCGCTCTGTGGGTTGCCTGGTTTGCTCTCTGTCCCTCTGTGGGTTGCCTGGTTTGCTTTCTGTCCCTCTGTGGGTTGCCTGGTTTGCTCTCTGTCCCTCTGTCGTTGCCTGATTTGTTCTCTGTCCCCGTGAATAACATGGTATGATCTCTGTCCCTCTGTGGATCAAATGATTTGATCTCTGTCCCTCTGTGGATCACATGGTTTGATCTCTGTCCCTCTGTGGATCACATGATTTGATCTCTGTTCCTCTGTGAATCACATGATTTAATCTCTGTCTCTCTGTGATTTGCGTGATTGGTTCTCTGCCCCTTCAGATCAAAATTTGTGTCTTCTTACTCAGAATTCCCAAAGCATTGGAAGGATTAAATGTAAATGGATGTATTTTCTCAATAAAACCTTTTACTGGTGGCGTTTTTTTCTGAAATGTGTATCTGGATCACTGAGAGTTTAGGAGTTGAAACATCTCTTAGACATAAGTCAGTGACACGTTGGTACGATGGGGATATGTCTCCCATAGTGGCTCTTAGAATATAAATGCTTTTTAAGTAAATTGTTTTACTAATGAAGTTATTCACTAAGCTGGGAATTATACAGAGCGGAGAAGACAATTACAAATTATTGACTAAAACTCTCAAAACGAGGTGGACATTTTTTGGGCCTGTAATTTGCAATTACCTGGTCAGTTCACAACAGCTCATAGTTTCAGCCAACAAATCTAACATGTTTATTAACACGGTTTGGGTTACATAGTGACGTGTGAAGTTTAAGGAATTACAATTTTAGTAGAATTGTAGACAATTCTCCCAAATGTTTTCAGCTCTATTATGGCCTTAAATTTGAAATTTACTTTGAATTTACTTTGAACTGCTCAGAAGCTGTATGATTACATGGCACATGGCCAGTGCTGAAACCCTTGTGTGCCCACAGCATTTTATACCGGAGCAGCATGTAGTATAAATTACAGGCAGCAGCTGCACTAGCGCTATAACTTAATCTAGATTCTATGTAATATGTAGGGCGTCACTGAGAGTGGAATGTGTTATATTAACCAAGAATAGGTCTGATAAATAAAAATGATTATAATAGTATTGTGTGCTGTAGGAAAATAAATTGTAGCATTTATTAATTCTTACAAACACAGATATCAGGGATACTGACTACAATCTTATTGGCCGTTAGTGAAAGTGATCAGTGGGTAGAGGAGGTACTGTTTGTAGGTTAGTAGGACACACTCCACACCCTTAAAGCAGTTTATCTTGCTGACATGCTTTATGTGTGAAGAGTTTATCCTCTTTTTACAAAAAGTGCAGATTTCAATAGAAATTGGAACTTTTATAAATTGCCCTTGTAACACTCCCCATGGCTGTCAATCAGACAACTAACTGGTCCTGTTACAAAGACGTCTCATTGAGTTACCTTGGGAAGTCGGTGATTGGTCAGCCACAGAAAGTCTAGTTAGGATTAGAAGGGGAGAACTTGAAAAGCCTGCAGATGACATTTGCAGCTTTTGCAATATGTTTTTAGCTCTACCCTCAATAAAAAAGCGCAATTAAAAAAGCGCAATTAAAGGCATGCTTGTTTTCATTAAGGGTACTAAACTGTTAAAGTAAAATAAAACATTTTTGATTGAACTGTTCCTTTAATGGCAGTGATAGGAAGAGGTACTCTGTGCAGGTTAATGGCAGTGATGGGGAGGGTACTCTGTGCAGGTTAATGGCAGTGATGGGGACGGTACTCTGTGCAGGTTAATGGCAGTGACGGGGAGGGTACTCTGTGCAGGTTAATGGCAGTGATGGGGAGGGTACTCTGTGCAGGTTAATGGCAGTGATGGGGAGGGTACTCTGTGCAGGTTAATGGCAGTGATGGGGACGGTACTCTGTGCAGGTTAATGACAGTGACGGGGAGGGTACTCTGTGCAGGTTAATGGCAGTGATGGGGAGGGTACTCTGTGCAGGTTAATGGCAGTGACGGGGAGGGTACTCTGTGCAGGTTAATGGCAGTGATGGGGAGGGTACTCTGTGCAGGTTAATGGCAGTGATGGGGACGGTACTCTGTGCAGGTTAATGGCAGTGATGGGGAGGGTACTCTGTGCAGGTTAATGGCAGTGATGGGGGGGGTACTCTGTGCAGGTTAATGGCAGTGATGGGGAGGGTACTCTGTGCAGGTTAATGGCAGTGATGGAGAGGGTAATCTGTGCAGGTTAATGGCAGTGATGGGGAGGGTACTCTGTGCAGGTTAATGGCAGTGATGGGGAGGGTATCTGTGCAGGTTAATGGCAGTGATGGGAGGGTACTCTGTGTAGGTTAATGACAGTGATGGGGAGGGTACTCTGTGCAGGTTAATGGCAGTGATGGGGACGGTACTCTGTGCAGGTTAATGACAGTGATGGGGAGGGTACTCTGTGCAGGTTAATGGCAGTGATGGGGAGGGTACTCTGTGCAGGTTAATGGCAGTGATGGGGACGGTACTCTGTGCAGGTTAATGACAGTGATGGGGAGGGTACTCTGTGCCGGTTAATGACCGTGATGGAGGGGGTACTCTGTGCAGGTTAATGGCAGTGATGGGGAGGGCACTCTGTGCAGGTAATGGCAGTGATGGGGAGGGTACTCTGTGCAGGTTAATGGCAGTGATGGAGAGGGTACTCTGTCCAGGTCAATGGCAGTGATGGGGATGTACTCTGTGCAGGTTAATGACAGTGATGGGGAGGGTACTCTGTACAGGTTAATGGCAGTGATGGGGGCGGTACTCTGTGCAGGTTAATGACAGTGATGGGGACGGTACTCTGTGCAGGTTAATGGCAGTGATGGGGACGGTACTCTGTGCAGGTTAATGGCAGTGATGGAGAGGGTAATCTGTGCAGGTTAATGGCAGTGATGGGGACGGTACTCTGTGCAGGTTAATGGCAGTGATGGGGAGGGTACTCTGTGCAGGTTAATGACAGTGATGGAGGGGGTACTCTGTGCAGGTTAATGGCAGTGATGGGGAGGGTACTCTGTGCAGGTTAATGGCAGTGATGGAGAGGGTACTCTGTGCAGGTTAATGGCAGTGATGGGGAGGGTACTCTGTCCAGGTTAATGGCAGTGATGGGGAGGGTACTCTGTGCAGGTTAATGGCAGTGATGGGGACGGTACTCTGTGCAGGTTAATGACAGTGACGGGGAGGGTACTCTGTGCAGGTTAATGGCAGTGATGGGGAGGGTACTCTGTGCAGGTTAATGGCAGTGATGGGGACGGTACTCTGTGCAGGTTAATGACAGTGACGGGGAGGGTACTCTGTGCAGGTTAATGACAGTGATGGAGGGGGTACTCTGTGCAGGTTAATGGCAGTAATGGGGAGGGTACTCTGTGCAGGTTAATGGCAGTGATGGGGACGGTACTCTGTGCAGGTTAATGACAGTGATGGGGAGGGTACTCTGTGTATGAACAGTTGCGTGGCCAAATTTTTACTGTGCAAAGTTGGAAGCGCAGGAATTCACTGTGGCAATAGCCAAACAGCAGCAGGGCTGGGCTGTAGGCATTAAGAGAGCCCCGTGTTTTGTCAGACTGCTAGAAAATGGTTTGACATAAATAGAGGAGACGGTGCCTAGGGACCGTTTCAACCATAACAACCCCATAACACATATTTCCAAAATGTTTTATTGGGAATCACTCAATAAACATCAGCAGATCTTTAGGAATGGCGGGTCAGAAGAATAATCACATGAAATACGTTTAATGATTAAAAAGTATTAGTAAATATAGCTTCATTTACAATATTAAAAAGACAGGAATCCCAGTTGTTATTGTTGCTTTGTTAAACCCCATAAGGCAGTGGTGTGTTACATAGTGTGCCTACCCCCATCTCACACCATCTCAGCTGTTCGTAGCTGGAAGGAATTGTTAATATGGCCCCATTACCAGAGCACCTGGTGCCCCCTGCAAAATGACTGGGATCAGCCGTTGCAACTTGAACATATCATGACAGATCACAAGATGACAGCCGTGTGCGGTGACACACAGAGGTGAAATGAAAAATCTCTCTGGGACACAGAGCAATCAGAGCAAAGTCTCTGCAGAACATTTCAAGGATACAGTGTCATTAACAGAGTGGTATATAAACAGAATTCGTAACAGTGTCATATATAAAGTAACTGTAAGGACAATCTTATCTGAGTACAATTTAACTCAAGACTGCTCAGTGGAATTCAACCTCAGGAATTTCCGCTGCTATCAGACTATATCACAGTTTATTCTTCACGCCTTCACGCTAGCCCTTAGCTATTTCAATTAATTTGTTTTTAAGGGCGTTTACGATACACACCTCCCTGATTCTCTTTCATTGTTGAATCGCAACTCGGAGGACAGAATGAAGGTCAGCTGTAAGCTCTTGTGGCCTCATGCATTCCAGTGAAATTCGATTAGATTATGAATGTTTATTTACATAGTCATAATACTACGTAGTACTCACATAGATCCTGCAATGAAGATTAAATACCCTAGTTATTCACTTAATGCAGAAACGCAATTAATTGAAAATCAAATTGTGAAATTCTGGCTAACATAGCGAAGCTGTAATCCTAGTGGCGTTGGGAATTTAAAAAAATCTATATTTTTGTCTAAATTCAGCATTTTATTTCTTCTTCAATAACCTACATCTCAATGTTTAGTGAATAAACCCCGAAATTTCACGAATGTCTTATTTATAATTGAACTATTCTGCTTTTAGAAAACATTTTCTTTCAAATTGAAACTGTTTACATAAGTTCAGTAAACGTGTAAGAGAATCATGTCAACAGACTTTGCAAATTGTTTCTATTATTGCACCTCTTAACACTAATTTAAAGAGTGTTCGCCATTGGATTTGACTATTTAACATGTAAATTAAGAGTGACAAACAAGGGAATCGCAGGAAAGTCGTACCGAACTGATTAACTGTTCGTATCCTGTATAAATGGAAATGGCTTGCTATAAACCCGTTAAATTATTCTGGGACACATCATGGTGTTCTTTCTAAACATTGAGGTGGTTATATCAGAGGTAATAGCAGTGAGCTGAGAACTGAGGCCTAATATTGGTTCTACAAATGTTAATTATTTGTTCATTCATGGCTAGTAACACTTTAGTGAGCCAATTCCCTATGTGACATTTAATCATCTGCACAATGTAAGTTAGAGGATTACTTATTTTATAGTCACATGGTTACTTAGTTGTCTAGGTTGAAAAAAAAGCTCAAGTTCATTAAATTCAACCTTTTAAACCAATTATTTGATGCCATTGATTTGAAGGTAGGCAACAAACAATTGTGGCCTAGTCCAATTATGCCACAGAAAAGGAAATAATCCCTTTTGACTCCATAATGGCAAACAGATTACTCCTTGAATCAACAACCGGTTTACACACATATCACTTATATACTTGACTATTCTATTTTTATAAAGCCTTTAAAAAAAAAAAAGTATATAATCTGATAAGAAAACCTCTGTGGGCAGAGAATTACACATCTTTATTGTTCTTACTGTAAATAACCCTTTCCTCTGCTGTAAGTAAAAACGCCTTTCTTCCAGTCTCAATGGGTGACCGCTTGTCTGTTGTGTATTCTTGCTAATGAACAGTGTAGCACATAGCGGTTTGAATATATTTGTATAGTGCTGTCATATCTCTAAGGTGCCTTTTTGCTAAAGAAAATAAATGCAGTTTATCTAGTCTTTCTTTATAACTAATGTTTTCCATCCCCTTTACTAATTTTGTAACGCGCCTCTGCACTATTTCTAGTTCTGTAATATCCTTCTTTAAAACTGGTGCCCAGAATTGTACCGCATATTCAAGGTGGGGTCTTAACATGATTTATAAAGAGGCAAAATTATATTTTGATAACGTAAGGTGTTTTTTTTTATTTATTTTTTTATAATACACAAAAGCACCTTCCTAGCTTTTGTAACAGCAGACTGAAATTGCATACTGTAGCCTAATTTTTTTTTTATCTTTAATTGTTCTAAAGCCATTTTTATTTAACGTTGTCCCTAACTCAACCCCATTTATTTGTATAAGTGGCTTGTGGGTTCCTTGATCTGTCACTTGCCTGCCTAGTCCCCCAATTTATCGGAATCGCTCTGTAATGAAGTTATATCATGTTCAGACTGTATTTCCTTCTCTACCGGTAGATTTGTGTCATCTTCAAACACTAATACATTACTTTTACTGCCATCTTCAAGATCATTTATAAACAGATTAAAGAGAAGTGGAACTAGTACAGAACCCTCAGGCACACCACTTATCACTTTTATCCAATTTGAACATTTTCCATTTACAGCTACTCTTTGCACTCTGTTTTTAAGCCAGTTTTCTATTCAGTGTTTAGCCAGAGTTATTGCCTTTGTGTGTATCATTTTGAGATGGATACATCTATGAATAAACTCCTCTTCTTTGCAGTCCTTGGCTTGCCGATTCTCTACGTGAGTAGTCACCATTATTTCCAATCTTTTATTTTCAGTAAAAATAACTACAAATGATTTCCTCTAAGAAAGGCGAGAAATTAAATGTAATGCACTTTAAGCCAGGGATTACAGTAATTGGTCATTTAACACATGGCAGCAGATTATTGCCAAAACTGCCCCTGTGCCACCACTATTGTACCAATTGTGAGCCCAAATCTCACCCATGGTAATCACCTGGCATTTCCATTAGTTAAAACTGTGTAAAATTGGTCTGAATCTTGGTGTATTAAAAGGCATTTCAAGTTTTTTTTTCTTTACGTTTTATCCTTTTTTAGTATTTTTTTTTTTTTAAATCTCACGTCACTTTGTCTGTCAAATCATTTGTATTATGTGCATAAAATATAAAAATTTGACACAGTTGTTGCGCTTTGCGTTGTTTTTACATGTTTTCATATTGTACATCCACCATCACAAATTATTTGTTCTTTTCACTTATCTGTTTTTTTATGCCCCCACCTCTCACATTGCCTCATCAGTTTTAAAGAATTCCCCTGTTGTTATCAGTAAGCCTCCAATTTCAATTTTGATCTTTCTTGAGTCATGGGGATGGCTGAAAGGATTTATCCTGACTTTGTTTCTTGTTTTGAATCTGTATGGAATTATCGGGTTTAAATATTGATGTGAAATATTTTTTGTGCAAGTCTGATTAGAAATCCGTTTCGGTGCAACCTTGAAAACCCCACTGCTTGATACTTCATCCCGTCTTCAGCGCAGTTGATCCTTCTGGCAATTTTTGTGTCCGCTCCAGGCATGCGGGGAAAATTCTTATCTTTCTTTATAGTTGTCTAGCTCATTTTCAAATCTTTTAAAATTTAATGGTGACTTAGTTTGCATTGATGAGGTTTTTAATGCTGTAATTATATTATTACAATTTTCTTTTTCTTATTTTTCCTAATTTTTCATTTTTGTATTTTTAACCTGCTACTCTAGGACTCGTCACAGATATCAGGATAATGTTTGTTAATATAAAGTAGTGTTTGATTGTATTTCTCTTTGTGCCTTTATGTTGGTTCTTGTGTGCGTGCATGGATAACTGTGTTTGCTTGTTTAGTGTAGTTGTGTACCTGTGTGTGCATGTTTGTGTTCACTTGTGTGTGTTTCTGTGTATACATGCGGTTGTAATATTGTGTGTTTATGTGGTTGTGAGATGTGTGAATGTTGCGTGTCTTGTCCTGAGTTGAATAGACAATTAGATGCAGTCTGTTTCAAAGAGCTTTTCTTATTACTCTCTCAGCTGGAACCTTGTGACCCTTCACATTAATAGGCATCGAAGGCTCGCGGAGCAGGATGAATGTGTGTTTGTGTGTGTGTGTTAGGTTTATGTCCTTAAAATAACATCCTATGTAGCTCGTGCTGGTCACGCTGCCCCAGGGATGGTACCCGCAGGGAGATGTTGACAAGAGGCAGTATCCGAAAGTATGTACCCAACATATCTCTGGGTTGAAGGTGTTCAAACTACCAGATCATCTGGATTGGAGTTTCAGAATGCAGTGTAATGCAGTGCTGTGTGTTTTAGAATTATTTGGGTGCAGTGCTGTGTTCTTTCATTAAATCCTTAGGGTGCAGTGTTCATGCTCTGTAGTGATGGATTTGTAGGGTGCTGTTTTTTTCCGTTCAGGATGCAGTGCAATATCTATATTGTATGGTTTTGATTTTGAGGATGCAGTGTCAATATTTGTTGTGTAGTGTTTGATTTCCAGTATGCATTATTTATGCTGTGCAGTGTTGGATTTCATGGTGCAGTGTTTGGTTCTTAGAGTGCACTTCAGTGTTTTGTTTTTAAGGTGCAGGACTGTGTTTATGTTGTAGACGGATGGATTGTTGCTGTGCAGGGTTAAGAATGTGTTTTTTTTGGATATTTAAGGTGCAGTGCAGTGTTCAGGTTATGTAGTATTGGATTTTAACGTGCAATGTTCAGGTTATGTAGTATTGGATATTTAAGGTGCAGTGCAGTGCAGTGTTCAGACTATGTAGTATTGGATATGTAAGGTGCAGTGTTCAGGTTATGTAGTATTGGGTATTTAAGGTGCAGTGCAGTGTTCAGGTTATGTAGTATTGGATATTTAAGGTGCAGTGCAGTGTTCAGGTTATGCAGTATTGGATATTTAAGGTGCAGTGCAGTGTTCAGGTTATGTAGTATTGGATATTTAAGGTGCAGTGCAGTGTTCAGGTTATGTAGTATTGGATATTTAAGGTGCAGTGCAGTGTTCAGGCTATGTAGTATTGGATATGTAAGGTGCAGTGTTCAGGTTATGTAGTATTGGGTATTTAAGGTGCATTGCAGTGTTCAGGTTATGAAGTATTGGATATTTAAGGTGCAGTGCAGTGTTCAGGTTATGCAGTATTGGATATTTAAGGTGCAGTGCAGTGTTCAGGTTATGTAGTATTGGATATTTAAGGTTCAGTGTTCAGGTTATGTAGTATTGGATATTTAAGGTGCAGTGCAGTGTTCAGGTTATGTAGTATTGGATATTTAAGGTGCAGTGCAGTGTTCAGGTTATGTAGTATTGGATATTTAAGGTGCAGTGCAGTGTTCAGGTTATGTAGTATTGGATATTTAACGTGCAGTGTTCAGGTTATGTAGTATTGGATATTTAAGGTGCAGTGCAGTGTTCAGGTTATGTAGTATTGGATATTTAAGGTGCAGTGTTCAGGTTATGTAGTATTGGATATTTAAGGTGCAGTGCAGTGTTCAGGTTATGTAGTTTTGGATATTTAAGGTGCAGTGCAGTGTTCAGGTTATGTAGTATTGGATATTTAATGTGCAGTGCAGTGTTCAGGTTATGTAGTATTGGATATTTAAGGTGCAGTGCAGTGTTCAGGTTATGTAGTATTGGATTTTAACGTGCAGTACAATGTTCAGGTTATGTAGTATTGGATATTTAAGGTGCAGTGCAGTGTTCAGGTTATGTAGTATTGGATATTTAATGTGCAGTGCAGTGTTCAGGCTATGTAGTATTGGATATTTAAGGTGCAGTGTTCAGGTTATGTAGTATCGGATATTTAAGGTGCAGTGCAGTGTTCAGGTTATGTAGTATTGGATATTTAAGGTGCAGTGTTCAGGTTATGTAGTATTGGATATTTAACGTGCAGTGCAGTGTTCAGGTTATGTAGTGTTGGGTATTTAAGGTGCAGTGCAGTGTTCAGGTTATGTAGTATTGGATATTTAAGGTGCAGTGCAGTGTTCAGGCTATGTAGTATTAGATATTTAAGGTGCAGTGTTCAGGTTATGTAGTATTGGATATTTAAGGTGCAGTGCAGTGTTCAGGTTATGTAGTATTGGGTATTTAAGGTGCAGTGCAGTGTTCAGGTTATGAAGTATTGGATATTTAAGGTGCAGTGCAGTGTTCAGGTTATGTAGTATTGGATATTTAATATGCAGTGCAGTGTTCCGGTTATGTAGTATTGGATATTTAATATGCAGTGCAGTGTTCAGGTTATGTAGTATTGGATATTTAAGGTGCAGTGCAGTGTTCAGGTTATGTAGTATTGAATATTTAAGGTGCAGTGCAATGTTCAGGTTATGAAGTATTGGATATTTAACATGCAGTGTTCAGGTTATGTAGTATTGGATATTTAAGGTGCAGTGCAGTGTTCAGGTTATGTAGTATTGGATATTTAATATGCAGTGTTCAGGTTATGTAGTATTGGATATTTAAGGTGCAGTGCAGTGTTCAGGTTATGTAGTATTGGGTATTTAAGGTGCAGTGCAGTGTTCAGGTTATGAAGTATTGAATATTTAAGGTGCAGTGCAGTGTTCAGGTTATGAAGTATTGGATATTTAATGTGCAGTGCAATGTTCAGGTTATGTAGTATTGGATATTTAACGTGCAGTGCAGTGTTCAGGTTATGTAGTATTGGATATTTAATGTGCAGTGCAGTGTTCAGGTTATGTAGTATTGGTTTTTAACGTGCAGTGTTCAGGTTATGTAGTATTGGATATTTAAGGTGCAGTGCAGTGTTCAGGTTATCTAGTATTGGTTTTTAACGTGCAGTGTTCAGGTTATGTAGTATTGGGTATTTAAGGTGCAGTGCAGTGTTCAGGTTATGTAGTATTGGATATTTGATGTGCAGTGTTCAGGTTATGTAGTATTGAATATTTAAGGTGCAGTGCAATGTTCAGGTTATGTAGTATTGAATATTTAAGGTGCAGTGCAGTGTTCAGGTTATGTTGTATTGGATATTTAAGTTGCAGTGCAATGTTCAGGTTATGTAGTATTGGATATTTAAGGTGCAGTGTAGTGTTCAGGTTATGTAGTATTGGATATTTAAGGTGCAGTGCAGTGTTCAGGTTATGTAGTATTGGTTTTTAACGTGCAGTGTTGAGGTTATGTAGTATTGGATATTTAAGGTGTAGTGCAGTGTTCAGGTTATGTAGTATTGGATATTTAAGGTGCAGTGTTCAGGTTATGTAGTATTGGGTATTTAAGGTGCAGTGCAGTGTTCAGGTTATGTAGTATTGGATATTTAAGGTGCAGTGCAGTGTTCAGGCTATGTAGTATTGGATATTTAAGGTGCAGTGTAGTGTTCAGGTTATGTAGTATTGGATATTTAAGGTGCAGTGCAGTGTTCAGGTTATGTAGTATTGGATATTAAAGGTGCAGTGCAGTGTTCAGGTTATGTAGTATTGGCTTTTAACGTGCAGTGTTCAGGTTATGTAGTATTGGATTTGAATGTGCAGTGCAGTGTTCAGGTTATGTAGTATTGGATATTTAATGTGCAGTGCAGTGTTCAGGTTATATAGTATTGGATATTTAAGGTGCAGTGCAGTGTTCAGGTTATGTAGTATTGGATATTTAATGTGCAGTGCAGTGTTCGGGTTATGTAGTATTGGATATTAAAGGTGCAGTGCAGTGTTCAGGTTATGTAGTACTGGATATTTGATGTGCAGGGTTCAGGTTATGTAGTATTGGATTTTAACGTGCAGTGTTCAGGTTATGTAGTAATGGATATTTAAGGTGCAGTGTTCAGGTTGTGTAGTGTTGGATTTTCACGTGCAGTGCAGTGTTCAGGTTATGTAGTGTTGGATATTTAATGTGCAGTGCAGTGTTCAGGTTATGTAGTATTGGATATTTAAGGTGCAGTGCAGTGTTCAGGTTATGAAGTATTGGATATTTAAGGTGCAGTGCAGTGTTCAGGTTATGTAGTATTGGTTTTTAACGTGCAGTGTTCATGTTATGTAGTATTGGGTATTTAAGGTGCAGTGCAGTGTTCAGGTTATGTAGTATTGGTTTTTAACATGCAGTGTTCAGGTTATGTAGTATTGGATATTTGATGTGCAGTGCAGTGTTCAGGTTATGTAGTATTGGGTATTTAAGGTGCAGTGCAGTGTTCAGGTTATGTAGAATTGGATATTTAATGTGCAGTGCAGTGTTCAGGTTATGTAGTATTGGATAGTTAATGTGCAGTGCAGTGTTCAGGTTATGTAGTATTGGATAGTTAATGTGCAGTGCAGTGTTCAGGTTATGTAGTATTGGATATTTGATGTGCAGTGCAGTGTTCTGGTTATGTAGTATTGAATTTTAATGTGCAGTGCAGTGTTCAGGTTATGTAGTATTGGATATTAAAGGTGCAGTGCAGTGTTCAGGTTATGTAGTATTGGATATTAAAGGTGCAGTGTTCAGGTTATGCAGTATTGAATATTTAAGGTGTAGTGCATTGTTCAGGTTATGTAGTATTGGGTATTTAAGGTGCAGTGCAGTGTTCAGGTTATGTAGTATTGGATATTTAAGGTGCAGTGCAGTGTTCAGGTTATGTAGTATTGGATATTTAAGGTGCAGTGTGTTCAGGTTATGTAGTATTGGATATTTAAGGTGCAGTGCAGTGTTCAGGTTATGTAGTATTGGATATTTAAGGTGCAGTGCAGTGTTCAGGTTATGTAGTATTGGATATTTAATGTACAGTGCAGTGTTCAGGTTATGTAGTATTGGATATTTAAGGTGCAGTGCAGTGTTCAGGTTATGTAGTATTGGATATTTAAGGTGCAGTGCAGTGTTCAGGTTATGTAGTGTTGGATATTTAAGGTGCAGTGCAGTGTTCAGGTTATGTAGTATTGGATATTTAATATGCAGTGCAGTGTTCAGGTTATGTAGTATTGGGTATTTAAGGTGCAGTGCAGTGTTCAGGTTATGTAGTATTGGATATTTAATATGCAGTGCAGTGTTCAGGTTATGTAGTATTGGGTATTTAAGGTGCAGTGCAATGTTCAGGTTATGTAGTATTGGATATTTAATATGCAGTGCAGTGTTCAGGTTATCTAATATTAGATATTTACAGTGGTGTTCAGGTTATGTAGTATTGGTTTTTAAGGTGCAGTGTTCAGGTTATGTAGTATTGGATTTTAACGTGCAGTGCAGTGTTCAGGTTATGTAGTATTGGATTTTTAACGTGCAGTGCAGTGTTCAGGTTATGTAGTATTGGATTTTAACGTGCAGTGCAGTGTTCACGCTATGTAGTATTGGGTTTTAAGGGGTAGAGTTTATGTGGTGCAGGGTTGGATTACGTAGTATTTTATTTTCAAGGTTCAGAGCTGGATTTTGAGCATGTAGTATAGTGTTCACGATTCATGTCCTTCAGTCTTATCAGTTAGCATCACCCCTGTAACATTTCATGCACCCCTAAACAATCAGTAAGTCCTGAACAGCAGGCCGGAGAGGACCATTGGGCCTGATATGTATTGTTGCTTATAGAAGAAATCTCACTGCCCATTCTTCTGCCATATCTTGTTCCTGCTCTGCAGTCCCTCCATAGCTCTGACTGGGTGTTTTATCTTGCTCACGCTGCATCCCTAACTGGAAGATTGGCCCCAACGGGAGTCCTGCTAGCCCTCATTACCCCAGCCGCTACTCCACTGGGTTCTCAACACTGAACAAAACAAACACAGAGGGATAACAAGACAGAAACATATTGTATGCTAGCAACAGCTATCCGATCCACCACAACCACTATGGTAGCTGTGAGCACAGTCTGTAACATCTGCTAGACTTAACCCTCTATGGAACACCAAGGGGTTTATTCACTAAATGCTGATTTGGAAACTAAATAGCTGATTTGGAAAAACTGGTCTATAGCTACAGTGTAACTATTTTTATAATTTTGTTTTACCACAATTAGATGTTTAGTGCATATACATCACAGTTGGGGGTTTACTTGCTATCCTGGAAATTGTAGTGAATTGAAAAATATCCCGGATAGAACAATCTCTAAATTGGAGATTAGGTTAGTTTGGCGTACAATTTGCATTCCGTAGGCCATTATCCAAACATTCCATTTTGGTAAATAAACTCTGTTATATAGAACCTGCATTGTATATAAAAACAACCTGTTTATCATGGATTATGATTTCAAATCTCCTGCTCAGTGAAATGATGGAACCATCGTATGAAATAAGTGGGGGTAACCTATAGTAATTATTTGCATTTTACACAGCGACTATTGGCTGAGTGTGAGGTGTGTATTGGGACAGGCTCAGGGTTTGAATAGCTGGAATAGCCTGATTATTCTTGTAGTCGCTGAGACGTGCTCAGGTGTGTGGTAGATTTTGCATGTCTGACGTTTGCTAATGTTTGTGCATTGGTTTCCATGGAGTCTTAAACAGAAAAATGAAATCTCTTGTCAAAGGTCAGGAGCGCTAGGTGCTTGTGAAATGATCCCTGAGATTATACCCCTCCAATAATCACTGACACTAACCGGTGCAACGCTTACTAATGCAAGCAGGTATGTGACTTATGTTGCCCTATTTTAAGATCTTTCGCATGACCCTGCAGGTATGAGCTTTTATAGTCCCCTTTATGAAACCTCAGACTGAGTACAGATTTATCCTTCTGGATAATCTTATACACATCTAGAACTTTCTACAAATGCCTTGACTGTTTTAGCCTTAACTCCTTGCACTGGAATTCTATTCAGAATATCTAATACTCTTTTTATATCAGTTAGCTTTTACTGCTCCCACTGGAAGGCTATTCCAGGTATCTACTACCCTTTCTATATCACTGTTACTGCTCCCACTGGAAGGCTATTCCAGGTATCTACTACCCTTTCTATATCACTGTTACTGCTCCCACTGGAAGGCTATTCCCAGGTATCTACTACCCTTTCTATATCACTGTTACTGCTCCCACTGGAAGGCTAAGGCTGTTCCAGGTATCTACTACCCTTTCTATATCTCTGTTATTGCTTCCACTGGAATGCCATTCCAGGTATCTACTACCCTTTCTATATCACTGTTACTGCTTCCACTGGAAGGCGGCTCCAGGTATCTACTACCCTTTTTAATCACTGTTACTGCTCCCACTGGAAGGCTATTCCAGGTATCTACTACCTTCTATATCACTGTTACTGCTCCCACTGGAAGGCTATTCCATGTATCTACTACCCTTTCTGCATCACTGTTACTGCTCCCACTGGAAGGCTATTCCTGGTATCTACTATCCTTTCTATATCACTGTTACTGCTCCCACTAGAAAGCTATTCCAGGTATCTACTACCCTTTCTATATCACTGTTACTGCTCCCACTTGAAGGCTATTCCAGGTATCTACTACCCTTTCTATATCACTGTTACTGCTCCCACTGGAAGGCTATTCTAGATATCTACTACCCTTTCTATATCACTGTTACTGCTCCAACTGGAAGGCTGTTCCAGGTATCTACTACCCTTTCTATATCACTGTTAGCCTTTACTGCTTCCACTGAAAGGCTATTCCAGGTATCTACTACCCTTTTTTAAATCACTGTTACTGCTCCCACTGGAAGGCTATTCCAGGTATCTACTACTCTTTCTATATCACTGTTACTGCTCCCACTGGAAGGCTATTCCAGATATCTACTACTCTTTCTATATCACTGTTACTGCTCCCACTGGAAGGCTATTCCAGGTATCTACTACCCTTTCTACATCACTGTTACTGCTTCCACTGGTAGGCTATTCCAGGTATCTACTACCCTTTTTATATCACTGTTACTGCTCCCACTGGAAGGCTATTCCAGGTATCTACTACCCTTTCTATATCACTGTTACTGCTCCCACTGGAAGGCTATTCTAGATATCTACTACCCTTTCTATATCACTGTTACTGCTCCAACTGGAAGGCTGTTCCAGGTATCTACTACCCTTTCTATATCACTGTTAGCCTTTACTGCTTCCACTGGAAGGCTATTCCAGGTATCTACTACCCTTTTTTAAATCACTGTTACTGCTCCCACTGGAAGGCTATTCCAGGTATCTACTACCCTTTCTACATCACTGTTACTGCTCCCACTGGAAGGCTATTCCAGGTATCTACTACCCTTTCTATATCACTGTTACTGCTTCCACTGGAAGGCTATTCCAGGTATCTACTACCCTTTCTATATCACTGTTAGCCTTTACTGCTCCCACTGGAAGGCTATTCCATGTATCTACTACACTTTCTATATCACTGTTAGCCTTTACTGCTCCCACTGGAAGGCCGTTCCAGGTATCTACTGTTCCTGTTATGCAGTTGTTCCTCGAATTAACTCTCAACATCCCTTTTGTTCTAGTCCTTATCTCTTTATTCAGATTACTTTCTTCTTTGTTGTTATTTAACCCCTAATGTGTGTGAAGGGTTTGATCCTGTCCCTTCACACCTGCAGTATGGTCATGTTAATGTGTTGGTCACACAGACTGTGTTTCATGGCTGTGTCATCATCCACAAGATAACTTCACAAAAACAGTTTGTGTTTACATTACTCTTAGCTGTGGACAAAAGGGGCATATTTATCACAAGACATCACTGAATACAATACACTGTATATTATAGCACAGCACTAAGTGATACACACTGTGTATTATAGCACAGCACTGAGTGATACACACTGTATATTATAGCACAGCACTAAGTGATACACACTGTATATTATAGCACAGCACTGAGTGATACACACTGTATATTATAGGACAGCACTGAGTGATACACTGTATATCATAGCACAGCACTAAGTGATACACTGTATATTATAGCACAGCACTGAGTGATACACACTGTATATTATAGGACAGCACTGAGTGATACACTGTATATTATAGGACAGCACTGAGTGATACACTGTATATCATAGGACAGCACTGAATGATACACTGTATATCATAGGACAGCACTGAATGATACACACTGTATATCATAGGACAGCACTGAGTGACACACACTGTATATCATAGGACAGCACTGAGTGACACACACTGTATATCATAGGACAGCACTGAGTGATACACACTGCATATGATAGGACAGCACTGAGTGACACACACTGTATATCATAGGACAGCACTGAGTGATACACACTGTATATCATAAGACAGCACTGAGTGATACACACTTTATATCATAGGACAGCACTGAGTGACACACACTGTATATCATAGGACAGCACTGAATGACACACACTGTATATCATAGGACAGCACTGAGTGACACACACTGTATATCATAGGACAGCACTGAGTGACACACACTGTATATCATAGGACAGCACTGAGTGACACACACTGTATATCATAGGACAGCACTGAGTGATACACACTGCATATGATAGGACAGCACTGAGTGATACACTGTATTATATCTACTTCAGATTAACAATAAATCGTTGGAAGCTGCTTAGAGTACGGAGACATAGGAGGCAGAGTACTTTGCTAATAACACTTTAGTCTCCACATGCCTGAACCCTTTTTCCTAACCGTACATTTAATCCTTCCCAAAACCTAAACAAACCCTTTCCTTAGTCTCCGATGTAAGCACTCAAAGCCTAAACCTAAAACATATTTATCTTAATCCTTTCCTATGTACCCCACGAACCATGTTTGCCATGGACCCCACTAATACTAAACCGCCTTTATACCCCAATGAACCCCAATAATACTAAACCATCTTTATACTCCAATGAACCCCAATAATACTAAACCACCTTTATACTCCAAATGAACCCCAATAATACTAAACCATCTTTATACTCCAATGAACCCCAATAATACTAAACCACCTTTATACTCCAATGAACCCCAATAATACTAAACCACCTTTATACTCCAATGAACCCCAATAATGCTAAACCACCTTTATACTCCAATGAACCTCAATAATACTAAACCACCTTTATACTCCAATGAACTCCAATAATACCAAACAGCCTTTATACCACAACTGTACCCCATCTCAAACTTAAAGTCCTCTTAACTCTAATCCGCCTTTGTAAACTAACTCTGACATTGACCCCTTACAAACCTTAAATCCCCATTTTACTCTACCCACTTCTAACATTGTATTTAACCCTGCAATGCATTTACGCAGCGGCACACACTCACTATACTCACATACAAACATGGAATACACACATATATGCATATGCAGTTGTAAAATATCAATATATGTATACTTAGATGTTTTAATGCCTGCAATGTCCTTTTAAAAATGCATTAAACTCACTTCATCTGACATTTTATTGTTTGGGGTGGGGGGAGGGCGGAGAAGGGGGAGTCCTAGAATTCTCTGCTTGCAGGCACCTGACATGTAATTACCTGCATATACTGTAAGAATTATAAAAAATTAATAAAACAATTCCTGTTAAATATTAGACTGTCCCGCTAGCTCAAAGGATGTCTGTAGTGTAATACTGTCTGTGTTTTATGTTAATGTTGTTACATAAACTATTATGGAACAGACAGGACCTTGCAAACCGCAGTCAGATTGTCAGTAGAGGCTCCCAGAGTGATTTTTTTTTTGCTGTTGCAGCCACGTGTGTTACACATTGCTGTACGGATTTGTATCCGCTCTGCAGTATGACAGCTGTGATCTCATTAACAGCATCTTCATTAGCTGCATGCCTGGCATAGTAATGATCGATTAGCCAGCAGTGCCAGCCGTCAACGCTGCACCCAGGCTTATCTCGCATTGCGCACAATGAGACCGCTGCACAAGGGCAGACTGGTGAGATCAGTTTAACATCGACCTCCCTCTTCTCTTCAATAAATTCCGTGGCTGTGGATCCAGGTCATGTCAGCAGAGACAAGAATCAGATATCATGAATGTAAAAGAATGTTGGCTAATAAAGAGAAGAAATGTGGCTTTTGATAATGAGGAGAAATTATATTATTGTCTCTGTTTCCACGAGAATACGGGGGTCAAGAATGCGGAACAATGGCCAATTACCTCCAAATATATCCCATTATACAGAAGGATATTCATTAGCGTTTATCTGTACACAGAAGTGCTTCATGTCAGATCTGTCCAGACTGATTATCCAGAGAACCAAAGAGAAGGGGGTAGGTGCACTAAACAGTGCATTAGCATATGCCAATTCACTCAGCTGGGATACGTAGGAATTTGAAGGGGATTTCAAGGAAACATTCAGCTGTGATCCTAGTTCAGGTACTTTGTCCTTAATTTTGAAATTTACTTGGAATTCCCAATTCTTACTTTAATGAAAAGTCCTATACAATTCAGACATAATAATCATAAATAGGTTCCATAAGGAATGGAATGAATTGTTAAAAACCCATTTATTAGCACTGGAACATTGGCAGATGGTCTCTCACTTTATGGCCTTACAGTGTTCCAAAGCTCCCTTATTTCAAAGTTTATGCTGGGATTTGGGATACACACAATACAGCAATAGATCAGCACTAATTAACAAACAATATGTAGGTGGGCAGCAACCCTAATGAAGGGAATACCTCCTAACCCGTCAATAAAACAAATGTGTAGGGCAAAAAACGGAGTAGGGCTGCGCCAATGTAACTAGGAATAATAGCCCAAAGTAAAGTCTCACTAGAGCAGCAGGGGAAGGTCAGAAATGCTTGGGAAGACTCTTCTTCAGGAATTGGTACGTCAGAGTGGCTCAGGATATAATATATATATATATATAGAGAGAGACAGACAGACAGACAGACAGACAGACAGACAGACAAGGAGGAGATACGAAGGCAGCCAATAGTGCAATAAGTCAAGATCCAGAAATGAGATTTATATTAACAGATGGTAATACACTCACATTTAAAAGAGCTATGACCAGCTCTAGTGTAAAGGGCGTACAGCGATATAATCCCTGCCTATGGGATATGCAGAAGAAGTGCGTCCGTCAATACAGTCTGGATATCCAGGGCTCCAAGAGAGGATAAAAAGGCAATAATAGTGCTCTCAATATAATAAAATGTAGTATAAAATAAATAAAGTTATACTCACAATTCTAGAGGAAACACTGCTCTATTGGTAAAGCGTTGGTGGTATGATCCCCACCTCGGATTGTACGTGACCCTCTCCCTGCTCCTCTGAAGTTAGAGGTGGATATATATATGTTACATTGTGCTATAACACCATTAATCTAACTTTAAATGATCGCTGGAGATGAAGGGATTTATTCATTCTATTTCACCATAGAGTTTCATGTTGCATTCTCTAATATAAATATATATATACACTGTGACACTGACACTCCTGGTATTCAGTCTCGGATCTTCGGGTGAGTACCGTGCTCTATAGTGCCTATTAAACCTTGTTTTTAGGAACATTGCATTATAAATAGATTGGGGAAGTGCTGAGATATGTGGAGCTGTAAACATTTTGGGGCTTATTCACTTCACTGCGAATTGTGCAGAACTGACAGGGGATTGCACAAGTTAATGACGGAATCGATAGAGATTTCTCCAGCTTGGCTATTTAGGCCTGAAATCTGCATCTACCTTGTTAGTTCTCCACAGTTCCCTGTTTGCCAGAGACACAAATGAAGGGAACGCACCAGAGTTTATTTGGAGTTTACCTGATTACATTGTAGCAGTGAATTATCTCTGTATATCACTTGGTGTGGACGTGTATTCTTCTTGTCTGTCTATTGTCTCCAGTATATTTGTGTGTGAATGTATATTTTTATATATATATATAATAATTCATAAGCTTCGTGGCCAAAATCTAGCCCCCAGCTGGTTTTGAAGTACAACTCCCATGATGCTGTGGCAGCCTAAAGCATTATTGGGACTGTAGTTCTTCGAAAGCTGGGAGCTGTTGTTTTAAGCTTTTGGCTCAATATGTGTGTTTAACATTATTCCCTGTTTAACTTTCAGGCGTTGTGATGGACAAAGCAAGCTCATTTCTTATACCTTAGATTTATCGAGCGCAAACTCCACTCCCCTTGACTGTACGCCCAAATTTAAGGTAAGCCCGTGGCTCTGCATGTCATTCCTAGCTGCACTGCTCTGCATGCATTCCTCTGATCTCTGCATGAACTTTGATTACTTCCCCTTTCATGCTCTAACAACCCTGCTGGTCACCTTACAGATCAATATTCTCTGTATGGTGCTCACGTTCTAGACCCCAATATCTTTTAATCTTTAGCACCTTCGTCCAGATCTGTGTAGTATTTATACTCGAGCAGGTATCTCGGTGAAAATTGCTGTTCTTCCTTCACTGAATTGTAAGTAAGATCTTCTGAAGTGCAAGATTTCCATTTTATCCCAGGGGTCCCGCGATTTTAGACCATGATGGACGTTGGGCCAGTTTAATTGATGCAGTCCTAGAATGTGTGCCCTGGGTCACTAATGGATTTTCATTCCTGTCTGTAAATATTTTAACACATTTTGGCTGAACGATTACCTGCCCCCACACTCCAGCCTAGGACGCAGTGGTGGTGGGGCGGATTTTCTGTTTTTATCTCTTGGGATAAGTAACGTTTATGAATGAATAGTTCTGGATATTTCGACAGTGACCCCATTCCCTTCTAGTAACTGGTGTCTGGGTTAAAGTTCTAAAGGTGGTACTATTAGCAGGTTACTCCATCATTATTAGAACTTAGCCCCAGAATTGCTTTTTAGTTTTTGAAAACCCAGAACCAGTCCGGTGATTTCATTTGTAACCTACATATTTGCCCCTTTTGATTTTAAGTTGGCGTTTAACACGTGCTGAGGCTAATAAAATAAATTCCAGGTCTCACTACCCTACAGGTTCTTTAGGAAGGAGTACGTTGTGCTTAGAACGAGTCTACTTTCTTAATGAAGGATTCGGATTTGTGCCAGTTAAAGGGGCCATGTTTAGTGAGATACATTATGCAGGGTAATAGACTGTATTAATAGGGTACAATTTGCATAATAAACAAGTGTTAACCACTCCAGTCATTATGCATTTTTATATTCCTTGTATTTTTGTAATGCCAGGTTTAGACATTAGAGGGTGCTATAATCACTGTTAAATTCTGCAGTTCAAGAGTAAGGCTCCTGTTATCTCGCACCTCCTGTTTTTATAGTCACCTTGTATGACAGATAGCATTTTTATAGCTAATTGTCTGGCATGAAGCTGACAGTGCGCTCTAGCTACACATCTGGTGTATCACTGACAGTGTGCGGTAGCTCTACATCTGGCGCATCACTGACCGTGTGCGGTAGCTCTACATCTGGTATATCACTGACAGTGTGCGGTAGCTCTACATCTGGTATATCACTGACAGTGTGCGATAGGTATGCATCTGGTTTATCACTGACCATATGTGGTAGCTCTATATCTGGTATATCACTGACAGTGCGCGATAGCTATACATCTGGCGTATCACTGACAGTGTGCGGTAGTTCTACATCTGGTATATCACTAACAGTGTGTAGTAGCTATAATCTGGGAGGTGATACTGACTGTATTCGGTAGCTATTTTCTGGGAGATGATACTGATGGTCGTTGACAGTGCGGTAGCCATGCATTGGGGGATAATACTGACAGTATGCGGTAGCTATAATCTGGGAGATAATACTGACAGTATGCGGTAGTTATAATCTGGGAGGTTATACTGAGGGACTTTGACAGTGTGGTAGCCATGCATTGGGGGAGTAGTACTGACAGTATGCGGTAGCTATAATCTTGGAGGTGATACTGACGTAAAATGACAGTGTGGTAGCCATGCATTGGGGGTTAATGCTCACAGTATGCAGTAACTATAATCTGGGAGATGATTCTGACGGACGCTGACAGTGTGGTAGCCATGCATTGGGGGATAATGCTCACAGTACGCGGTAGCTATAATCTGGGAGATGATTACTGACGTACGCTGACAGTGTGGTAGCCATGCATTGGGGGTTAATGCTCACAGTATGCGGTAGCTATAATCTGGGAGATGACTACTGACATACACTGACAGTGTGGTAGCCATGCATTGGGGGATAATACTGACAGTATGCGGTCGCTATAATGTGGGAGATTATACTGACAGACGCTGACAGTGTGGTAGCCATGCATTGGGGGATAATGCTCACTATATGCGGTAGCTATAATCCAGGAGTTGATACTGACAGTATGCAGCCACTATAATCTGGGAGGTGATACTGACAGTATGCAGTAGCTATAATCTGGGAGGTGATACTGACAGTATGCATCAACTATAATCTGGGAGGTGATACTGACAGTATGCAGCCACTATAATCTGGGAGGTGATACAGACAGTATGCAGCCACTATAATCTGCGAGGTGATACTGACAGTATGCAGTAGCCATAATCTGGGAGGTGATACTGACAGTATGCATCAACTATAATCTGGGAGGTGATACTGACAGTATGCAGCAACTATAATCTGGGAGGTGATACTGACAGTACGCGATAGCCATGCTTTGGGGATAATGACCACAGTATGCGGTAGCTATACATTCCAGGGTGATGCCGTCAGTATGCAGTAACTATACTTCTTACCAGTTCTACGAGTTCCACATTTTAAACCTGTTTGCGTCATTATTTCTCTCTTTTCTTTAACCCATTGAGCTTCTTCCAAAGCCTTGATAAGCTTTGTGCCATTAACCTTTTCTTCACCACTTCTAGTTGTTTGCCCATGAATCCTCTATAGAGTTTGATTCCCCAGTATGTTATTAACTGATAGGTCCAGCCATTTTAAATAAAATCTTCCAACCCCTGGGGGAGGGAGGTGGGGGACAACAGTGAGAGAGACCAGACACTAGCCTGCGGAGCTTTGAGCTATCCGTGCAAATATTGGAAAACTTACATCGTTTCCGACTCCTGCCGAACAGCACTTTTCTGACCCCCCAACAAAGACGACCATAGGGCGTAAAAATAAGAGGTTTCGCTTTCCAGAAACCCAAAGACTGCCGGACATCAGGCTATCTTTCGAGCAGCCCGCTCGCCCAAAATGGCGCCTGCTACTCACAGTGAGGAGGAGGCCTCAGAGGCACCCCAAGAGGAAAGGGACATGCTCACATTGCCGGAACCGGGTGAGATTAACTCGGACACGGATTCCGAAGATGGCTCCTCACCAGTCACCAAAGGTGACATAAAACACCTTCTACTAGACATCCGCAAAGTCTTGAAGTCAGGCCTTAAAGAAGCACAATCGGAGAAAGGGGAGCTCCGCAAGAAAATCACAGAGGTGGAAACCAAAGACCGAACCCGAGAGAAACAAATACACACCACCCAAACCTAGATGGAGGATCTGGCCCAGCAAGTGCAAAAAGTCTCTCGCTCTGTACTCACACTAGAATCCCGTCACAGAAGACGGAACATACGAGTGAGGGGAGTGACAGAAAATATTGGAGGAGAAGCACTACTACCCTTTATACAAAGATTAGTGGCCACGATGGTCTTACCAGGAAAAGACACAGGGGGAATGATACAGACAGCCTTCTGGGTCCGCAAGGCAGCGACCGCTCCACAAGGAGCATCCAGAGATGCCATTGCAGTCACCAGAGATATTGCGATTTGATCCACCATCATGGCCAAGTCAAGAGAATTAGGCACTATTCGCTTTGAAAACTGCTCTGTGTCCATCTACGGCGACTTACCGTTTGCAGTGCTGGCTGAAAAGACACAGAGATCCGCTACCAATGGGGAGAAGACAGATCCCTCATGGTCTCTTGAGGAGCCGAGACCATCACTCTGACCTCCAAAGATGACCTACAAAAACTGAACCTGGAAGAGCGGAAAGAGAGGAGACTTGATGACACGGCACCGAACAGTGTTGGAAAGACTCACAGCTCGTATGTGACCAGGCTTATTCTCAAATTCTGATGAGCCCAACCTTATTTTACGTTATTTTAGTTTATTATAATTTGTTTAATATAGACCACACCATTTGACTAGGCATGACTTAGTATACGATTACCCTAGACATGCCACCTGCCACAGTTGCGGGCTCTTCACACACCTACCTGACAGGCAGATGACCGATGGCAGTTTAGTCATGCCTTGATGACGACAGACACATGTTTCCGAGCCATTACAATAACCAATTCCCTGTAATTTCTATGTTATATCACGAAGCAGATATATTTTGTTATGTGAAAAAGGCAAATAAAATATAAATTGGGGGAAAAAAAATTAAAAATCTTCCAACCCCCTGATATAATTTTCATATAACGGTTTCCGTTTAATATGCAGGGCTGCACTGAGTACATCTTGGTAAGTTTTCTGCACGTTACCTGGCTATTTCTACCTCTGTACTTTCCATTGGTGATTAACCATTTATAGTCCCTGATTATCAATCTGAAAGAAGAGTCCTTAAACTGTATAATCCCTCGCCAGTTCACCCTCGATCCTCCTCCATGCTATTTAACCCTTTCATTATCAAGGAACAGGTGAATACTTTTCTCTGTAATACCTCTGGCGCTATGACTTAGTTGTTTAAAACATACATTCTAGCAGTGAGATTGATTCTTTTTTAAATGGAATATAAATTAACAGTGAATTCCTGCTTGTTAGTGACCCGGTACACTGCTATCATTGTTCGAATGGATTCATAATAACAAGGATGTTTATTTAGGATATAACCTCCCCTCCTCCCTCCCTGCTTATGAAGTGTAAACAGTCGCCCGGTGATAGGTGCAGCCAGATATTCTTCTCTGTTTTACATTATTTCATTACTACCAAAGCACCAACCTGTTCCACAGCGCAGTACAAGACCTGTGGCCAACGCAGACAGACTGTGAGGAGAGCACTGCCTGCGTTGAAGATCATGGGTGCTATGGAAATACCATTTTGACCACCAATACCGTACCTCCTCTGTGTACTTTTAGAACTCGGGGTTATTGCATTTCTGATTTCATCAGCAGCGTTATTCAGTAAATCAGAAACTATTCACTAATTTTGGGAATTCAACGTGAATTTCACATTTTAGGCCCCGACTGCAGAACTGAAAAACATTAAATTGGGGACATTTTTGTCAGTTAGGTTATTTTGGCCAAAAAATTTGAAATTCTATTTGATTTCACTCTCTAAAGCAGGGGTGGGGAACCTTCGGCCCTCCAGATGTATTTGACTACATTTGCCATAATGCTCTTACAGCCATAGTGCTTGCAAAGCATCAAGGGAGATGTAATCCAAAACATCTGGAGGGCCGAAGGTTTACCACCCCTGCTCTAAAGGAATACATAAGAGCACCATAACAACTTCATCAGAATAGAGTAGTTATGGTTTGAGAAGGTCCTCGGTCATCGGCTTACCGCAAGGAGTTAACAAACAGTTTATCCCCAAAGTCACCTATGCCTGGCTAATACCGTTGCAGTCCGAGACTTCAATCAGGAAGCCTCGGACCAGGGCACCGCTGATGGGTTTAGAGCATCCGCTAACGCTCTCAGTCTATCAGTAGCTCCCCATTTACAAAATGGAGGGTGTCTTGTTTTTCAATCCGTTTTATAAATGGGGAGATGATGGGCTCCAAGTCTGGTGGGCTTCATTACGAAGTTGTTATGGTTCCCTGAGTGTCCCTTTAACAATTAACGCTGAAGGAACTGCAAATGTTGGCTCAGAATGGGCAAACTGTAAAACAATCTCCAGCTCAGCAAATTGGCCTAAATTGTGAAATTCTCCTTTCAGTTCAATATAACAGATGATAACGTCTCTAGCTGTACAGACACAGCCATGTGGCGATCACTTTATAATAGCATCGCCCCATTATGTTCATGTTTATCCTAGCTAGCAGTGGGGGGAGAGCAAGTGTAATGAGATCTGGGGACTGTGGGGAAAAGGACAATACGAGATGCACTGATATCTGAGATCGCAGGCTGGCTTAAATAAATAACTACGCCAGGTCAGGTACCCACGTGCATAAAAGCTTATATTCCGATGGAAGCCATCAATGGCGAGGATGGAAATAAGGGTATATTTCACTGGCTGTGATTAAAGTGCAAAATATTATGTAATATCTATAATTGCACAGTAAGTCTGCAAACAAGCACAGCTATCTGGGTCAGAGAGATTATATCACTGCTTAAAGAGAAACCGTCCCTTTTCTGGAAGCGACGCATTTTATAATCACCAAGAAAAGACGTTAATGTTTTTTCATGCGATGCTCTTTTTTCCCATAATGTATGTAAAAGGGACATTTTAAAGCGGAACTGTCATTTTTCATTTCCCCACCTTTTTGCCATTTTCTTTTCTTTTTGTAACAGGTATTTTAATGATTAGATGCCAGTCACTGGCCTTTAATTACTGTTATGTATCAACTCAATATTCGAACGTCGCCATTTTGTTCTCCTCTGTCCATGAAGTCTGCAGTTCGCCCTTCTGTGGGATACTTTTCACTGATGGATTGTAAATGGAAATTGAGCTTTGCTGAATCTCTGCCCAGTCCCAAAGATCACATTTCTCGTTAGAAAATGTAGTCCCTACTTTATTTTATGTAAAACTAAAAATACAAGGTGAATTGAAAAAAATACATACAAAGAAAATAATAAAGATACATTTTAAAACAAAGCTTGCAAATTGACAGTGCAACCTAAACAGTCACTATAGTCACCAAAACAACTTTAGCCTAATGAAGCAGTTATGGTGTATAGATCATGCCCCTGCAGTCTAACTACTCAATTCTCTACTTTTTAGGAGTTAAATCACTTTTGTTTCTGTTTATGCCGCCCATGGCTGTGACTCACTCAGGCAATATGAAAAAGAAGTTTCTTTTTTATGGCACAGTGTGTTTATTTTAGAAGTTTGAATTTCCTGTTTTGCTAAAATAACTTTAATCACACACAGGAGCCAGTTGAAGGCTCTAGCAGGAGATTAACAGAACAGAGGATAAGAAATTCTAACTGGGTTATTTGCTAATGTGAGAATTTGATGTAAAAAACTCTCCCAGTAAGCTATGCTTCCAGTTCAGCTAGCTTTGAACTCCTGACAGTTTTCAATTTGGTGAATAACCCTATTTGTCTGTCTGTTTGGCCACTCTGGCCTTAGTTTTGAAATTCACTTTGAATTCACACCCTGAATAACCCTGCAAATAACACACACTGTGCAATAAGGGAAGCTGCAAATTTAGACCTATTTTTCAGGAAGTGCATAGGGAGTCTGTGTGAATCTCGGTCAGGGGAGGTGTGGCTAAGGCTGCATTAACAAAGTGATTTAACTCCTTAATGGCAGAGAATTGAGCAGTGAGACTACAGGAGCATGATCTACACACCATAACTGTTTCACTAAGCTGAAGGTCTTATAGTACTTAGTGTATTTTTAAGCAAAGACCGATGTACTCAGTTTAGATAAATATAGAGGTGTAGATTGCTGATTTTATTTTTCAGACCTTATTTGTTAAATATAGTGAATAAATAAATATGTTTAAAAAAATCATGGGATGTAATAGTTAACCTAAGCAAAACAAATGACATATAGTACAGTATGTTTTTAAGTGAGTTTTTCCAGCCATTAAATTAGTGCTACCGCCCTAAAAAGTAATCCAACAACATACGTCAACCGAGTGCTTACAAGAAAAATCTATCAAAAATATTTAGAATTTTATTAACCATTCTGTGATTGTTATTTTTTTTTTTTTCTTTAATTGAACTACTGCAAAATTGCAAGGCAAAAATAAAAAAAAAGTAGTATTAAAAAAATAACAAATAATTCTAAAATAATATATAGGCATTTTTAAATTTATTTTTTGTAATGTTTAGAATATTTTTTTTTGAAGGGGTGTTTTCCTCTTTAAATAGAAATGAATAGTTTTAGAGTTATTTTTGTGGAACTTCCTGGATTTCTTGCATAACTTTTTTTTTTTCTCCTGTGAACATGAAGATCAGACACAGTAAGGTTCTTAAATTACCTTGCTCTGCGATTAACCCCTTCATGACCTATACCATGTCAGAACTGTAAAAATAAAATCTCTTCTACGCATGGAGCTGGGATTGTGCAAACCTGACTGAGAATGGCAACGTTTAGGCAAGTTTACCAGTTTGGGTTATCTTGTCTTTAACTTTGCCATTACTGTGTCAAATCTGCACAATTATCAGTTTACTGAATAAAATCCAGGGGGAATCACCCAAATTCCTTTTTTATGAAAGCGTTCAGAATAAATTGCATGATCTGCAGATCACACAGGTGTATACATATAATATAATCATTATATTTTCCTTTTTAATTATTTTTTTTTAACCCCTTAAGGACACGTGACATGTCATAATTCCCTTTTATTCCAGAAGTTTGGTCCTTAAGGGGTTAAAATAATATTCCCATTGCCCTGCATTGTGTTGGGCATACCTGTGACAGTGAAGGGGTTAAAGTGCCATGCTCCCAGAGTTAGCATCTTGCCAGCCCCAGTACCAGTTCCTTGTCCCTGGTATGGGCTGACGGAGCAGCTGTTCGGTCCCTTTACATTGCTCACATCTCCGAGCTGTCTGCTTGGCTGGCTGCTAGGTACCTGCCTTTTTGGCAGCAGCTGTCAGTCGCCTTGCTCCACGCCCATTAGACACACATGTAGAGAGTCTGGCAGAGCCTTTCCTGCAGTGTGCAGGCATGAGAGGCAGGAGGGAGGGTGATGGGACAGTGAGCAGGAATGTAACACAGACAGGGTGGCAAACCAGGGCTTTGGAAGTTTTGTCACCCCCAGATCTCTAGGACAGACGCCGTGCCCGCAGGATGGCTGACACCAACTATCCAGCTCAGTCAGAGGACGGGGATCCGGACAGCTTGTGGGAAGCATATACTGTGAGTACAGTGATGAGCTCAGTGGCACCAAACTCAGCAGACCAGGTCAACTTTCTTGATCTGCAGGATTAATACGTCTTTTAATATCAGGATAAACTATAAACATATATACAGTTGTACCACGTTGGCTGAATAGTTGCTGTAGAGCTATGTGTTGGTTCCTCTGCTATATGTCGCTGCTTTATGTGATGCAGAGCTATGTGCTGGGTTCCTTCGGCAACAGTGTTCAGGTAACATGCAGAGCTGTGTACTGGCTTCCTGCGCCAGCAGTGTTCCTGTAACTTCCAGAGCTGTGTGCTGGGTTCCTTCGCCAGCAGTGTTCCTGTAACTTGCAGAGCTGTGTGCTGGGTTCCTTCCCCAGCAGTGTTCCTCTAACCTTCAGAGCTATGTGCTGGGTTCCTTCACCAGCAGTGTTCAGGTAACTTTCAGAGCTGTGTGCTGGGTTCCTTCACCAGCAGTGTTCAGGTAACTTTCAGAGCTGTGTACTGGGTTCCTTCCCCAGCAGTGTTCCTGTAACTTGCAGAGCTATGTGCTGGGTTCCTTCGCCAGCAGTGTTCCTGTAACTTGCAAAGCTGTGTGCTGGGTTCCTTCCCCAGCAGTGTTCCTCTAACCTTCAGAGCTATGTGCTGGGTTCCTTCACCAGCAGTGTTCAGGTAACTTTCAGAGCTGTGTGCTGGGTTCCTTCACCAGCAGTGTTCAGGTAACTTTCAGAGCTGTGTACTGGGTTCCTTCCCCAGCAGTGTTCCTGTAACTTGCAGAGCTATGTGCTGGGTTCCTTCGCCAGCAGTGTTCCTGTAACTTGCAAAGCTGTGTGCTGGGTTCCTTCCCCAGCAGTGTTCCTCTAACCTTCAGAGCTATGTGCTGGGTTCCTTCACCAGCAGTGTTCAGGTAACTTTCAGAGCTGTGTGCTGGGTTCCTTTGCCAGCAGTGTTCAGGTAACTTGCAGAGCTGTGTACTGGCTTCCTGCGCCAGCAGTGTTCCTGTAACTTGCAGAGCTATGTGCTGGGTTCCTTCACCAGCAGTGTTCGCATAACTTGCAGAGCTGTGTGCTGGGTTCTTTCACCAGCAGTGTTCAAGTAACTTCCAGAGCTGTGTGCTGGGTTCCTTCGCCAGCAGTGTTCCTGTAACTTGCAGAGCTGTGTGCTGGGTTCCTTCACCAGCAGTGTTCCTGTAACTTGCAGAGCTGTGTGCTGGGTTCCTTCCCCAGCAGTGTTCCTCTAACTTTCAGAGCTATGTGCTGGGTTCCTTCACCAGCAGTGTTCACATAATTTGCAGAGCTGTGTACTGGGTTCCTTCACCAGCAGTGTTCCTGTAACTTGCAGAGCTGTGTGCTGGGTTCCTTCCCCAGCAGTGTTCCTCTAACTTTCAGAGCTATGTGCTGGGTTCCTTCACCAGCAGTGTTCAGGTAACTTGCAGAGCTGTGTGCTGGGTTCCTTCACCAGCAGTGTTCCTGTAACTTGCAGAGCTGTGTGCTGGGTTCCTTCCCCAGCAGTGTTCCTCTAACTTTCAGAGCTATGTGCTGGGTTCCTTCACCAGCAGTGTTCAGGTAACTTCCAGAGCCGTGTGCTGGGTTCCTTCCCCAGCAGTGTTCACGTAACTTGCAGAGCTGTGTGCTGGGTTCCTGCACCAGCAGTGTTCCTGTAACTTGCAGAGCTATGTGCTGGGTTCCTTCACCAGCAGTGTTCCTGTAACTTGCAGAGCTGTGTGCTGGGTTCCTTCCCCAGCAGTGTTCCTCTAACTTTCAGAGCTATGTGCTGGGTTCCTTCACCAGCAGTGTTCAGGTAACTTCCAGAGCTGTGTGCTGGGTTCCTTCCCCAGCAGTGTTCACGTAACTTGCAGAGCTGTGTGCTGGGTTCCTGCACCAGCAGTGTTCCTGTAACTTGCAGAGCTATGTGCTGGGTTCCTTCACCAGCAGTGTTCACATAACTTGCAGAGCTATGTGCTGGGTTCTTTCACCAGCAGTGTTCAAGTAACTTCCAGAGCTGTGTGCTGGGTTCCTTCACCAGCAGTGTTCACATAACTTGCAGAGCTGTGTGCGTTCCTTCGCCAGCAGTGTTCCTGTAACTTGCTGAGCTATGTGCTGGTTCCTTCGCCAGCAGTGTTCCTGTAACTTGCAGAGCTATGTGCTGGGTTCCTTCCCCAGCAATGTACAGGTAACTTGCAGAGCTGTGTGCTGGGTTCCTTCCCCAGCATTGTACAGGTAACTTGCAGAGCTATGTGCTGGGTTCCTTCACCAGCAGTGTTCAGGTAACTTGCAGAGCTATGTGCTGCGTTCCTTCACCAGCAGTGTTCAGGTAACTTGCAGAGCTGTGTGCTGGGTTCCTTCTCTAGCAGTGTTCAGGTAGCATGCAAAGCTGTGTGCTGGGTTCCTCCGACAGCGGTGTTCACATAACTTGCAGAGCTGTGTGCTGGGTTCCTTCCCCAGCAGTGTTTAGGTAACTTGCAGAGCTGTGTGCTGGGTTCCTTCCCCAGCAGTGTTCATATAACTTGCAGAGCTGTGTGCTGGGTTCCTTCGCCAGCAGTGTTCAAATAACTTGCAGAGCTGTGTGCTGGGTTCCTTCGCCAGCAGTGTTCATATAACTTGCAGAGCTGTGTGCTGGGTTCCTTCGCCAGCAGTGTTCAGGTAACTTGCAGAGCTGTGTGCCGGGTTCCTTCGCCAGCGCTGTTCACATAACTTGCAGAGCTGTGTGCTGGGTACCTTCACCAGCAGTGTTCAGGTAACTTGCAGAGCTGTGTGCTCGGTTTCTTCAGCAAGGCAGTTTTCAGGTAACATGCAGAGCTGTGTGCTGGCTTTATTTGCTGCAGAGCTGTGCTGGGTTCCTAGCTAGCACTGCTTACTTGCAGAGCTCTATGTGCAGTGTTACTTTACTTGCAGTGCTCTGCTGAGATGATTGTGCTGAACTCCTCCGTTAGCAGTGCAGCTCACCTGGTGAGTAGTGTGATACAGTACTCTAAGCAGTAGGGTGTTTTGCTTGAGTGCTAGTTCTCCTGGCAAGTAGTGTGACACGTTACTGTAAACAGTATGGTGCATTACTTGCTGTGGTTGGAGTACTAGCTCTCCTGGCAAGTAGAGTGATATGTTACTGTAAGCAGTATGGTGCATTACTTGCTGTGGTTGGAGTGCTAGCTCTCCTGGCAAGAAGTGTGACACATTACTCTAAGCAGTAGGGTGCTTTGCTTGAGTGCTAGTTCTCCTAGCAAGTAGTGTGACACGTTACTGTAAGCAGTATGGTGCATTACTTGCTGTGGTTCGAGTGCTAGCTCTCCTGGCAAGTAGAGTGACACGTTTCTGTAAGCAGCATGGTGCATTACTTGCTGTGGTTGGAGTGCTAGCTCTCCCTCTGAGTACTGTGACACATTTTGCACTGTTGATTGTGAGCAGCGTGACGAGGTGCTCAGTGTGACATGCTAAACACTGTTCGTTGCGAGCAGTGCGACGTGTTACGCAGCATGACATGCTTAACACTGTTCGTTGTGAGCAGCGTGATGAATTGCGCAATGTTCATTGCGAACGGTGTGATGTGTTAATCATTGTTTGCTGTGAGCAGCATAACGTATTGCGCACGGTTCGTTGCGAGCAATGTGAGTCGTTAAACACTTATTGAATTGTTCTGAATATTTATGGGAAGAATTTTTTGCCTCTAACTCTCCCTAGTGCCTAGTGAAATTAATTTTGGTGGCAGGGCGGACTCTGTTGACTGGGGACCCACAGGTTTCAGGCTGATGTTCTGATTAAAGGCGCTCCTACCCCACCCCGAGGAAGATGTCTCCACGTTGAACGGTTGTGTGAGTTGCGCCGTGTTTGAGATGTGTTTTTAAGATATGAGAGTCAATTCGTGGGAATTGTCAACAGTCCCTCTCTTCTAAGTAGTTTTTGTTCTGTGTCCGGATCTGAGTCTAGGTGTTTGTTCAAATGCAAATTCCTTGTCGTTGAATATTCTGTGAATAATTGCGGAGACAGGTTATAGCTCTGTGGGGATATAAGAAGGACCATGGTATAGATAGGGTGAAGCAGTGATCACAGGCGAACACTGTATCTATATTCAGCCTTTCAATAACACTGCCGATACCCTTCTGGATCTCTTTATTTGTGGAGTGCAGTGTTCATTCCACCATATATATTGGGTATATTCCAAAATGAGTGAATTAAAAAATTCAGTCCAAATTAGCGGAGAAGAAAAAAAAAAGTTTTTTTTTCCCCCCTAGTTTCGCTATTTTATTTCTAGAGGACTTCTTACTATTCTCTTCTAGATCTATTTGCCAAACACTATAAATGAAACTTGCAATAACTACATGCGACATTAGGTGAGAGAAATAAATTGAAACTAGTTGTTTGAGCCAATAGTTTGTGATTCAGTTTGCTGTCACGCTGAACTTACCTTTCCCCGGTCGCTTTCTGTTCCCTCCCCCTCTCAGGATCGGTTCTTCATTTCTTTTTAACTGATCTAGTTTTCTTTAAAACAAAAGACAAAGTAGGGACTATTTTATCTTGTGTATTTTCCCACGCCCGACCAGCTTTGACCCAGAAGTGGAGCTAAGTCCGCTCCATTTCCTGTGGTCAATGCAATTTCTCACAATACCCACCTCTCCACCTGCTGCTTAATTCACCGTTCGAACGCCGGCTAAACTACCGAATTATGTCCCAACAGAATGAGAATGGTTTGTCCATTCGTGTTAGGATGCAGTTCGGTACTTTTTGTTTGGTTCGAAATTGCATTTGAATAAATGAAACTCCAATCCTATTCGTGCATCTTGCAGCTGCTTAGTAGATAGCTCCCTAATTCCCAATGGGAGTTATTTACTAAAAGGCTGAAAGACCAATTTTCTAAAGATTACTTAGTATTAGTAATTAAGGGAGATTAAACTCTCCCTTGTGCCTCTACTCGCTGTACCACGAGTAGGAGCATGTCTACTAAACAGTGCGCAGTCAGTAAGCCAATAAGAATTCTCTGATAGGTAAATCTTGATCCTTGCAAGTAACCAATCAGGCAAGGCTCAGAGCACTCTTATTGGTTGTCCTGTATGTTTTAAAGAAAACATGACAGTGCCGCTTTAATAAACACTTAGAGTGCTATGGCTGGCCGGCTAAAACCTGTGTTTGTAAATCTCCTAGTAAATAAAAACGGGCACTTTCTTAAAATGCATCTATCAATCAAAAGAAACGTTAACATTATTTATATGTATTTAAAGTAAATCAATTATTCACATAATGACAGTTTTACAAAACAGTTAAGCGCCTTTTTAATTATTATTATATTATTATAATTTTTTTTATATAGCGCCATCAGATTCCATAGCTCTGTACAATGGGTGGAATGACAGACATGTAATTGTAACCAGACAACTGGACGTACAGTAACAGAGGGATTGAGGGCCTGCTCAATGAGCTTACATTCTAGAGCGAGTGGGGTATAGTGACACAGTAACAGAGGGATTGAGGGCCTGCTCAGTGAGCTTACATGTTAGAGGGAGTGGGGTATAGTGACACAGTAACAGAGGGATTGAGGGCCCTGCTCAGTGAGTTTACATGTTAGAGGGAGTGGGGGTATAGTGACACAGTAACAGAGGGATTGAGGCCCTGCTCAGTGAGTTTACATGTTAGAGGGAGTGGGGTATAGTGACAGTAACAGAGGGATTGAGGGCCCTGCTCAGTGAGTTTACATGTTAGAGGGAGTGGGGTATAGTGACACAGTAACAGAGGATTGGGGGCCCTGCTCCGTGAGTTTAGATGTTAGAGGGAGTGGGGTATAGTGACACAGTAACAGAGGGATTGAGGGGCCTGCTCAGTGAGTTTACATGTTAGAGGGAGTGGGGTATAGTGACACAGTAACAGAGGGATTGAGGGCCTGCTCAGTGAGTTTACATGTTAGAGGGAGTGGGGTATAGTGACACAGTAACAGAGGATTGAGGGCCCTGCTCAGTGAGTTTACATGTTAGAGGGAGTGGGGTATAGTGACGCAGTAACAGAGGGATTGGGGGCCCTGCTCAGTGAGTTTACATGTTAGAGGGAGTGGGGTATGTGACAGTAACAGAGGGGAGCTCAGTGAGTTTACATGCTAGAGGAGTGGGGTAAAGTGACACAGTAACAGAGGGATTGAGGGCCTGCTCAGTGAGTTTTACATGTTAGAGGGAGTGAGGTATAGTGACACAGTAACAGAGGGATTGAGGACCTGCTCAGTGAGTTTACATGTTAGAGGGAGTGGGGTATAGTGACACAGTAACAGAGGGATTGAAGGCCTGCTCAGTGATTTTACATGTTAGAGGGAGTGGGGTATAGTGACACAGTAACAGAGGGATTGAGGGCCTGCTCAGTGAGTTTACATGTTAGAGGGAGTGGGGTATAGTGACAGTAACAGAGGGATTGAGGGACCTGCTCAGTGAGGTTACATGTTAGAGGGAGTGGGGTATATTGACAGTAACAGAGGGATTGAGGGCCCTGCTCAGTGAGTTTACATGCTAGAGGGAGCGGGGTATAGTGACACAGTAACAGAGGGATTGAGGGGCCCTGCTCAGTGAGTTTACATGTTAGAGGGAGTGGGGTATAGTGACACAGTAACAGAGGGATTGAGGGTCCTGCTCAGTGAGTTTACATGTAAGAGGGAGTGGGGTTTAGTGACACAGTAATAGAGGGATTGAGGGCCCTGCTCAGTGAGTTTACATGTTAGAGGGAGTGGGGTATAGTGACACAGTAACAGAGGGATTGAGGTCCTGCTCAGTGAGTTTACATGTTAGAGGAGGTGGGGTATAGTGACCTGCTCAGTGAGTTTACATGCTAGAGGGAGTGGGGTATAATGACACAATAACAGAGAGATTGAGGGCCCTACTCAATGAGTTTACATGTTAGAGGGAGTGGGGTATAGTGACACAGTAACAGAGGGATTGAGGCCTTGCTCAGTGAGTTTACATGTTAGAGGGAGTGGGGTATAGTGACACAGTAACAGAGGGATTGAGGGCCCTGCTCAGTGAGTTTACATTCTAGAGGGAGTGGGGTATAGTGACACAGTAACAGAGGGATTGAGGGCCTGCTCAGTGAGGTTACATGTTAGAGGGAGGGGGGTATGACACAGTAACCAGAGGTTGGGGCCCTGCTCAGTGAGCTTACATGCTTCCCAGAGGTGGGGTATAGTGACACAGTAACAGAGGGATTGAGGGCCTGCTCAGTGAGGTTACATGTTAGAGGGAGTGGGGTATATTGACACAGTAACAGAGGGATTAAGGGCCTGCTCAGTGAGCTTACATGTTAGAGAGAGTGGGGTATAGTGACACATTAACAGAGGGATTGAGACCCTGCTCAGTGAGGTTACATGTTAGAGGGAGTGGGGTATAGTGACACAGTAACAGAGGGATTGAGGGCCCTGCTCAGTGAGCTTACATGCTAGAGGGAGTGGGGTATAGTGACACAGTAACAGAGGGATTGAGGGCCTGCTCAGTGAGTTTACATGTTAGAGGGAGTGGGGTATAGTGACACAGTAACAGAGGGATTGAGGGCCCTGCTCAGTGAGTTTACATGTTAGAGGGAGTGGGGTATAGTGACACAGTAACAGAGGGATTGAGGGTCCTGCTCAGTGAGTTTACATGGTAGAGGGAGTGCGGTATAGTGACACAGTAACAGAGGGATTGAGGGCCTGCTCAGTGAGGTTACATGTTAGAGGGAGTGGGGTATAGTGACACAGTAACAGAGGGATTGAGGGCCTGCTCAGTGCGTTTACATGTTAGAGGGAGTGGGGTATAGTGACACAGTAACAGAGGGATTGAGGACCCTGCTCAGTGAGCTTACATGTTAGAGGGAGTGGGGTATAGTGACACAGTAACGGATTGAGGGCCCTGCTCAGTGAGTTTACATGCTGAGTGGGGTATAGTGACACAGTAACAGATAGATTGAGGGCCTGCTCAGTGAGTTTACATGTTAGAGGGAGTGGGGTATAGTGACACAGTAACAGAGGGATTGGGGGCCCTGCTCAGTGAGTTTACATTCTAGAGTGAGTGGGGTATAGTGACACAAAGGGTAGAAGTAGGGGTTGAAGTAGGTTGTTAGAAAAGTATTCACTGAGGGCTTAGTAGGTAATTTTTGACAGTTGCAGGAGAGGAGTCATGGGGGATGGGGGATAAAAACCTGCTAATAGTTTAATTAATATGCTTTTCTTGAAGAAGTTAGTTTTCAATGATTTTTTTGCATAATAATTATATTTTATATTTAAAAAATTTGCGCTTTTGATCCCTGTTTCGTTCTTAGTAAAACATACCGTTTCCCAATATTTGTGACTCGGGGAGGAAATGGTATTTTATATAGTTAAGGTAAATGCGGAATGTCGCTGATATTGAACATACAGGGGGAGTATTCTAGTAACAGCGGGGAACAGAGAATAGCACATTTTAAATCAATCCAGCTAAAATAGCCTCTAACAGCTTCTCTTTCTGGTTGCCTTGTCAGTTTATAAAATAACACAAACTGTTTAGTTAATAAACCCTGAGTTTGGTTTCGAGCCAGTTATTAAACTGTCCGTGAACTTACTGGTAGAAGACTTGTTTGATCATAGCGGCTCCATTCCAGTGTCCACCCACCACGTGATGTAAGCTGTGCCCCTGAACCTTAAACCTCTTTAAAAAGGGAGGAACTAGGACTTTTAACCATTTATCCCTCAGTTATAGGAAATAACCAGAACATTTAACCCCCCACCCCCTGTTATAGGAGATAAATAAAATATGTAACCCTCTGTTATAAGAGAGTACCGGAACCTGTAATGCTCTAATCTAGGTGAGAACAGAAATCTTTATCCCCTATTATATCAGAGAACCTTTATTCTCTATTATAAGAACCTATAACCCTCTAGGAGAGAACTGTTCTCTTTTCTTGTAAATAAAGCTCCAGGTCTGATGATGAGTCCTTCTCAACATTAAATGGAAGCTCTGTGTCCAATAATCTTCCATTACAGCTGTGCACTCGTTCCGCCCTTGAAATTCCTCCTCACGTTGTCATACACATCCTGGATCTGTGCCCCGTTGCTGAGCACAGGGAACAGGCTAATTGTACCTCAAACATACCCCAGGCATGTCACAGCCCTGGCTGCAGCATTCCGGGAAGACATTCCTCGGCCAAAGCCCAAAATTCACCTGGTTTCCTTTTATGTCAGCTGTTTGCAGACATAGCTTAGAGTAAACACACCGTTTATTTTCCATTCAGTAAATGTACATGTATGTATGATTTAATGGACATATCATGGTTTAAAATCCTGTGTAATGCGAACCGCATTGCGCAGGATGGTACGGCGGTGGGCATAGTGTGCCTAAATGATGGGTCTGTCTGAGTGCCATCTTTACTCACATGCTGGGTGAGGGGCTTGCAGTATCTAACTCTCTCTGGCCCCTAGATAGTACGGAGAGAAGCAGAGAATTCATAGCAGCCACCAGGCAGGAGCCTGGGCAAAATGTAAATGGAAATCTGGTACACAGTTTTTTGTTTTGTTGTGGTTCCTATGTTAGCCTTTGCGTAAAATGGCGACCTTTGCTCACAGTGCGCAATTAACCAGCTCTTCCACACTAACCGTAACTCAGCTGGTAAATTTTCCACGAGAACGCTGTGTGCATTTAACAGACGACATAATTATAATTATAGCTAATATGGATTAAGAGATGTAATTTACCCAGCCCAGGAGTCTTCCATAGATTGTAATAATTAGAGTTAAATATAACTGTATATTCCTATAAATAAAGGCAGGGATTTATAGTCCGTGCTATAAGAAGATAAGAAATCGATGGCTTATACAGAGTTAGCAGTGTTCTTTGATCACTATGATAAAGGCTTTTATAAAGGTGAGTGCTGAGTGTTTCTCATTTTTCTGCTAGATTACATGTCAATGGCATGAACTGTTACTGCGCCTTTTAAAATTCAGTGTAACCCTTTGAGCAGTGTTTCATTTTTAACCCCGAATAATCCAGCATTACAAACATTCTCAGCTATGTGTATAATTCTTTATTTTATAGTTGACAATGGTTAAATTTGACATTTATCTCCTCCACGTATTTCGTCTTCTGTGCTCACCCCATGCTGTGAAAAATCTCCAATAGAAATCAATTTGGAAAATTGCCTTTTTTTATATAAACCTTTAGTTTGCCTTCAAAGCTTAATATTTATTTGAAAATCCCCACGTCACAGTACAGGCGGTCAATGCTTTTGAGGACAGAATCCTCACCTCGTCTCGCTGTTTTCCCTGAAACTCGTTTCCCAATCACTGACCATCTCAGTAGATTAATCCACAGAATGTCTCTGCTCTGGATTATAGTGAATTTCCATCAGCTTGAAATGGTTCAAACACGCCATTATGTTGTCGTTTTTACTTAGATATCTGCAGGAACATGCCGGCGGTTTATGTAGACCCCACGTATAGTGCTTCTTATTAATACTGTATTCCTTAGAATCTCCAAAACCAGCGTATTAAAACACAACTTTGAATAATAGTTGGTAAAGTATTCTATTCTTATTTTGCTCCATGTCATCTTTATTTTTAATTTAATGAGTACTATTCAAAATGTCAATTTAATATATTCATACTGGAATTTCTGCAACAGAATAAATGTTTCTTTTGGTAGGTTTTGGGGGGCAACCCCCATTTGTAATAACTCTGGGTTGCAGAATACGTTAATCCTCTCTTTATTTATATGGTTCCTTGGGATATTTTAAGACTTGCTGATGGTAGCAGGAAAGGCTCTCTTGATAATTTCTGTTTATATTGTTTTAAACAGCAACAGGCTGGTTGAATTATTGTATTATAGTCTTTATGATTTACTATATTCCAAATAGTGCTGGAATGAGAATGGTATTAAATGCTGGGCTGGCGGGATAACACTTCTGAGAATGGTTTGTGGACTTGGCTCCTTATATTCTTGCAGGATACGAATTACTATCCTGTGTTCGGCTGCGTGCTAGGTCAGTGCTAACCGGCACAGGCAATGGATCGTTCTTGACATTAGACACTACCTGCCCATCATTCGTCGACATAGACAATGATAATGCAGGGCTTTATGGCACCTATAGATGATGCCATGTTCCATGTTCATTCTCTCAGGCATTTGTACAATGATTACATTAAAGAACTTTTAATCCTCTATTATAGAACTGTATTCTTGTTGAACCAGTCCAACTCTAAAGGACTACAATTGTTTCTTCTCTGTCGGTTTTCAGATTCTGCGCCAAGGGATCATCCTTATGTGGGCCAAACACACTGTGTTTTTTTTATTCCTATTTGGGTTAATTTCTCTTATAAATACACAAAAAAATGAATTAATTTATGGTAGATTTCAGCTGAGTAAGGATAGCTTTATGGCAGGGGACGGTTGAGTCGAGAATGATTGATTGTATTGAGTAAGGATAGGTTTGAATTAAGTAAAGGTAGACTTGAGGGGAGTATGATTTGGTTTAAGGTGAGTTATAGTTGAGAGTAGAGTTGAGTAGAAGTAGGGTTGTTTTGTGTAAAGGTTGAATTAAGCGAGCTCTGTGCGTCTCAGATTACAAGACTAGGGTGAGCGTCTATCTATATTCTAGATATTTCTTCACATTAGGATATTTCTGTCCTGAAATTTTATTTGAAATGTTCTCATTGTATGTGTGGACGGATGGAGGGAATATTAACACAGTACTGAACCATAGTAATAATAATAGTGTATATTTAGTATTTACTGTATATGTGAGCATTTATGTGCATATGTATATTTGCGTGTGTGTGTACAGAATTGTGGTTTATGTGTACATACATGTACAATATGTAGTAAAATAAAACACTGTACAGTGAACAGGCCAAAGTAAGTTACATCCGTGACAGCCCGGTCGCTCCTCTCGAGGTCCTATCTTCTGCTGTCTCTTGGGGTTTTCCCAGTGGGTTTGGTGTGACCTGATCACGTGATGATGCCCTTTGTAGCTTGTTTTAAGATGGTACGGCTGAGTCAGCATTAAAATCTCACCTCACTATCTCTGTCTCCTTCTAACAGAACTCCGACTTGTTTGAAATGATTGAAAAGATGCAGGTAAGGCCAAAAGAAAAAAAGATATGTGATCAGACCCCGTCAAGCAGCTGGTTTAGAATGTGGCCAGTAGGGTTGAGATGACGTGAATCACTGCATACACTGATAATCTAATAAATTACATTTTAAGTGCAGGGTAAAGACCCAATTAAAATGTGCTGTATTCCTGCAATATACACGCAGATAGATCCAAGTACATTTACAGCTTTCATATAATTTAGCAAACTCTAATTTATGGCCTCTACTAACCCCATCCAACTGGAAATACGTCTTCCATTACCGCCTGACGTCTTCTATTATATATTCGTGTTATGCAATAATAGTATTCAGAATCCTGTTCTGGTTAATTAGAAATAAGCATGGTTCTTAAAGAGATATTCTAAACTATGAGGCCATGGATTAACCCCTTATTATCTCCGCCTTCCAGGGGTGCAGAATGGACGAGCAGAGGTATTCTCTTCCTCCTCCTCTTAAGGTAATTGATTTACAGTAACTATATAAATAATGTTTATCATTTACATTGATGTACATTTGTAATCTTTGCCATTGCTAAGTGAAACATGATTTACGGATTCCCTGCACCCTATCAACTCCGCAAGATCAAAGCACCTATCCTCTACTATTCGTAAATAAGATGATGTCTAACTTGGCTGCTTGTGGCTACATTTTCAAACCAGACGTTGAAATATTAACGCCTGCTTAGTTTACTGTGAATGTGTTAATTACTTCCGGATCTGAGTTGGCCTTTGGCCTTACGACTGCTATCTTTTTAACCTTCCTTAATGAGGGTTCGTTCACATGTCAGGAAGAGGCTACGCACAGTTATGGTGGGAAGCCTCTCTTCTTGCGTGCTAGAGATTTGGTTATAATCTTTTGTGAGACATTTTAACCTGTTTGGGATATTTTGTGGTTTGAATTTAATATCTCCACATTGCTTCTAACATGTTGTTTCCCTCTTTGCAGACCGAAGAGGATTATATTCCGTACCCCAGTGTCCATGAGGTAAGACTCTTTCTCATAGAACAAGGGGGATTAGGGAGCCATAGGATCTGGGGGACCTTGTAGAGGTAGGACAGAGATATTGACCTGCTTCTAGTCTAGACAATAATTCTTTTTATCCATCATGCGACTGAACGTTTTGTTATCTTCAGTGAGCCCACCACCCAAAAAAAACACTAAATTGGCTTGTTTCTTCTTCTTCTACAGCTTTCTTTAGCTAATTTTGGCCAGTTTTATACCTATTCACAATTATTATTATTATTATTATTATTATTATTATTTATATAGCGCCAACAGGTTTTGTAGCACTTTACATTATTAAGGGGAAAATTTAATAAAAGATGAAGCAATTACAAAATGTTAAAGGAACAATAGGTTGATGAGGACTCTGCTCGAAATAGCTTACAGTCTAGAAGATTTGGGTAGCCAGGGATGGGAGGTGGTAGAATCCAAGCAACTATCCAAGCAAGGTGCAGTAGTTTGCAACTGTTGCCATAAAGAAATGTAATGTTGCTGGTGTTTATGATAACACAGACAAAGCCCACAGTTGTTTGCCTTTCCGTTACAGGTGTTGGGAAGAGTTGGACCCTTTCCCCTCATCCTTCTTCCACAGTTTGGGGGATACTGGATTGAGGGGACCAACCATGACATCTCTGTTCTAATGAATGATGAAACTGCGCAGTCTCCAAGTGTCAAGATGAAGCTTGAAAGCAACAACACGGCCAAGCTCTACCGCAAACACTTCCTGGGGAAGGTAAGTTCCCCCAACAGAGGCTCTCTGTGTTTGTCAATTCTAGAAGAACATGAAAAATTTGGCAATCAGCAGGAACATGTCATGGGTTTCCATTAAAAGGCACACTCCAGTTTACCAGACCCCCCCCCAAAATAAATCTGAAATACCATTATACATATCATACATTATACAATATGCAGTCAGCCTATTTAAAAAACTAATTAGTGGTGTGATTGTAATTCTGTAAAAACATCAGAAAGAAAAATATTAAACTTCAAAGCATGTGAAATGTGGCTCTTCGATATGAATCTCAGAATAAGAAAGGAAAAGGCCTGAACATTATATCGTAGGAAGCAATACAGCTTCAGTGAGATTTAGTAGTAACGCTCGATTGTTGCTGTGGCATTAAACTTGCGTGTGCCCCGTCATAGTGTGCCCTGTCATACTGTGACCTGTCATAGTGTGCCTTGTCATAGTGTGCCCTGCCATAGTGTGCCCTGCCATAGTGTACCCCTGTCATACTGTGCCCTGTCATACTGTGCCCTGTCATAGTGTGCCCTGTCATACTGTGCCCTGTCATAGTGTGCCCTGTCATAGTGTGCCCTGTCATACTGTGCCCTGTCATAGTGTACTAAACATACCCACTCCGTACTCTCCTAAACATACCCACTCCGTACTCTCCTAAACATACCCACTCCGTACTCGCGTAAACATACCCACTCCGTACTCGCCTAAACATACCCACTCCGTACTCGCCTAAACATACCCACCCCGTACTCTCCTAAACATACTCACTCTGTACTCGCCTAAACATACCCACTCCGTACTCTCCTAAACATACCCACTCCGTACTCGCCTAAACATACCCACTCCGTACTCTCCTAAACATACCCACTCCGTATTCGCCTAAACATACCCACTCCGTACTCTCCTAAACATACCCACTCCGTACTCTCCTAAACATACCCACTCTGTACTCTCCTAAACATACCCACTCTGTACTCTCCTAAACATACCCACTCTGTACTCTCCTAAACATACCCACTCCGTACTCTGCTAAACATACCGTCTCTGTACTCTCCTAAACATACCCACTCCGTACTCGCCTAAACATACCCACTCCGTACTCGCCTAAACATACCGTCTCTGTACTCTCCTAAACATACCCTCTCTGTACTCTCCTAAACATACCCTCTCTGTACTCTCCTAAACATACCCACTCCGTAATCGCGTAAACATACCCACTCCGTACTCGCCTAAACATACCCACTCCGTACTCGCATAAACATACCCACTCCGTACTCGCATAAACATACCCACTCTGTACTCACCTAAACATACCCACTCCGTACTCTCCTAAACATACCCACTCCATACTCTCCTAAACATACCCACTCTGTACTCTCCTAAACATACCCACTCCGTACTCGCCTAAACATACCCACCATTTGTTACCAAATACCTCCTCCGTGCTTACTGAACACACACAGGGTTATTCAGTAAAGTGAAAATTCTAAGTGAATTTCAAATTTAAGTTCAATGTAGCCGAGCTGATTTAAATAATTTTTCTAGTTTGGCTAATTTAACCTTGATTTTGAAATTCACTTTAAATTCTCACTTCAGTGAATAACCCTGATTGTGGTACAGTAGTTATTGCTAAGGTGGTAGCTGGTTGACACCGATGGGGATCTCCTACATTTAGTCCTCATCCTCATCCACTAAAAACTGTAAAACTAGCACGACTTATGTAACTAAATGAAAAGCATAACAGATGCCCTAAAATCCAATTAACTGACCTTCTAGTTAGCGACTTTGGACCGATTAACCATCCTTTAATTGGATCAGATAGGACGGCCAATTCTCTGGCCTTGTTACTCTCACTGTTACTTTTCTATTGATTTTTTTTTTTTTTTACCAGCAGTTTCTAGAAAGACGGGGAAGTGCAAAGAGTGTAATTTATCAAAATGTGGAGCAATCACCGTGGAAACCAGTGGCGTCAAAGTGGCTCTGTCTCTTTGCAACCTTTACTTTTAAATTAATACTTTTATTGTCTCTGTATTTATGATAGTTATTTTTATTCATCTTAGTTGGTTTTTGTAATGGGGAGCATGATATTTGGCAAATTTTGGCAATGGGTGGGGTTTAAGCAAAATTCCATTTTGGTTGTTAAGCTAATTTACCCACAATTCATCAGGCAATATAATCCCAGCGCAGGGCAAACTGCAGACATAATGGGCAGAGGACAAAATAGAGGCACCCAGGTATTAAGAGCCAGAACAAGGAAGAACATATAATAAATGTAAATAGTTGCAAGTGGCAGTGTAATCATTAAGGCAGGGCTCGGCAAATCCCAGATGCCAGGTCGCCATGGCAACTAGGAATTTTGTCCTGGAGCTGCGGTAACGCCGGGAGCCGGAATATGACATCATTCTGGCCCTGGCATGACTAAACCGTGCATGAGAGAGCAGAGCAAGATTAGTAAAATAGTAAGATTACAGCGGCCACTGCATTTCCTACAAATATTTTCACATGACAAGTAACACAACATCAGCAGCCTTAACAAAAACTTGCCTTTTTGTGAGCATCTGGGGAAATAGGTGTCATGAAATGAAAGGATCCCCATTGGACCACAGGAAAATATCCACTCCAGCTCTCCCAAAGGCAGGCAGGTTGGGTGGACCTAAATAAAAAAAAAAAAAACTATGATTTGTGAGAGTATAAGAAAATGCGTGTATTTCAGTGAGTGTTTTTTTAAGTGACCAGCCCCCTCTGATAGCGTGGAAATGGTGAGTTACTACCCTTTTTTCCCTTGCCGCGCGGGCCGCGGCGCAGCCGGCCCCGCCTCCATGGCTGACATCATCCCATAGGAAAGCATTGGGAGGCAATCACGCATTCGCAGCAAGACAAACCACTGAATTAATACATCTCTATGGGAAACATTCAATGCCTCCATGCAGACACATTGTGCAGCACTGACCCAGGATGCAGCCACCTAAATGAGTGTCACTAAAGGTGTTACTAGGCACCAATGTAAACACTGCCTTTTCCCTGCAGGGACACGCTATAGACATGAGAACCACTACATTAAGCTTTTTTTTTTTTTATGTATTCTTCTTTATTGAGATATTAGTGTTACAAAAGTTAAAAGGATAAATCTTTACAGTGATAGTTTTAGAAGTAACAACAATGCATCATATATTTTATAAGCTGTAATGGTTCTAAAATCTATAGTGCCCCTTTAAGAATTGTATTTTTGTCATTGAAAAATAAAGCTTTGTTAGTTTAAAAAAAAAACAAAAAGCTGTCTCCTAACTTTATTTAGCTGGCTCCTATATTCTAAACAAATTTGACAAGCCCTGCATTAAGGTACGAGGGGCAGAATAGGAGCAGGATGGCGATCTATCTAAATATCCACCGATCTCTTGGGATTTACAGAGTTTACTTACTGAGCGCCTAATACTCCTATTTCATTATTATATATTATAGCCTTACTAAGGTAATCCCTAAAAAGACTTATTGTTTTTACAGGAACATTTTAACTATTACTCCGTGGATGCAGCGCTTGGACATCTCGTCTTTTCCGTAAAGTATGATGTCATCGGTGACCAGGAACACCTTCGTCTACTCTTAAGGTATCGATTGCGCACATAAGAACTTGTATCAGGTTCCGTCCTTTATTCCCATGCCAGGCTTGGAGTATGTCAGAGCCGTGGGAGGGGTCCCACCTTTTATAATGAAAGGAAAGATGATCTGTATAGCCAGAGGAAAAATGGTAATCTAATCTCACATGTACAGAAAATAATACCAAAAACTGCCCAAAATCACTCTATGGGTTTATTCCCTAAAGGCAAAAATAACTTATTTGCAAGAATTCTCTAACTCTGCTAAAGTCACAACTTGGCAACTGTCATTCAGAGTTTAATTCACTACAATTTGGGCCTTATTCACTAAATGCCAAAGACAAGCAAAAAAGCAAACCGTTACAGTATGTGAATATTCTTAAAACATAGCTATCCTTCTTTGAACAACCAAACGGTAAGACAATTAAATATTACCAATATAATTGTGATAAGAAGTGCGGCTTTTCATTCATTGAATCTTTTTTTTAAATGGAATGAAGTTTATTTACAATGATGTGCTGTGCAGAAATGACAACTAGTTTAAAATTATTTGACTAAAATAGCTCTAATATGTGCTGCACACCTGCCAGTCCCAGATTGCACAGTTAATTTGCTCTGCACGGTGTCCCATAAGTCCTGGGTTTAATAGGTACTCTATACTGTCCCATTAGTCCTGGGTTTAATAGATTAATAGGTGCTCTATACTGTCCCATTAGTCCTGGATTTAATAGGTACTCTATACTGTCCAATAAGTCCTGGGTTTAATAGATTGTTAATATGTGCTCTATACCGTCCCATTAGTCCTGGGTTTAAAAGCATGTTAATAGTTGCTCTATACTGTCCCATTAGTCCTGGGTTTAAAAGCATGTTAATAGTTGCTCTATACTGTCCCATTAGTCCTGGGTTTAATAGCTTGTTAATAGTTGCTCTATACTGTCCCATTAGTCCTGGGTTTAATAGCTTGTTAATAGTTGCTCTATACTGTCCCGTTAGTCCTGGGTTTAATAGCTTGTTAATAGTTGCTCTATACTGTCCCGTTAGTCCTGGGTTTAATAGATTGTTAATAGGTGCTCTATACTGTCCCATTAGTCCTGGGTTTAATAGATTGTTAATATGTGCTCTATACCGTCCCATTAGTCCTGGATTTAATAGATTGTTAATAGGTGCTCTATACTGTCCCGTTAGTCCTGGGTTTAAAAGCATGTTAATAGTTGCTCTATACTGTCCCATTAGTCCTGGGTTTAATAGATTAATAGGTGCTCTATACTGTCCCATTAGTCCTGGATTTAATAGGTACTCTATACTGTCCAATAAGTCCTGGGTTTAATAGATTGTTAATAGGTGCTCTATACTGTCCCATTAGTCCTGGGTTTAATAGATTAATAGGTGCTCTATACTGTCCCATTAGTCCTGGATTTAATAGGTACTCTATACTGTCCAATAAGTCCTGGGTTTAATAGATTGTTAATAGGTGCTCTATACTGTCCAATAAGTCCTGGGTTTAATAGATTGTTAATATGTGCTCTATACCGTCCCATTAGTCCTGGATTTAATAGATTGTTGATAGGTGCTCTATACTGTCCCATTAGTCCTGGGTTTAAAAGCATGTTAATAGTTGCTCTATACTGTCCCATTAGTCCTGGGTTTAATAGCTTGTTAATAGTTGCTCTATACTGTCCCATTAGTCCTGGGTTTAATAGCTTGTTAATAGTTGCTCTATACTGTCCCGTTAGTCCTGGGTTTAATAGCTTGTTAATAGGTGCTCTATACTGTCCCGTTAGTCCTGGGTTTAATAGATTGTTAATAGGTGCTCTATACTGTCCCGTTAGTCCTGGATTTAATAGATTGTTAATAGGTGCTCTATAGTTAGTCCTGGGTTTAATAGATTGTTAATAGTGCTCTATACTGTCCCGTTAGTCCTGGGTTTAATAGATTGTTAATAGTTGCTCTATACTGTCCCATTAGTCCTGGGTTTAATAGATTGTTAATAGTTGCTCTATACTGTCCCATTAGTCCTGGGTTTAATAGCTTGTTAATAGGTGCTCTATACTGTCCCGTTAGTCCTGGGTTTAATAGATTGTTAATAGTTGCTCTATACTGTCCCGTTAGTCCTGGGTTTAATAGATTGTTAATAGGTGCTCTATACTCTCCCATTAGTCCTGGGTTTAATAGATTGTTAATAGGTGTCCCATTAGTCCTAGTTGCTCTATACTCTCCCATTAGTCCTGGGTTTAATAGATTGTTAATAGGTGCTCTATACTGTCCACGTTAGTCCTGGGTTTAAAAGCATGTTAATAGTTGCTCTATACTGTCCCATTAGTCCTGGGTTTAATAGCTTGTTAATAGTTGCTCTATACTGTCCCATTAGTCTTGGGTTTAATAGCTTGTTAATAGTTGCTCTATACTGTCCCGTTAGTCCTGGGTTTAATAGATTGTTAATAGGTGCTCTATACTGTCCCATTAGTCCTGGGTTTAATAGATTGTTAATATGTGCTCTATACCGTCCCATTAGTCCTGGATTTAATAGATTGTTAATAGGTGCTCTATACTGTCCCGTTAGTCCTGGGTTTAAAAGCATGTTAATAGTTGCTCTATACTGTCCCATTAGTCCTGGGTTTAATAGCTTGTTAATAGTTGCTCTATACTGTCCCATTAGTCCTGGGTTTAATAGCTTGTTAATAGTTGCTCTATACTGTCCCGTTAGTCCTGGGTTTAATAGCTTGTTAGTAGGTGCTCTATACTGTCCCGTTAGTCCTGGGTTTAATAGATTGTTAATAGGTGCTCTATACTGTCCCGTTAGTCCTGGGTTTAATAGATTGTTAATAGGTGCTCTATACTGTCCCGTTAGTCCTGGGTTTAATAGATTAATAGGTGCTCTATACTGTCCCGTTAGTCCTGGGTTTAAAAGCATGTTAATTGTTGCTCTATACTGTCCCATTAGTCCTGGGTTTAATAGCTTGTTAATAGTTGCTCTATACTGTCCCATTACTCCTGGGTTTAATAGCTTGTTAATAGTTGCTCTATACTGTCCCATTAGTCCTGGGTTTAATAGCTTGTTAATAGTTGCTCTATACTGTCCCATTACTCCTGGGTTTAATAGATTGTTAGTAGGTGCTCTATACTTTCCCGTTAGTCCTGGGTTTAATAGATTGTTAATAGGTGCTCTATACTGTCCCGTTAGTCCTGGGTTTAATAGATTGTTAATAGTTGCTCTATACTGTCCCGTTAGTCCTGGGTTTAATAGATTGTTAATAGGTGCTCTATACTGTCCCGTTAGTCCTGGGTTTAATAGATTGTTAATAGGTGCTCTATACTCTCCCGTTAGTCCTGGGTTTAATAGATTGTTAATAGGTGCTCTATACTCTCCCGTTAGTCCTGGGTTTAATAGATTGTTAATAGTTGCTCTATACTGTCCCATTACTCCTGGGTTTAATAGCTTGTTAATAGTTGCTCTATACTGTCCCATTACTCCTGGGTTTAATAGATTGTTAGTAGGTGCTCTATACTGTCCCGTTAGTCCTGGGTTTAATAGATTGTTAATAGGTGCTCTATACTGTCCCGTTAGTCCTGGGTTTAATAGATTGTTAATAGTTGCTCTATACTGTCCCGTTTAGTCCTGGGTTTAATAGATTGTTAATAGGTGCTCTATACTGTCCCGTTAGTCCTGGCTTTAATAGATTGTTAATAGGTGCTCTATACTCTCCCGTTAGTCCTGGGTTTAATAGATTGTTAATAGGTGCTCTATACTTTCCCGTTAGTCCTGGGTTTAATAGATTGTTAATAGGTGCTCTATACTCTCCCGTTAGTCCTGGGTTTAATAGATTGTTAGTAGGTGCTCTATACTGTCCCGTTAGTCCTGGGTTTAATAGATTGTTAATAGTTGCTCTATACTCTCCCATTAGTCCTGGGTTTAATAGATTGTTAATATGTGCTCTATACCGTCCCATTAGTCCTGGATTTAATAGATTGTTAATAGGTGCTCTATACTGTCCCGTTAGTCCTGGGTTTAAAAGCATGTTAATAGTTGCTCTATACTGTCCCATTAGTCCTGGGTTTAATAGCTTGTTAATAGTTGCTCTATACTGTCCCATTAGTCCTGGGTTTAATAGCTTGTTAGTAGGTGCTCTATACTGTCCCGTTAGTCCTGGGTTTAAAAGATTGTTAATAGGTGCTCTATACTGTCCCGTTAGTCCTGGGTTTAATAGATTGTTAATAGGTGCTCTATACTGTCCCGTTAGTCCTGGGTTTAATAGATTAATAGGTGCTCTATACTGTCCCGTTAGTCCTGGGTTTAAAAGCATGTTAATTGTTGCTCTATACTGTCCCATTAGTCCTGGGTTTAATAGCTTGTTAATAGTTGCTCTATACTGTCCCATTACTCCTGGGTTTAATAGCTTGTTAATAGTTGCTCTATACTGTCCCATTAGTCCTGGGTTTAATAGCTTGTTAATAGTTGCTCTATACTGTCCCATTACTCCTGGGTTTAATAGATTGTTAGTAGGTGCTCTATACTTTCCCGTTAGTCCTGGGTTTAATAGATTGTTAATAGGTGCTCTATACTGTCCCGTTAGTCCTGGGTTTAATAGATTGTTAATAGTTGCTCTATACTGTCCCGTTAGTCCTGGGTTTAATAGATTGTTAATAGTTGCTCTATACTGTCCCGTTAGTCCTGGGTTTAATAGATTAATAGGTGCTCTATACTGTCCCGTTAGTCCTGGGTTTAATAGATTGTTAATAGTTGCTCTATACTCTCCCGTTAGTCCTGGGTTTAATAGATTGTTAATAGGTGCTCTATACTCTCCCATTAGTCCTGGGTTTAATAGATTGTTAATAGGTGCTCTATACTCTCCCATTAGTCCTGGGTTTAATAGATTGTTAATAGGTGCTCTATACTCTCCCATTAGTCCTGGGTTTAATAGATTGTTAATGGTTTTATATACTGTCCATTACTCCTGGGTTTTAATAAGATTGTTGAAGTAAGTTTGCTTTCTATACTGTAGGTCAGTCACAAGGTTTAATAGCTTGTTAGTAGGTGCTCTATACTGTCCCGTTAGTCCTGGGTTTAATAGATTGTTAATAGGTGCTCTATACTGTCCCGTTAGTCCTGGGTTTAATAGATTGTTAATAGGTGCTCTATACTGTCCCGTTAGTCCTGGGTTTAATAGATTGTTAATAGTTGCTCTATACTGTCCCGTTAGTCCTGGGTTTAATAGATTGTTAATAGTTGCTCTATACTGTCCCGTTAGTCCTGGGTTTAATAGATTGTTAATAGTTGCTCTATACTGTCCCGTTAGTCCTGGGTTTAATAGATTAATAGGTGCTCTATACTGTCCCGTTAGTCCTGGGTTTAATAGATTGTTAATAGTTGCTCTATACTCTCCCGTTAGTCCTGGGTTTAATAGATTGTTAATAGGTGCTCTATACTCTCCCATTAGTCCTGGGTTTAATAGATTGTTAATAGGTGCTCTATACTCTCCCATTAGTCCTGGGTTTAATAGATTGTTAATAGTTGCTCTATACTCTCCCATTAGTCCTGGGTTTAATAGATTGTTAATAGGTGCTATATGCTGTCCTGTTAACCATGGATTAAGCAGTTTGAAGTGATGGTTCTACTCCACGGTCTTATTGTTTGCTCTGATCTCTGTTTGTTACAGGACCAAAAGTAAAACCTATCATGATGTAATCCCTATTTCCTGCCTGACAGAATTCCCAAATGTGGTACAAATGGCAAAGGTACAAAACACGTTTTTCCTAGTCCTGTCTGTTCTCCCCGTGTCCCCGTAGTCCTGTCTGTTCTCCCCGTGTCCCCGTAGTCCTGTCTGTTCTCCCCGTAGTCCTGTCTGTTCTCCCCGTGTCCCCGTAGTCCTGTCTGTTCTCCCCGTAGTCCTGTCTGTTCTCCCCGTGTCCCCGTAGTGCTGTTACCCCCAGGGTCAGTCTGTATACTCCCTCCTGTTACCCCCAGGGTCAGTCTGTATACTCCCTCCTGTTACCCCCAGGGTCAGTCTGTATACTCCCTCCTGCTACCCCCAGGGTCAGTCTCTATACTCCCTCCTGTTACCCCCAGGGTCAGTCTGTATACTCCCTCCTGTTACCCCCAGGGTCAGTCTGTATACTCCCTCCTGTTACCCCCAGGGTCAGTCTGTACACTCCCTCCTGTTACCCCCAGGGTCAGTCTGTATACTCCCTCCTGTTACCCCCAGGGTCAGTCTGTGAGGTGAGGCTTATTACCAGTTGGTATTAAGTTTCTCTAGAACCCAGTAGTTTGATGCTGTTTTGTTTTACAGCTGGTGTGCGAAGATGTAAATGTCGATCGTTTTCATCCTGTCTTGTATCCAAAGGTGAGAAAACCACATATATTCCTCAGTGATGCTGCTGTAATCAGACCTCCTAATATACAGTAACCCTGTACAATACAGAGAGAAACAGGACACCCCATACAGCATCCGCATTGTAAACCTTCCAGGCTTGTAACATGATACTCCACAAACAGCAATTAGAGGGCAGTTGCCTAGTAACAAATTATTTCTATTAGGAAGGATCATTAAATGTTGCTGAAGTTTATAAATTGTCCGCTAGATATTTTACAAAGCAATTTACTGCATGTGGCTCTGTTCTTCACAAACTGACATGTTATTCTGTACAACGTGTGCAAATAACTTTCCCTGCTTTATGATAATGCAGAAAAAGATGTGTGTAACGCAGAACCGGCGGTTTTACTGTTTAATCACAGAGTTTTCTTTCTACAGGCCTCTCGTCTGATCGTTACATTTGATGAACACGTCATCAGCAATAACTTTAAATTTGGTGTTATTTACCAGAAAACAGGACAGGTCAGATTTAAAGTTCTAACAATGTCTGCATGAGATGTAATGGTCTGTGTGTGCACTCGATACGACAGCTGGTGTGGGTCACTGTGCACACTTAGGGGGAATGCTGATACTAAATGTTTGTAGGGCAAAGCACTTTTGTTGGAGGGTAATGCTAGGAGAGGTGGATGGTTTTTGGAGAGTAATGCTAGATATTCGTGCATGGTTTTTGGAGGGTATCGCTAGATGTTGGTGGATAGATTTTAGAGGGTATTGCTAGATATTCGTGCATGGTTTTTGGAGGGTATCGCTAGATGTTGGTGGATAGATTTTAGAGGGTATCGCTAGATATTCGTGCATGGTTTTTGGAGGGTAACGCTAAATGTTGATGAACAGTTCTCTGAGATTAATCTGCTAATATTGTGTGATCTTCACTGTAGACATCTGAAGAAGAGCTGTTTAGCACAACTGATGAAAGTCCGGCATTTATTGAATTCTTGGAGCTACTAGGAGAAAAAGTTCTTCTCCAGGATTTTAAAGGGTGAGTGAATCCTGAGCAGATCATTGTTATTACTTTTATTATTATTATTTTTATTATTGCCATTTATATAGCGGCTACAGATTCCGTAGCGCTTTACAATATTATGAGAGGGGGGATTTAACTATAAATAGGACAATTTACAAGAAAACTTACAGGAACGATAGGTTGAAGAGGACCCTGCTCAAACGAGCTTACATTCTATAGGTAAAGATGTTCTGTTTAAACAACATCATCAAAACCATAAATCAATATACACAAGCAGAGATCCAGTTGGTAAGAACGTTTGTTGGTCTACATGGTTCCCCTTAAAACAAAGACAATATCTCCTCTCTTACCTGTGCGTATCGCCCCACCTGTCTCCAGCTTTCTCCATTGGGATCTTGATCTCCAAACTACCAAATTACTTTTTACCACCTGGAATTTTTCTCTTGCTCCCAATATAGTCCTACCTCTCGGTTTCTCCCCCTGTCTCCACCTGAATCCCCCGGCAGTCTGTCAGGGTTATTCACAAAAGTAAGATTTCAAAGTAAATCTCCAATTTAAGGTAAAACTAGCTGACATTGAATCATTCTCCAAGTCGGCTATTTTGGCTTTAAATGTAAAATTCACTTCGAATTCTCACTCTATTGAATAACCCTGTGCATCTCTTTCATATAATGAAATCTGTTCAATCAGTGACAATCTGCTTATGTGACTTTCCAGGTTTCGAGGGGGTCTGGATGTAATGCACGGACAGACGGGGACAGAATCTTTTTACTGGAATTTCCGTGGCAAAGAAATTATGTTTCACGTTTCCACAAAACTGCCGTATACTGAAGGAGATGCGCAACAGGTAGAGATCACACAGGAAAAAGCAGTAATCTATAATAAGTCTAATATTCAGTATGGCTGCTGACGGGGGGGGGGGGGTTTCAAATAGAGGAAATGTACGTGACCTCATTATCTGAGGTTATCTCCCCCTGTTGTAGCCTGGTAACAAAGCAGCATGGCGTAGACGTAGAATGTCTAAGATTGAATTGTGCCTAGGTCACAGCTGTTTAATTGTGTGAATTGTAGAATACATTTCTATTGGGGTTTATACAGTAAATCTGAGATTTTTTTAGAGATTTTTTTAGCTTTATATACACTTTGAATTCCTGACATTCTTTAGTGAATTACTCTGTCTGTGTCTAAATGCTCAGACTTGTCATCTATCATCTGTGCTGCTGACCTGTCTGCCATGCTAAACCCCCACGACCCATGTGTTCTCCCCTCCTACCCCCTATAGCACCTGTCACTGACCAGACAGTTATACTGACACTCCCAGCCATTTGTGTGTCACGGGGACATATAATATCACTGCTTACTGTGTATTGATATAAGGACTGGAGCCAGTCATTGTGTGTCACTGGAACATATAATATCACTGCTTACTGTGTATTGATATAAGGACTGGAGCCAGGCATTATAAAGGTCAGAATATTGCAGTAAATTACATCTAAATCCAGTCATTTTTCCATGGCTCAGAGCATAAATAAACCCTACAGGTTTTTATTTTGTTTATTTCAGCGTCTTCATGATGGCATGAGATGCACTCGGTTACAGTTTTTAACATTATTTTGGACATGGATTCTGGGTAGAGCTAATGGTTTAAATGGCAGGTTCCATTGAGGCAAATGTGCTTCTGTCTAAGACTGTATCAGCTTCAACTGCCTGAGGATGGATGAGGTACAGCAACCGGCACGTTTTGAATAATCTGATTTATGTTCTCCTAAGGCTAAGGAGATGTTATTTTAAATGCTTAAGAACCTATGCTGATTAACGGTGAGATTGCTAATATTGCCATTGAAAGAAGTGATATCAGTGTATATTTCAATGTTCCATTATGCTCTTATTCTCAGTTGCAGAGGAAGAGACATATCGGTAATGACATTGTGGCTATTGTCTTCCAAGACGAGAATACACCGTTTGTGCCAGACATGATTGCGTCCAACTTTCTGCACGCTTACATTGTGGTGCAAGTAGAAAATCCACTAACAGAGAACACTCTGTACAAGGTAACAACATACACTTGTCTTAATGTGACTTGTCTGAGGGACGCTAAAGGAAACATTCTGCCTTTGAGTATGTATCATTCATATGCTGCAAGAAGGGAATCCATTAATTGATCAACTAAGAATCCCAAATCCCAAATGTGCTGTCTTGGTTAGTGTAAGGGAAATTCTATGCACCATAACCACTGCATTCCACGGTAGTGGTTATGGTGGCTGCATGCCCTGGAGTCGTCCCTAGTTCTATGTCATACAGTTTTTGAATTTTGTCTAAGTATTTACAGCATTCATTGGCTGAGCATGTCAGCTGACCTTCTCAGCCACTTCAGTTCTTTCCATGGAGTTGGTAATGCTATATTGCTTTGCTGTGTATTAGTGATATGAACAGCATCAGGGCAGGCACGCAAGGGACATCAGTTTGTGTCACACTGTCCACAAGCAGGGCCAGTGCCAGGGGAATGCTGGCATCATAACCACTACAGCGGGCTTCATTTCTTGAAGCATGCCAGGGCAATGATTTTATCAAGTGAATTCTGTCCAGGAAAACTTGGGGGCTCTAAGAAGCCTATGAGAGGACCTTAAAAAGTGTCACCTTATATTTGTTCTTTTATTATTACAGAAATAACAGACTTTGTGCCTCGCAGTGCAATGTGTCTCGCTTGATCTATTTTCTCAATAAAAACAAGTTTAGAAAAAAACAAGTGTCAAATTGCAGTAATGGTTTACTCTGTAATCTGATAAACTGCAGACACGAATATCCGCCACATACATCCGAATTAAAAGGATGCTGTATCTACAATCGAATTATACCGTGAAACTTTAAAGATGTAGTTAATTATGTCATGCAACTGGGATTAAATGAAGTCTCCTTTTTAACCAGTGCAAGGCAATAGGTTTAATATGATTTTAGCTGGATGTAAACAACAAAACCTGAATTTCGTGGTAAAAGCAGTGAGAAATGGAATATAATTTTATCCAGTAACCGGATGATACAGATTGATTCCCTGTGTAACGGAGATTATTAATGTCTAGTTTAAAATGCTCAGATTTCTCCTTTAAAGGGGGGGGAGGGGGGAGGAAAGCTGATAACAAACTCTCTCTTACATATTTATTATGATCGTGGCAATACAATATCTCCTGGGACTCTGCCGTTTTATCTCTCCGGTTAAATTACCCGTGTTTACTATAGTAGGTCGTTAGTTTAACCTCTATTAAATAAGTTTGGGGGTTAGACTTCCTAGATCGTGTCACTGCAGCCCTTTACCAGGTGCATTTGTTGTGGATTTATTGTTCGTTAATGACTTTAATGATTTATTCTCCTGTATATTATGAAGTCATCATACTGCCGGGCAGCGCTTTTAATGTGTTGCCATCCATATACAGTCGTAATCAGAATTATTGAACCCCCATTGAAAATCAGTTTTATTGTCAACATTAACAGACTTTCAGCTTTTTGCAATGAAAATATCAAACAAAAGCAGTAGAAATAGCTCAACCCAACGAATGCTTCATAATTGCTCTGTTATGATGGGCAACCCATGAAACGTGTCGTATGTAGAATTCATATGTTGCAAGAAAGAAATTAATACGTGCAGTCTATTTGCAATCACTTTTTTCTCCATTGAATCAATTTGCTTTGTGCAGCATATGCTGCTACCTGCGGAAATCACTTTACATGCAGTGACCAACAGCATGAATTAGTGATGTATGTTCAGAATGTAATTGTGGCTTTGGAACTCTAGAATGTGCCGTTTAAACTGTGAGAAGGTGAACGGAAGCTGGCCAGTGACCAGCAAACAACTCTTCTAATTCACACATATTCGATGCTTTAATTGGCTTTATATTTTAATCTGTGCAAGTGATGTTTGCAGCCTTGCTCTATAGGACATCTTTTAGCAATAAACGGGATTATGATGTGTTCACTATTAATATATTTGGAGGGCCTGCACCTGCTGTTTACCTGCCAGAAACTCCTTTCTCTCAGAGCACTTGGAGGATGCCGGTTGCATGACATACAGTCATTTAAAGATGTTGGTTTAATGAATGCGGCCTCCTGGCAGTTTAATAGTGCAGAGCTCCGACCGGCTGCCATTGCTGCAAGGCTTAATGCTGTTAGGATGTAAACACTTGAGGAGATTGAAGTCAGTAATTAGAATGTTGTAGAGAATTAATATAGATAATTAATATGGCACGTGAGACAAGAAAAAACACAAATCACACGTCATAGGCATACAGCCAGGGCCACAAAGTGATGGTATAACCAATCTGTGGTCTACTGTCGTGGATGATAATTCATTCTGTGGCTCTTTCCATTGAATGGTGGATTAAATATTTAGTGGCCAGTAAAGCGTCAATATGTTACTGGCTGACGTATGTGGTGACTGAATAAAGTATTAAATAGAATTTTCATTGGTGGAGTGATCATTTTCACGCCAGTCTATGGCAATGGGTTGGTTCCTCACCGCCGATATTAATTTGGTGTCTTGCAGGTCTCTGTCACTGCCCGGGACGACGTGCCTTTCTTTGGTCCCCCTCTGCCTGATCCAGCAGTCTTCCGTAAGGTACAAAAAGGAAGAGCTCAAATAGTTTGCACATAATCAGTTTTATGGAGCTTTTTGTAATCCATGATTAAAATCTCTCTGTGTTTACAATGGTAATGGTGAGACGTTTAATATCTGTAGGTAATGGTGAGGCCTTTCAGGGGGTATTATCTATAGGTAATAGTGTGATGTGCCCAGGGAAGGATATTTATTATCTATAGGTAACAGTGAAGTTAGGTCATGGAAGGTTATATTATGTATAGGTAATGGTGAGGCCGTTCAGGGGAGGTTATTATCTATATATAGATGGACAACATATAATCTCTAGGTAATAGTGTGATGTGCCCAGGGAAGGATATTTATTATCTATAGGTAACAGTGAAGTTAGGTCATGGAAGTTTATATTATGTATAGGTAATGGTGAGGCCTGGGTCAGGGGAGGTTATTATCTATAAGTGACGGGGAGGTTATATTATCTATGTGAGAATAGATAATATAACGTCACCATCACCTATAGATAATATAACCTCACTGTGACGGTAGTCCTCATCACCAAGAGTTTAAGATGGACAATTCAATTAGCTATCTGAATGATTACTATGTTTGAGGCATCCTGTGTACATTGCGGGTGCAAGACAGGAAAGCACACTAACATTTAACCCCAAACAACCACATTACACACACACCCTGCACCCACAATGGACACAGGGTGACGTAAACATAGGAATCATTCAGATATCTAATTGAATTGTCCATCTTAAACTCTTGGTGATGGTGACTTTGGATAATATAACCTCACCATCCCCAATAGATAATATAACTTCACCGTCCCCTATAGATAATATAACCGCACTGCCCCAGTAGATAATATAACCGCACTGTCCCCAATAGATAATATAACCTCACTGTCCCCTATAGATAATATAACCTCACCGTCCCCAATAGATAATATAACCTCACCGTCCCCTATAGATAATATAACCGCACTGCCCCAATAGATAATATAACCGCACTGTCCCCAATAGATAATATAACCTCACCGTCCCCTATAGGTAATATAACCTCCCTGTCCCCAATAGATAATATAACCTCACCGCCCCCTATAGATAATATAACCTCACCGCCCCCTATAGATAATATAACCTCACCGTCCCCTATAGATAATATAACCTCACCGTTCCCTATTAATAATATAACCTCGCCGTCCCCTATAGATAATATAACCTCACCGCCCCATAGATAATATAACCTCGCCGTCCCCTATAGATAATATAACCTCACCGTTCCCTATTAATAATATAACCTCGCCGTCCCCTATAGTTAATACAACCGCACCATCACCTATAGATAATAAAACTTTGCCGTCCCCTATAGATAATACAACCTCGCCATGATATTTTCTAAACCCGCCTCAGAAGTAGAAGAAATCTATAAATTAATCTTTTTCTGCTTTCAGGGTCAGGAGTTTCAGGAATTTCTACTGACAAAGTTAATTAACGCAGAATATGCCTGCTACAAAGCCGAGAAGTTTGCCAAACTGGAGGTATGAAGTGAGCAGGCACTCATTGTGTGTGTATTGAAATGTACATAGGGGAGTGAGCACTTACGGTGTGTACTAAGATGGAGGTAGGGGAGTGAGCACTCACTGTGGGTGTACTAAGATGGAGGTAGGGGAGTGAGCACTCACTGTGGGTGTACTAAGATGGAGGTAGGGGAGTGAGCACTCACTGTGGGTGTACTAAGATGGAGGTAGGGGAGTGAGCACTCGCTGTGTATTTACTAAGATGGAGGTAGGGGAGTGAGCACTCACTGTGTGTTTACTAAGATGGGGGTAGGGAGTGAGCACTCACTGTATATTTAATAAGATGGAAGGGGGAGTGAGTACTCACTATGTATTTACTAATATAGAGGTATTGGAGTGAGCACTCACTGTATATTTACTAAGATGGAGGTAGGGGAGTGAGCACTCACTGTGTATTTACTAAGATAGAGGTATTAGAGTGAGCACTCACTGTATATTTACTAAGATGGAGGTATTGGAGTGAGCACTCACTGTATATTTACTAAGATGGAGGTAGGGGAGTGAGCACTCACTGTGTATTTAATAAGATGGAGGTAGGGGAGTGAGCACTCGCTGTGTATTTACTAAGATGGAGGTAGGGGAGTGAGCACTCACTGAGTGTATTTACTAAGATGGAAGTAGGGGAGTGAGCACTCACTGTGTATTTACTAATATAGAGGTATTGGAGTGAGCACTCACTGTATATTTACTAAGATGGAGGTATTGGAGTGAGCACTCACTGTATATTTACTAAGATGGAGGTAGGGGAGTGAGCACTCACTGTGTGTGTACTAAGATGGAGGTAGGGGAGTGAGCACTCACTGTGTGTTTACTAAGATAAAGATATTGGAGTGAGCACTCACTGTTTGTTTACTAAGATGGAGGTAGGGGAGTGAGCACTCACTGTGTATTTACTAAGAGAGAGGTATTGGAGTGAGCACTCACTGTTTGTTTACTAAGATGGAGGTAGGGGAGTGAGCACTCACTGTGTATTTACTAAGAGAGAGGTATTGGAGTGAGCACTCACTGTGTGTTTACTAAGATAAAGGTATTGGAGTGAGCACTCACTGTTTGTTTACTAAGATGGAGTGAGCTCACTCAGACTCTCTAACCCTTTTTGTTTCGGGGTTTTCTCCTGAAGTTCAGTAATTTATATATTTTAATGATCCATGGCTGATTGTGGTTTCCTCCTCAGGAACGCACGCGTGTAGCGCTGTTGGAGACATTATATGAAGAGCTGCACATTAACAGCCAGTGCATGATGGGACTCTGCGGCGATGACGACAAGATGGAGAATGGAGGAGGTGGCGGAGGGGGATTCTTTGAGTCTTTTAAGGTGAGGGGAAGATTATATGAAAAGCCTAATTCATAGCGTTAAATCCGCGGCTTGTTCCACTCTGAAGTGATTCTTGTTCACTGCCAGGATTATGTGTGAGATTACTTTCTGTGTTACTGGGAAATGCTGCGTGGATTTAATCAAATAACCTTATTCTGCCATATTCTTATTACCGTATCTACGTCTAAAATAACCCTCTGTAACATCCCATCCTTAATCAGCTAGTGTTAGAAACAAACTGCGCTGCACCGTATGGCACACACAGACTGCTCTGCAACTAACAGCACACACAGACTGCTCTGCAACTAACAGCACACACAGACTGCTCTGCAACTAACAGCACACACAGACTGCTCTGTAGCGTACGGCACACACAAACTGCTCTGTAGCGTGCGGCACGCACAGACTGCGCCGCAACGTGCGGCACGCACAGACTGCGCCGCAACGTGCGGCACGCACAGACTGCGCCGCAACGTGCGGCACGCACAGACTGCGCCGCAACGTGCGGCACGCACAGACTGCGCCGCAACGTGCGGCACGCACAGACTGGGCCTCAACGTACGGTACCCACAGAGTGCAGCAAATTGCAGACCTCGATGTTCTGTAGGACCCAGGCTGTCTGCATTAAGCAGATATTCCTGCTGACTCATGCAATATACAGAGACGGAAGGTCCCTGCTTTGTGATTTGAATGAGTTTGGTTTAATGAGAGGCACAGATGGTTTTGCAGTAAATATTTGTTTGATCGAATTTGAAATCTGCAGCACCAGAGACTCAGGAAATGCAGAGCTTCCATCCAGCACTTCCAGACAATGAATGCCCGTGTTTAATTATCTGCTAAATGAAGTCACGCAGAGATGACACTTGATTCCGCATTAGAAGTGGAGTTCACAGAGTTTAGCCAGTGCGATGGCGACTGGGACATCTTGGGGGCTTGCAAGGGTTAAAGAAAATGTGTTTCAGCCATTGAATCCTTTATATTTGCTTTATAGAAGAATACATATTGTGGAATGAAATCTACGCACCTTACAGTCACCTTGTAATCCGATACACAGATATTTATTTGCCAAACAGTTTTGACTGATCTGACAATTTAGTTGAAAGACTTTGACTAGATTAATATGTTTTGAAAATATCTCCATTGAACCACACGTCACAATACTGTTGTCAATTCACTGCATTTGGCTCTTTAGTGCAAAGCAAGATCATTCAAGCCGTGATTTGTCATAAGTGCGATGATTATGGCTTACAGCACATGAAAACCCCAAATCCACAATCTTAGTAAATTAGAATATCACATGCAATCAATAAAAAAAGGAGTGTACATAGAACAATATCGGACCTCTGAAAAGTATCAGCATGCAAATGGATTCAGTACACTTTGGTGCTTTTGGCAGTGTGGGCAGGTGCCAAGTCCTGCTGGAAAATCAAGTCAGCATCCCCATAAAGCTCGTCTGCGGAAGGAAGCATGAAGTGCTCCAAAATCTCCTGGTAGATGGCTGCGTTGATCCTGGACTTAATGAAGCACAGTGGACCAACACAGACTGTGGAAACTTCACACTGGACTTCAAGCATCTTGCAGTGTGTGCCTCTCCATTCTTCCTCCAGACTCTGGGTCCTTTTTTTCTAAATGAGATGCAAAAGTTGCTCTCATCAGAAAAGAGGACTTTGGACCACTGAGCAACAGACCAGGTCTGTTTTTCTTTAGCCCAGGTAAGATGCTTCTGACGTTGTTTGTTGTTCAGGAGCGGCTTGACAAGAGGAATACGACATCTGAGCCCATGTCCAGGATCCGTCTGTTTGTGGTGGCACTTGATGCACTGACTCCAGCCTCAGTCCACTCCTTGTGAAAGTCCCCAACACGTTTGAATGGCCCTTTCCTGACAATCCTCTCCAGGCTGCAGTCATCCCTGCTGCTTTGGCACCTTCTTCTTCCACACTTTTCCCTTCCACGTAACTTTCTATTAATGTGATTTGATACAGCACTTTGGGAACATCCAACTTCCTTCACAATTACATTTTGAGGCTTTCCCTCCTGATGGAGGGTGTCAATTATGGTTTTCTGCACAACTGTCAGGTCAGCAGTCTTCCCCAGGATTGTGATTCCTACTGAACCAGACTGAGAGACAATTTAAATGCTCAGAAACATTTTGCAGGTTCATGGATTGTGGGATAAAACTTACCAGGAAAGGTTAAAAGATCTTAACATGCATAGCTTGGAGGAAAGACGAGACAGGGGGGATATGATAGAAACATTTAAATACATAAAGGGGAATTAACACAGTAAAGGAGGAGACTATATTTAAAAGAAGAAAAACTACCACAACAAGAGGACATAGTCTTAAATTAGAGGGACAAAGGTTTAAAAATAATATCAGGAAGTATTACTTTACTGAGAGGGTAGTGGATGCATGGAATAGCCTTCCAGCTGAAGTGGTAGAGGTTAACACAGTAAAGGAGTTTAAGCATGCGTGGGATAGGCATAAGGCTATCCTAACTATAAGATAAGACTAGGGACTAATGAAAGTATTTAGAAAATTGGGCAGACTAGATGGGCCGAATGGTTCTTATCTGCCGTCACATTCTATGTTTCTATGGCTTACTTAGCTGATTAGAGTGGGACACTGTGAGCCTAGAATATCGCACCTTCTCACAATATTCTAATTTACTGAGATTGTGGATTTGGGGTTTTCATGAGCTGTAAGCCATAATCATCGCACTAATGACAAATCACGTCTTGAACTATCTTGCTTTGCATGTAATGCATCTATCTCATATATTCGTTTCCCATTTTACGTTGCATTACTGAAATAAATGAACTTTTGCACGATATTCTAATTTTTCGAGTATCACCTGTATATAGACTGTAAGCTCGTTTGAGCAGAGCCCTCTTCAACATATCGTTCCTGTAAGTTTTCTTGCAATTGTCCTATTTATAATTAAATCCCCCCTCCGATAATATTGTAAAGCGCTACGGAATCTATTGGCGTTATATAAATGGCAATAATAATAATTATTCCTGTCTCTACAAAGTTTCTTCGATGCCCATTTTTCCCTGACCCAGACTGTAAGATGTGAACGTACTTTGTTTACCGTAACATTGGCGATTAACTAGTCTTGTCCTCTCTGCAGCGAGTCATACGAAGTCGCAGTCAGTCTATGGATGCCATGGGTCTCAGCAGTAAAAAGCAGCATACGGTCTCTACAAGCCATAGCGGAAGCTTTGGACACAACAATCCTGAGAACCCCAAACCCCCAGGAATAGTAAGTAACCTGTACCCCATTATCTTTCGAGTGAGCCCTGGTGAGAATGTATCTGCAGAAAAATGTGTTCTAATATCTACGTATTACATAATGATAGGCAACTATTCCTGTAATAAAACAGGATGCAGTAAACTCTACTAGCAGAGAATGTAAGGTGTAATGGTGCAATATACAGAAATAATGAGATTTCAGATTAATTTATTGTATAATATAATCATGTATGAGTTAATTAATCTGGCACTAGTTATAGCTAATGTTCATGAATCTAATAATAGTGAGTTGGGAAGCTATGGGTATTTTGGCAAAGGCAATGTTTGTCGTCTTTATAACAGTGGATAGTTTTAGAAATCTGAGCCCCTCTTTTCTGTTTAAGCCCTAATCTCCTACACCATGGTCAGCGTGTGTAATGTGTACTGTTGGTCACTTTGCCATTACTGATCATGAGGGAGCACCTCATTGACAACTTTACTATAAATTGCTAATTCTTAGATTACCGGCATTGGGTTCCTGAATTCATGGTGTAATTAATAACCGTTGTACTTACAGTAACTTCATTAAGTGCACGATTTTCTCATTTTTTATTCTTTCTTTTCTTTCCTCGTTCTCCTCTCCCTGTCTGGATAAACGCCTGGCTTTGTCTGTTGCCCTTTTCCCTAACTTTTAAAACCCCTAATTCTAATGTGAATTCTGTAATCCTTTTCTCTGCTCCTACACGCTCGACCATTTACTAATTCGTCACTCTGTGATTCTCTACTCTCTGCTATTTACCCTCTGATTCTCCTCTCTCTCCTACACCATCCTGTGATGTTTCACTTTCTGCATGTCCACCACTCTCCATGTTATGTCCCACCACTCTCCACTCCTCCATGTTATGTCCCACCACTCTCCACTCCTCCATGTTATGTCCCAATACACTCTACTCCTCCATGTTATGTCCCACCACTCTCCACTCCTCCATGTTATGTCCCAATACACTCTACTCCTCCATGTTATGTCCCATCACTCTCCACTCCTCCATGTTATGTCCCACCACTCTCCACTCCTCCATGTTATGTTCCACCACTCTCCACTCCTCTGTTATGTTCCACTACTCTCCACTTCTCCATGTTATGTCCCACCACTCTCCACTCCTCCATGTTATGTCCCAATACACTCTACTCCTCCATGTTATGTCCCACCACTCTCCACTCCTCCATGTTATGTCCCAATACACTCTACTCCTCCATGTTATGTCCCATCACTCTCCACTCCTCCATGTTATGTCCCACCACTCTCCACTCCTCCATGTTATGTTCCACCACTCTCCACTCCTCTGTTATGTTCCACTACTCTCCACTTCTCCATGTTATGTCCCACCACTCTCCACTCCTCCATGTTATGTCCCAATACACTCTACTCCTCCATGTTATGTCCCACCACTCTCCACTCCTCCATGTTATGTCCCATCACTCTCCACTCCTCCATGTTATGTCCCACCACTCTCCACTCCTCCATGTTATGTCCCATCACTCTCCACTCCTCCATGTTATGTCCCACCACTCTCCACTCCTCTGTTATGTTCCACTACTCTCCACTTCTCCATGTTATGTCCCTCCACTCCATAACATGTCCTCCATGTTATGTCCCACCACTCTCCACTCCTCCATTTTATGTTCCTCCACCCTCTGCCCCTTTATTCTCTTATTCTTTATTCTCACTATTCCACACATATTCTTTCACTGTTCACTGTTCTTTCATGTCACTCCTCTACCCTCTGCTCTTCTTTTTTTCTATCATTCTCTGTTCCTCCTCAATTCCTCATCTTCCTGCCCACACTCCCTCTTTGTTGTGATTTCTCCCCTTTTCTTTGTCCTCCATTGCTTGTGCTCTCTTTGGCTTGCTAGTCATTGCTTGTGCCCGGGAAAGCCCCCAGTAGGCATGGACGCCGCGGAAGTGCCATAGGCATAGGAACCATAGAAGAGGTGGATGCTTATCTCCTGCTAACTGGCTCTGCTTTGCATGATGAGGTCACGGGATCTGCAAGGATTGTATTGGGATCTCAACTGGAATGTCCCCTCCTCCATGATCTTTAACAAAAAGCCATTCCTCATATCTCCCGTGTGATTACATCCAAGACCTTTTGTGTCCTAAAACAAGGCTCTTGGCCCACTGCACAGGGTGGGATACTGAGTCACTGTGGTTACAGAATAAAATTGATTAGCGTTTTGTTTTCATAAACTTCCCAGTACAATGCCTTGCTGAAATCTTTTCTATGAATGTTTTATTACCACTAATAATATCTAACAATCCATGATTTTGTAAATCCACACTGACAGAGGGTTGTTATTCTGTGAGGGATGTTGTGTTAAGAGTCCGGTATGGAATGAGTGATTTGGTATATGGTATGGAGTGTGAGTGACAAGGTGGAAGATTATTGGGTTTGTGAACAACCAGGTGGAAGGTTTGGGGTTTGTGAATGACAAGGTGTAAGGTGTGGGGTATGTAAATTTTGAGGTGTAAGGCGTGAGTGATAAAGATATGGAAGATGTGAGTGATGAGATGTAAGGTATGGAGTGTGTGGGTGATGGGGGTGAAGATGTGTAGCTAGAATAGCTTTGTGATATTATAAGCTGCACACTGAGTGTGTGCATAAAGAGGTGGTGTGTGTGCAGGTGGAGAGGTGTAGTTATAGAGTATGTGAAGTGTGCGCAGGTAAGTAGACGCAGCTATGTTTAATGCGGGTGAAGACATTTTAGTTATGTGGTGTGTGTCGGTGAGGAGGTGTAGTTATGGTGTATGTGGGTGAAGTGGTTTTAGTTATGTGGTGTGTGTCGGTGAGGAGGTGTAGTTATGGTGTATGTGGGTGAAGTGGTTTTAGTTATGTGGTGTGTGTCGGTGAGGAGGTGTAGTTATGGTGTATGTGGGTGAAGTGGTTTTAGTTATGTGGTGTGTGTCGGTGAGGAGGTGTAGTTATGGTGTATGTGGGTGAAGTGGTTTTAGTTATGTGGTGTGTGTCGGTGAGGAGATGTAGTTCTGGAGATATCTTAGCTGATATCTCTGTGAGCATGTGACCGGTACATGTAATACACAGGAAACCTAGAATGGCCGAGGATTTACTGATACAGGCTAAAGTATGCAGGACTCTGTAACATATCCCACATGTACAGAATGATTGACATACCTGCACTTTCACTATTACTCTGTAAATAAAATGTGTAATCTGTAGACTGGGAGTAAATGTCAGTATGGTGCCTTTTTAATGTATCTTCACGGCTGGGGTTAATATAAGGTGCTGACACCTTTCTAGTTTGGGGTAATCGTCTCAGTAAGAGCTACAGATTCATTCCTTTGGGTTGAATGTTTTTTGAAGGAATTTAATGTTTTTCAGTCATTGATTGTACCAGGAAAAAGTCCAACCAGGAAGAAGTCTGGGCCATTCAGCTCGCGGAGAAGCAGCGCTATAGGGATAGAGAATATCCAGGAGGTCCAGGAGCGGAGGTAAGAGGTCAGATTGTGGATACAGAATTCTGAACAGAACCTCCGTGGTCTGCGTCGCACTGTGATAGTCCAGGAATGCAGGAAGGGAGTCTTGTTCGATACATTGCATTGCACGGGGTATAGAATAATAGACAAAACGGACATACAGTTAATAAATAAAAAATGAAAGCTCTGTATTTTTTTTCTAGTTTCCTCTTTGTCACACTTACCAACCCCTGCACTCCAGATCCTTTAGTTTGGTAATATTTACTTGTCACAGTTTGAGTCTTGTCTAGTATTTGGTATTTGTGGTTGGATCAGGATTTTGGGGTAATCTCAGGGCTTTGTGATATATACTGAACATTGAGATAATATGATTACACATGATAAGGATATATGATGACATATATCATAATAATCTGTTACATGATCTTCCCAATAGGCAGATTATGTTTTCAAATCCTATGCAGCGTGATGTGACGGACGCTGAGAAGCGCATGACCTCCTAAGATTAGTGGGCGTATCTCTAAAGGGAGAAAGGCTATAATAAAGACATTGGTCTGCCCCACACTCTGTGTCCCAGTCACACCGCACTGCTCGATGGTATAACGACCACCATTATTGAATAGATTAAGACGTGTACTAATGCTGCCATAGGAGTAAATTGATTTTTTAAGTACCATTACCACTATAACTCACTAGAGTGGTTATGGAGCTCATTTGCGTACAACTATTTCCTAGAATAGCACCTACAGCCTGGCCCCTCTGCTCGGCTAATAAGCAATAAACCTCTACATTATTTGCATAGCCAGAGGCAACAACGATATCCTGGAAAACTCTACCCTCACAACGACATGATATCCTTATATGATATGATTTTTATGATAAAACAATGTAATTATGCTGATAATAATACGATAATTCGATAATTATATAAACATACAATACAATAATAGCATAAATAAACACTAGTAAAACAATATAGTTATATACTATAAAGATGATTGCCACCTCCATTCAATTGCTTGACAGGGAAAGTCCAAATGGTGCTCAGAAGACCCCAGACAGTGGAAATGTTTTCCAGGAACCCAAATCGGAGAACTCCTCGACTCACAGTTCCCCTGAAATGCCCACCACGAAGAACAGGTACATCTATGGCACAAACCTCTCCCAAACTGCTGGTTTAAACAAGGCTGGTCGAAGCCGCTTGTGATGCGTGCAGGATAACTGGGATGCCTTTATTTACGGTATTTGGTAAAGGAGTCTTGTAAAAATTACGATTAGTTTAATCCTGTTATTTTCAGAATGGACTCCTCTCCCAAACCTGAAGTCCAGAAGGATTTCTCACGCTCCTCCTCCAGCGCAAGTAGTTTCGCCAGCGTGGTTGAAGAGAATGAAATGTTGGATGAAGAAGACACCGGGATGGTATGTCTCCAACCTTTGGTGCTCGATTTTATTTTATGATCACTGTAGGTCCCAAACTGAAAAGATTCATAAACTTGGCTATTTTTCCAGCCAAGCTATTTCTATGTAAAACGTAGGGTTTCCTTTTCACTGTTACACAGCTCACAGTTTAGTGATTAAGCCCCAGTGTGTATTACAGAAGTCGAGTTCCCTGATCAGTAGCTCAGTTCCAGGGCACACGTGATGTAAAGGTTAATGTGCTGCAGTAAGAAAGGGAATCTCTGTCCCTGTGAATTATTGTGTTTGGGATGACGTGCAGATTATAACTCACAGACCCTTTCAGTGATTGTTGCTCTGTGTGATAAAGGTCAGGCTGTGAGAATGTGTCCTCTCTCCATTTCTGACATTGCTGTCTTATCGCATTGACTCTCTTTTTGTTATTTCCACAAACAGGAAAGTGCTTCATCGTCTTCAGGAACTCCACACAAACGGGATTCTTTCACTTACAGCACTTGGTTGGAGGACAGCGGGAGCAGTGTGAGCGCAGCTAGTGGGATCAGCTCCATAGGTATTGAATCTGTAGTGTGCGTCCAGGAATGGAAATCTGGGATTATACAGGGAATAATGCGGCCGGTAATTAAAATCTGAGGATATACAGGAATAATGCGGCTGTAGATTATAATCTATTGATATACGTGGAATAATGCAGCTGTAGATTGTAATTTGGGGATATACAGGAATAATGCGGCTGGAGATTATAATATATTGATATATAAGTGGAATAATGCAGCTGTAGATTGGGATCTGGGGATATACAGGAATAATGCGGCTGGAGATTATAATCTATTGATATACGTGGAATAATGCAGCCAGTGATCGGAATCTGGGGATATACAGGAATAATGCAGCCAGTGATCGGAATCTGGGGATATACAGGAATAATGCGGCTGGAGATCGGAAGCTGAGGATATGCAGGGAATAATGCGGCTGTAGATTGGAATTTGGGGATATGCAGGGAATAATGCGGCTGTAGATTGGAATCTGGGGATATGCAGGGAATAATGCGGCCAGTAATTAGAATCTGAGGATATACAGGAATAATGTGGCTGGGGATTATAATCTATTGATGTATGTCTAATAATGCAGCCAGTGATCGGAATCTTGGGATATACAGGAATAATGCGGCTGGAGATCGGAATCTGGGGATATGCAGGGAATAATGCGGCTGTAGATTGGAATTTGGGGTTATGCAGGGAATAATGCGGCAGTAGATTGGAATCTGGGGATATGCCGGGAATAATGCGGCCGTAGATCGGAATCTGGGGATATACAGGGAATAATGCGGCTGGAGATTATAATCTATTGATCTACGTGGAATAATGCGACTGTAGATTGGAATCTGGGGATATACTGGAATAATGTGGTTGGAGATTATAATCTATTGATTAGTGGAATAATGCAGCCAGTGATCGGAATCTGGGGATATACAGTGTAACGGATCACTTGGAACCTCGACTGGGTACCTGCGTTGATGGATGCTCCTAGCGCTTCCTGAGGGCTCTGCAAACAATCCAGCCGACACCATAGACTCCTTCAGAGAACAAGACAGGAACAAGCTCTTACAAGAGCTCAGTGATTATAGCAAGGGAATATGCAGAGCATAGCAATCCCTTGTAGCAGATTCCCCCCAATAAGAGACAGGACTTGAGGGGGAAGTAGAACTGTCTAAAACTTTATTTTACTTGGGACTAGCCCATATGGTCATTACATTAACATTGCTGTGAAAACTCAATAAAATTACAAACAGTCAAATCATAGCAGACAACATACAGTGACTTATTATAACACAATGGCATATTTTTAAAGAGGTGGGGGAGACAATAATTAACAGAAAATATCTCACATGCCTGCAGAATTAGCAATATGTAAATCTACCTGAATATGCAAATGAACCAGTCTTGCTATTCATGTAGTGCATATTGCTGTTGCTACCAACAGAGGACACTAGACAAGCTCCATAGCTAAATCCACCTAGTTGGTAGCAAACCTCAGCAGTACAGGAGAGCAGACAATACAACCCAGGGGCCATAGTCACATGGCAGGAGGCTGGCAATCAGTTTTCTCCAATGCCCAGTGGCGAGGCTGGTTCCGCCATAAACAGGAATAATGTGGCTGGAGATCGGAATCTGGGGATATGCAGGGAATAATGCGGCTGGAGATTGGAATTTGGGGATATGCAGGGAATAATGCGGCTGTAGATTAGATTATGGGGATATGTAGGGAATAATGCGGCCAGTAATTAGAATCTGAGGATATACAGGAATAATGCGGCTGGAGATTATAATCTATTGATATACGTGGAATAATGCAGCCAGTGATCGGAATCTGGGGATCAGAATCTGGGGATATGCAGGGAATAATGCGGCTGTAGATTGGAATTTGAGGACATGCAGGGAATAATGCGGCTGTAGATTGGAATCTGGGGGTATGCAGGGAATAATGCGGCGGGCAATTAGAATCTGAGAATATACAGGAATAATGTGGCTGGGGATTATAATCTATTGATATACATGGAATAATGCAGCCAGTGATCGGAATCTGGGGATATACAGGAATAATGTGGCTGGAGATCCGAATCTGGGGATATGCAGGGAATAATGCGGCTGGAGATTGGAATTTAGGGATATGCAGGGAATAATGCGGCTGTAGATTAGAATCTGGGGATATGTAGGGAATAATGCGGCCGGTAATTAGAATCTGAGGATATACAGAAATAATGCGGCTGGAGATTATGATCTATTGATATACGTGGAATAATGCAGCCAGTGATCGGAATCTGGGGAAATACAGGAATAATGCGGCTGGAGATCGGAAGCTGGGGATATGCAGGGAATAATGCGGCTGTAGATCGAAATCTGGGGATATGCAGGGAATAATGCGTCTGTAGATTGGAATCTGGGGATAGGCAGGGAATTATGCGGCTGTAGATTGGAATCTGGAGATATGCAGGGAATAATGCGGCTGTAGATCTGAATCTGGGGGTATACAGGGCATAATGCGGCTGTAGATCGGAATCTGGGGATAGGCAGGGAATAATGCGGCTGTAGATCAGAATCTGGGGATATACGGGGAATAATGCGGCTGTAGATCGGAATCTGGGGATATGCAGGGAATAATGCGGCTGTATATCGGAATCTGGGGATATACAGGAATAATACAGTTGGAGATATGAATCTCTGGGAATATACGGGGAAAGTTATTGAAGTGCAGTATACTATATCTCAGTGTATTGTTTCCCGCTGTCCAACGTATGTGTTGTTGTTTGGAGTACACTGTATTAGTGTATAGATCTGTTGGTGACATTTTTCTTATAACCTGTCATTATGTTTTCCATGTTCCGTTACCCCTTGGAGTAGGAACACCTCGATCCGCACATCCAGAAGATCATAAATCGGGAGACCCCTCGTATCCAGAGATTAAAATACAGTTGGAAGAGACAGAGCATCACACAGCCAATCAGGTGAGAGTTTTGTTTTCCTCTGCATGTGATTGGTCACTACAGCTCCTCATGCGGAAGTAATATCTTAATGCCTGTCAGTTCACAAGAATCACATTGAAAATACAAGTTTTTTTTATTTATTTTTATTACATGCAAACTGCGTGTTCCAGCATTACATATGTGGGTACAGAGTACACCGTAAGCCTCCAAAAGGGCCGAGACTGGTCCAGAACAAGTCTTTATAGTAATCCTCTCTTATTAATTATGGCGTTATTGGCAAGAAATTTAATTATCTAATGAGGTAATAATGTGCTGTTTTGTCCCTGTGGTATTTTCCCTCTTACTACCCTTTATTTTCTGTCTTTGTGTCCATACAGCGCTGCTAGCCCTGTCTTCGCAACTTCTTCGTAGACGTACGACTGTCCGCGCAGGTTAGTCTCCCAGTTACGTGATTCATCCTCCTGTCTCGCTGTTACAATTTCTGCCTTGATTCCTCCTAGTTTCTATTCTGTTATTGCTCTCATGTCACTATGTGGGTAACAGTGGTAGTAGATAAATAGTTTGCTCTGATCTACCGGAAGCATTAACCCATCAAATCCCTATATATAAACATGCGAGATCCAGCGCACTCACTCATTTATTAAACCGCAATCACAAAATGCTCACCCAATGTAATAGTTTTATTTAAAAACCCTTAATGTAGGCAAAAATAATGGGGGCTTAGTTACAGTATCTGATCCATCATTGTATAAGCCTGCCACAGCATCAATGTACCCCATTCTTGGCAGGTCCTACTCTAACAACCTAATGCCTCTTATCAGATCAATCTACTTACTGGGAGAGTCCCAGGAGGAAGCATTTCCCAAGTAAGTGGATAGAAGTTGCTGTTGACTGAATGAATGAGTGTACTGGATCTTGTATGTTGTATGAATTGCACCCTATAATGTATGTTCAGGTGAGTGCAACCTCTTGGTTTCTTATGTAAATATATTTGGGAGTCAAGGCCAACTCCCTGGTTTTACACCACTCCCTCTCACAGGTGCCTCATTTCAGGGCCCAATTTAACCTTGCCCTGCATGAATGGGGAACATTGACGTTGTGGCAGGCTTATGCAATCTATATAAAGACACTCCTCACTTACCGACCGGGTTCAGTTCTTACAATTCTGTCGTAAAACGAATTGGTCGGTAAGTGAGGATGCGTTACAGAGCATGCGCACCAGTGCAGGTCTATGTTCGGGGAATCTTACCCGAACGTAGACATAGGCACCGAAGCAGGGAATCCCTCTAATCTATATTGGGAAAATTCCCAGAACATAGACCAGCTCCCTTGAATCCCCACGCTAGAGAGCTGGTCGTAGTCGTAAAACAGGTAGGTCGTAAAGTGAGGACCACCTGTACTGTAACTAAATTGTAGTACACCGTTTTAATACTGTCATCTATGCTCATAGTTGAACCAGAGATTTATTGGAGAATTGTTTTATTTATTTCTTACTGGAGTTAGGGAAAGTGTTTGCTATCAATAAATATGTCTGCAGACTTTCTTTTGTTTTCACGCTATCCTTACACTTTCAACCCAAAATGAAATCCTTGTCACTTCCTATTCCCAGGGACATCAGAGGCAGCAGAAGCTGGAGGATCTCTGGCAGACTTCGGACTTCAGTGCAGTTGAGTGTGAACATCCTGCCTTCAAACCCAGTCTGCCGACTTCTCACTTTTGACATGGCGGCAGAACTCCTCGTGCCTCCCGCCCACCATGACTCTCACTTCCATTTCCTGTGTATTGGGGGCTTTATATCACCGCTGGGGTAGAAGGAAGGCTTAGTCTGCTTCAGCAGAAAATATCGGATTTAGACTAAATGTGGCAGTTGCTTCTAGAATTTACTGGAACTTTACTTCCAAACCAACTCTGGAACACGTTATTCTTTCACTGGACATTGGCCAACTCCGTAATTATGGAAATTCCTCTTCTCTGCCCCGTGGAGCATTAGATTCAAGTGAGCAATACGACTTTGGAGTCTTTAACCTTAGAACGCCATGGTGTCATAGTAATCGATGGCACAGTCTATGGCGGGCTGGCCAGAAGAGGTCACCATTGGAAATTTTCATTCAAAGTGACAGTGTGCTTTCCGTTGAAGACTGTATGAAGGAGGTCTGTTCTGGAACCCTCATTGGAAGATGTTTTTAAGATTACTGAGATATGGAGGTTTATTCTTGTCCTGAATTGCTGAGTGCATATATTGTGGCACCATCACCTCTCCTAGGGTTTCTTTAATCTCAGGACTTTCTAAAATGCACAAATTCTGGATCTCAAGCGCAAGGACGTGTCGGGAAAAATGTTCCATTGAATGGGGCAGAAGTTGATCCCAAACAATCATATAAATAGACAGGTTTAAAACAAGCGTCATACTACCAGCTCCTGTGCAGATGCATGCGTTCGCTGAGTCAGATTTTTACGCACTGTGTGTTCTGTGTTCGTCTTACATAGCGTCCCAATACAAATGTTCCACAATTCCTTCAGAGAAGAAAATGAATATTGTTGTTTGTAAGCCACGTTGTCTTTAACTGTAAGAGCCAGAACAGTGTGAAGTGTCGATAGTCAGGAATTTAATGTTTTTGCAAGGGTTTATAATTTGGCACATTTGCCACTAAGGTCGCAGTTTTTGGACAAAGACATTTGCTTAAAAGCTTAAGCACATTACGCATACAAATTAATAGAATTTGTAATGTAACCTACTTAAAAAGGGAACTTGATAAATTGAGCGATAAATGCAGCATTTTTATATCAGAAGAAAAGTGATTTATATCAATATATATCACAAACCTGTTTCAGTGGAGGCCGTTATCTGCTAGTAAGAGTCTACAAAATGCAGACATCTTGCTATTTTAGCGACGCAGTACAGGGTGCTGGATGGGTGGTGGGCTGTCCCCAGAATCTGTTATTACGGGGTGCAGCATGAGGAATCTGGGTAGTATGCAATTTATTCTGCATGTTCTAGTGTACAGTTTATTAGTCACTATTGGTGAGATGCTATCTTTACGTGTCTGTAAAGAACCTATGAATTCCATCTACCACGTCATCCTGTTCCAAATTCCAGTTTTTGGACCTGGCATAACCAAACACAGCCGTGCAAACCCAGAGTCTGATCTTATCCAGGACTATAGAAAAATGCCACAGTCCAATTGCAAGTAGTTTGTTTTTAATTGCTCCCTGCATTGTACTTGCATTACGGCTAGTTAAAGGTTTAGTGAATGCTTGTTACAGACACTGGAAAGACTATTGTAACGTTTTTATTTTGGTCAATATTTTAATGCAATATTTTTATTCTGCATTAAAAGAGATCTTGACAACCCTATATGATGGTAAAAGCCTGCCAAGGCAATGGGCCTATCAATGCCCTTTCTTAATTTATTAGAGCAACATCTGACATGATTACAAATTGTGTCACTGGGCAGAATTTTGGTAAAAGATTGAGGACGGTGTCCCTTAGGTTGAATCATTATATTAAATGTGTCTTATTTAGTCAACGGGATGTAATGACCCTTTTAATAAATGCTGTATTGAGCCCTACATGGCTTCTAACCATTTTCTTGGGCACGTGATTTCTGAAATCCAAGGGGTCTATTCATCGGGATTTGATTACCAATTAGATTAGAATAGATGAATTGTGAATAATCTCCAATTTGGCTATTTTGGTCAAGATTTTTTAAAGTTTGGCTATGACTTCCTGTTTAGTGAATAAACTCCTCAGTCTGTTGGACTGAGCTTCTCGTGCTCTCCATTAAACCCTAACTGGCCGTATTCGCAGAAGGAATGGAGCTGGTTAATCCTTGTGTAAAATCTTGTCTTTAGTCCCATCTGGAATGTGCATGCGCCATGTAGTGTCCTACACGCACATAATCAAAGCAAGCAAATAGTGCCCTCTAGTGGCTTGTTGTAGTAATGACTTCCTTCACTCCACTGCCCATTTGTATTTTGTAATTGTACTTTGTCTGTTTTTACAATGTCTCGAAGTCTAATTGTGCATATTTTCCTTGATTACTTTATTTTAATTGTTTTGTTTTATTTAATGGTAAATAAGTAAAATCGGAAATGAAGAAAACCACTAACATGGTTATATTTTTACTAAAGTCCGAAGTTTGGGGAATTCAGTGAGAATTTCAAAGTTAAGGCCAAAGCAAATGAACTAGAAGCATATCTAGAGAATTATTCCTGTTTGATTATTTTGGCCTTAAATGAAAGTCACAGGTATTCCCAAAAATCACTTTAGTGAATAAACCTGCAATTCTTTTTATTTAATTTTTTAAGCGACATGATAATTACTGAGTTTTATCTATTTTGTGTCTCTGTGTAAAAAAAAAAAAAAAAATATTGTATCTATCTGAAGGATATGTTAATATTATTTGTATAAAAGGCTTTGAAAAGGTTCTATGGCAAAAGAGAAATAAATTATATGTACAGATTACATTGTTTGTGTATTGGATACAATTGAATAATTTATTTTAAATTAATCCAAAGTATCACCTTAATAAATTAAGGTACTATCGTGATGAACTGTCTCACCGGGTTATTCAGTAAAATGTCATGAAATCCAAGAGAATTTTATTTTTTTTTAGGCCAAAGTACCCAGATTAAAAGCATATAATATAACATTTTTTTTTTTATTTTTTTTTTTTTATTCTTTATTTTGGTGGTGCATTTCAGAGAGTACATGCTCTTGCAATGCCACAACAGCAGTAACAAGAAGGGTGGATAACATAGTTTAAACAGACATATGGCATTGATAGTTATTGCACACATTTTTAAAAAGGTAAACAACATAGTTTCAGGCTTTCCAACGTGTCTATAGTGTGTGTGTGAAGCGTTTTCATAGTTAGTTATTTAGACAGATTGGTGAACATGCTTGGATGTGTTATGTAGCTAACCCACGACTAGCAGTCGTATAAACTACGGTGGCACTTATAGGTGGGGTACTACAGGCGTGTCGTCAGCCTCTTAAGTAAGATCAGAGGGACGTGTCCCGGTTATATTAGGCAAACATACAAGTACATAGCTAACTGGCTATCAATGAAGGCGTCAACGTTAATATTACAAGCCTCAGTGGAGAGATCTGTCCTGGCCTAAACTAGATTTTATCGAGACTGTAAGACATTGTTTCAAAAAAGCTTAGTTAAGGGCTTTTTAGGCGTAAATAGCCCCTGCAGCTTTAACTAGAGGGGTATTGCCCTTTTGGAAATCATAGGCGGCAAGCCAACAAGATCAAACGCAGGCTAACAAATAGGCAGGGGATGTCATTGGTATTCCCAACAGAGAAAGAGAGGGTCTACCTAAGTTACTTGTTGGTATTAGCCACTGGGTTGCTTGTAAATGCGCCAGTGTCAGTAAATGTATGTTTGGAGTGACTAGTAGCAAACTCAAACCATTAAGATTAACAGATAAACATTATATGCAGACTGTAACATCACTTTTGTGTAAGAGATATCTCTATACTGCCCACTGCAGGCGCCCAATTTCAGGAGGGGGCAAGTCCCAAAGAATCCCGCATAGCTTCTTCTTTCAGCCTATGCCTTCCAGTGTCCTAGCCTCCATTTGTAGTCCATCGCGGGACTCCGCAATCTTATATCCCCAATCCGAGGACCCTGATGCTAGGTTCATCTGCTCATGTAAGTGGAGGTCGTGGTGGAACCTGCCCCTTGCATCCTGTCGGTGTCCCGCCCGCAGCCTTCGGGTGCCGCTTGAGTAGGCCAGCCGGCTCGCCATGTATCTTGGAGTGATCCGTGCATTGGACTGGGCCGGCTGTGACTTTCGTGGTCCGGCAGTTGCAGCCTGTTGTGGTCGCGTTGGTTTATTTGTCGGCGGGAAGCGGCGACTGCCGCGACGCCATTTTCTTACCCGCGTTGTTTTGCGAGGAGCGTTTCTGAGGCGGGTGTGGGGCTGTAATGCTAGCGGTGGGTTTGCAATTGTGTTGCGTGTGGCAGCCTGTCTCATCTCAAGTTTTCTCCAAAAGGCCTCGAATATTGCATCTAAATGCCTCAGGGTGTTTGGCTCCTGTTCGTTGGCGTTTGGTCCAGTGAAGGGCTCCGCCAACTCAGGGTTGGTAGACTGAAGCTGAGGTATCCGCCACCGCGTCTGCATGGATTCCCCAGGGACCGGGATGACCCCCGCCGGTCCATAGGGGGGGGAACAAGGGCCCTTGTTCGAAGTTGCTGTCAGTGATGGTGGCAGGGGAGCGGCCGTCTCCCTCATGCCGACCATGCTTGAAGGCCGCGAGCTGTGTTCTGGCTTTTTATGCTGGGTATGTGGCATATTTGGTGTCTGCTTGTGGCTCCTGGTGTGACCCCTCTGTTGGTATCCCCTGCAGGTCGCTTGGGTGTGTTGAACCTCTATTTTTGGGTAAAAATTGGTCTCAAGGAACAGGAGCAGCTCTATCTTGCATCCGCTCAGCTCAGCGGTCAGGCCCCGCCCCCATAATATAACATTTTGAATAAAATGTCAAATTCATTTTTAATTCCCAACAATCCACATTTTACCAAATATCTATTTGAGGGTATGGCTGTCTCCATCATCACTATTATGCTCCCTAATGGAGTCTACATGAGCTTCCGCCTCACCCCCTTTGTATTATGGAACTTCCATCATCTCCATAATAATTGGGCATTTTTAATGACAGGGGCCCAGTGAGTATGGCCTGGCAAGATTGGGGGGCAGGGCCGAATTAACATAGGGGCTGATGGAGCTGCAGCTCCAGGCCCAAGCTTATAGAATAGGCCCATTGATTTAAAAACAAAAAACGTTTATTTTTTTTACACAGTACTCTTAGGGTTTCCAGATATTTCTCAGGTATTGCTTATGGTTGCCAGGTACTCTCAGAAGTATTTCTCAGGTATTTGAGGCTGCCTAGCCGGTGCCTGTATTGCAGTAATACAGGCAATACAAATGTCAGTCTCAGTATAAACAGAGATTATTCTGCAATACCAGCGCCGGACAGTAGGGGGTCGCTGTTTGTGTGGAGTGAGGCAGGGATAAGAAGTTACAGCATCTCCCTCCCTGTCTCTCTCTACTCACTGATCCGCGGGGGAGCATCTCTGCACAGAGAGTCCAGACAGCAGCTCTGAGCCTGCAGATACAGCCAAAGCTCATGAAAGTGAGGGATGGAGGGAAAGGCTGCATGGAGACATGGGAACACAGACACTTGGGGACACTGTGAGACATGGGGCCACACAGACACTAGGGGGCACTGGGAGACCTGGGGCCACACAGACACTAGGGGGCACTGGGAGACCTGGGGCCACACAGACACTAGGGGGCACTGGGAGACCTGGAGACACAGACACTAGGATCTCACAGTGGCCCCAGAGTCCCCTAGTCTCCGAGTGTCTCCATGTATCTCAGTGTCCCAATGTCTCTAAGTGTCCTAGTGACATGGAGACACAGACTCGAAGTGACACTGGGAGACATGGGGATACAAACACTAGGGGACACAGACATGGGGACACTGTGAGACACAGGAGGACATGGGGACACTGGGCGACTTTGAGACCTGGGAGACATGGGGCACTCCCAGTGTCCCCATGTCTTACAGCCAGTGTCCCTAGTATCTCAGTATCCCCATGTCTCCCAGTGTCCCTGGTGTCTCTCAGTGTCCGTACTCTGCCAGTGTCCCTAGTGTCTTAGTGTTTCCCAAAAAAATCTCAGGCACTCACTGTAATAGATTTAAGCAGGTTTATTGGACACCGCAATATTTTGACCTGTAACCAGGTCTTTATCAAGTCTCCAGTGTCCCCTATATATCACAGTGTCCCCTATGTATCACAGTGTCTGTGTCCCAAAGTCCCCTCTTGTCTCAGGTCACCCAGTGTCCCTTAGTGTCCCCAGGTCTCCCAGTGTCCCAATGTCTCTTATTGTCCCCTAGTGTCCTACTGACATGGGGACACTGGGAGACATGGGGATAGAGACACTAAGGGACTGGGAGACATGGGGACACCGACATGCCCCCTTTTTGTGTTCGCCCCTTTCGGCAGTTCTGGTTATGTGATTTGCGTCAGTGGCCCACCCTTTTACCCCATCCATAGACTTTCTGCTTTACTGGACACTGCTGCTAGGGGGTATGGATTTACGTGAAAGATAAAAGCATGAGATTAGCATAGGGTATATGTTTTCTCATAGCTGTATCCTATGAGTTTCCCTCCAGCACCATCTCCATGAGATACATGACGCTTGGGAGGTAGGACTATTTTAATGTTTTTGCTCAATAAGATTTTGTAATTAGGCCCATCATAATTGTCAGCACCAGGTCACCTGGGCTCTTAATCTGGCCCTGTTTGGGGGTGTTTGATCATCATCAATAATATGGACGCCCCTTTAAAAGTGAGTATATTGGTTCAATGCTCTTGCGTGAGAAAAAGGCCCTGTATTTGTTCTGAGCAGCACAAGTAAATTTAATGACAGCTTGAACTGATTGCTTGTAATTTGTCTCTGGTGTCTCCATAAGTCAGATACAAGTGGCCAAAAGGGCCAGGAAAGCGTATTGTGCATGTGTTTGGAGGCTGCTTGTAGAATTGCATGTGTGTAGTGAGTGGGTTGTGGTGTTCACAGTTGCGTTGGGTTTGTGGTATGAAATGTGTAACTTGGGGCTGTACAGAGCAAGATAACGTGTGTGTGTGTATAGGGGATGTAGTGAGTGTGTGCATTGGGACTCTAATGTAAGTGTGTATAGGAGATGAGTACAAGGGATTTAGTGTGTGCATAGGGGATGCAGAGTGTGTATGTCAGGAATCCAGTGTATGTATAAGTGATGTACTGTGTATGTGTCTGGTATGTACTGTGTTTAAGGGATATATTGTGTATGTCTGGAATGTAGTGTGTTTGTTTAAGGGATCTAGTGTCTATAGGGGTGCAATTTGTGCTGTTGAAGGGTAGAATGTGTTTGAGGAGTGCAGTGTGTATGTGTGTTGCAATGTATACGAGGTGTTCAATTTGTGTGTGAGGGGTGCACTGCTCCAGCATCATGAGCGATTACGTTAGTTCCTGTTATTTCACTGAATAATTTGAAGCTTCCCTTATCCCCCCTCCCAAATGATGGAGTTTCTGATATCTCAATGTATGATTAGAGCTGTCCCCCTAACCCCCATGATGAGTTTATGTAATATATCCCCCCATCTCACCCAATGATGAGTTTACGTAATATTTCCCTCCCTCCCACATGGAGTTTCTGATACGTCACATCTCCCTTCCTGTATTTCTGTGATATCTCACCACCTTGCTTTTATCCCCACAGAACATTTTGTTTATATCTGTATTTGTTCCTCTCTGTGACTGTATACTGTGTATGTTCTGTAATTAACACGATATTTCGAATTCTGGGGTATTGCTCTTTATTCGGGAAAATATTGGAGATGATGATTAATTGTTCCTCTCTGTGACTGTATACTGTGTATGTTCTGTAATTAACACGATATTTCGAATTCTGGGGTATTGCTCTTTATTCGGGAAAATATTGGAGATGATGATTAATCACAGAGTAATACAGCGCCCACCACAGGCTGCTCCGGTGCCTTCATGTTCAGTTATTGCTGATTATCTGTGAAGGGAAACGTGAAATATGAGAAGAAAAAGTGTTTATTTTCTCTCTCTCTCTCCGCCCCATTCTCTCTCTCTCTCCGCCCCTCCCCCCCCTCTCACTCCCCCCCCC
>OW240921.1:11153376-11217636 GCA_933207985.1 Pelobates cultripes
ATGTTTTAAAACTACAGCCTCCATGATGCTTTGTTATTCTAAAGACATGCAAAGCATTATGGGAGTTGTGGTTCTACAACATCTGGGCATCAATCTTTTGGGCACCCGACGTATAGATTATATTTCTAAATAGCCATGGTTCAGCGTCTCTTACAGTAATGACATATAATTAATTTTTGCTAACTGTAACATGAGTGTCTTCTGTTTTGCATGAATTTTGTTTGCTTCTTGTTCACATTATCACAATCTCTCACTGTGCTCTGGTTACCGGTAAGGTATGACCTTTAAACATTCACATAGATATTCTTAGCATAGTTCATACAGCATTTTCTCTCTCTTCTCTCCTCCCTCTTTCTCTTCTCTCCTCCCTCTTTCTCTTCTCTCCTCCCTCTCTCTTATCTCCTCCCTCCCTTCTCTCTCTCTCTCTCTCTCTCTCTTCTCTCCTCTCTCTCTTCTCTTCTCTCCTCTCTCTCTTCTCTCCTCTCTCTCTTCTCTCCTCTCTCTCTTCTCTCCTCTCTCTCTTCTCTCCTCTCTCTCTTCTCTCCTCTCTCTCTCCTCTCTCTCTCCTCTCCTCTCTCTCCTCTCCTCTCTCTCTTCTCTCCTCTCTCTCTTCTCTCCTCTCTCTCTCTTCTCTCCTCTCTCTCTCTTCTCTCAGCTTCTCTTCTCCGCCTCTTCCCTCTTCTCTCTTCTCCTACTTCTCCTTCTCCGCTTCTCCCTTTCTCTCCTCGCTTCTCCGTCATTTCTCTCTTTCTCTCCGCTTCTCCTCTCTCTCTCACTCTCCTTTCTCTTCTCCTCAGCTTCTCTCCCCTTTCTCTTCTCTCCTTCTTCTCCGCTTCTCTCTTCTCTTCTCCTTCTCTCTCCGCTTCTCTTCTCCGCTTCTTCTCTTCTCTCATTTCTCCCTTTCTCTTCTCCTCTCCTCTCTCTCTCCGCCCTCCCCCTCTCTCTCTCGCTGTGCGCCCTCCCCCTCACAGTCCTCCCCTCTATCTCTCTCACATCCCCATTCTCTTGCCCTTTTTCCATACAGTAATAACCTCACTCACGATCTGCTGTTAACCCCTAACACTCCATAACCTCACTCATACTCACATTGTTGATCCAGTCGTTGAATGCGGAAACTCGAGTGAACACTGTGGGTTTCTTTAGAGCATTACAGCCGAGGGACGACACAAAGCTGGCAATGCCATGGACCTCCCATCTCCCGTCAGCCGCCTGGCAGTTCAAGGGTCCGCCAGAGTCCCCCTAGTAATAGCAGAGAGTCTATAATGAGTGGGAATTATTCTTACTGTTTGACACCAGCGGGGAGAGTCAGAAAGAAAGACTTTACTCGCTGCTTTTAAAGCGTACGGCCACCTTTTATTTCTGCTACAAACTGAAATCAATAGGAGTTTAGGAATCAAATGAATTTCACAGCAATTTCTCTAAATAACAAATCGCTTCTTACGATGATAAATATCGATTTACATCGTGTAGTTGTGGAGCAGTATGTTAAACTATTGCAGGTTATGCAGACACTAAGGGTTAAATACAATTAATCGACATTAAATGCTGGATGGGAAAGGAAGCCTAACATGATACCCCCCCATCCGGCAATGAAAATCAATATCTCAGCTTATTCATAGATAATGGCCCTGTCACAGTCTCACTTGCCTATCAATACACACTTACCTACACTCTCTGTAACTTACAACAGCCTAGAATTTTAAGGAAAGACCTTTTCAATGTAACCCGAAGAAATCGGAAATCTTAAAATCCCTAACCCTAAATTCATGACACTGATCCTAAAATTCTGAACTAGTAATAGCCCTGATCTAAAATGCCACAATTGACAGGCACACCTGAAATGTCCTACTTCCACACACCAGCACTTACACTAAAATAGCTGTAGTTGTTATGGTACTTAGAGGGCTATTTACTAAAGTGAGATTTGCTAGGAATTCAAAGTGAGTTTCCATTATTTACAGGCCAGCTATTTTTGGTCTACATTCTGAAATATTGTAAATAGCCCTGAAAAGAGCCTCCTTAATGCTAGCTGATTATCTATGGATGCCGTGGTTAGATCGAGGATATTCAGCGCTTGTTCAGTAGTGGTACAGTTTAAAAGGCAGCTAGGTCGGTTGGAACAAAGCGGTCGCACACTAGAGAGGCTCTGCGGCCAAATAACGAAATTCAACCGTTTTAGGGGACACCAACCTCTGAACAAGAGACCCATCTCCCCGCAATAGCAATGAGTAGAAAACCAAAGAAACTGAAACCAGACCGACCCAAAACAGGGGCCACTATAGGCGACTTATTCCGACAGGCGAAAAGCGCGTATGGACCCAATATGGCCGCCGAGCTCGAGGAGTTTCCTGACTCCTTTGGGGACTTCTACCCAGAGGAAGCCTTCAACAGCTTACCGACGGAGAAACCGCTGCAACCAAACAAGAACCTGGGCGACTCGGACAGAAGGACTTACAAGCGGATTTAGCACAACTATGGGCAGACCTCACGGGCCTGGTAGGCCGCATTGACGCAGCAGAACTAACCTCCACTCAACACTCCCAAGAACTAGCGGAACTCAGGCAAGAGATAAGTGCCCTTAAACAACAAGCCAAAACAGAACACCGCTTTGCAGCACTAGAAGACTCCAGGCGCCGTAATAACTTAAAAGTCCGCGGAGTCGCAGAAGAGGTCCCCGCAGAAGAACTCCCACACTTCGTTAGGAGGCTCGTGGGAACCCTAATACCCTCCAAACAAGCCAAAAATATTGGCATAGAGGCAGCTTTCCGAATTCCTAAACCCCGGAGAGCGCCAGAAGCGGCACCCCGAGACCTCGTGGTGAGATTTAAGAATGCAGCGGACAAAAATGGCGCTCCTCGCAGCCCTGAAGGGGTCAGCCACCTACAACTTTGAAAATATGGACTTGTCTTTCTATGTCGACCTGTCGGGGGCCACCTTACAATGGCGCAAGTCCCTGCAACCATTCACTGTCCTGCTCCGGACGCACCAAATAACATACCGCTGGCGTCCACAATGCGCACTACAGGTACTGCACAAGAACACAGTACACCGTCTCAGACCTCCAGGGTGCGACGGCACTGCTGCCCACACTGGGACTGCCACCGGCGGAACTACAGGAGAGGGAAGCACCGGGGAACCCGGAGACACATAGCTGGGATCTGGCCAGGATCACCCCATTTGTCCCACAGGGAAGGGGTAAAGCAAAAGCAGCAACCACCACCACCTGAGCACAGTATAAGGAGGCCAAGACCATCTCACCACACAAGCCCGAACCGCCCCGCCCCGACTACACTGCCCTGCTACAAACTCCCCACTATCGAGGAAGTCGCTGGACCTTATAACACCCTCACATCAGCAACCGGAGGCAAACACAACCCCCAAAATTGGGACATCAGGCACAACACCCAACACCCCAAGCGAGGAGCTCACCAGGCTGCCACCTACCTGCCGAACCTCTGCCAGCCACAGCCAGGACCCAGTAGTGACTGCCCGAACGCTAATTGGTGACTATACGAACACGGACTACGGTATTGTACAAAAGTTAATAGGCACTAGCTACCTGTATTCTTACCTTGTGTTCCTTATGCCTGCCTTTAAACACCTACCCTCAACATAGACACACACTATCGGGTCACAGGGAGACCAAAATACACAGCACTCTCAGCATCATACACCAGAGCACAAAGCACAAAACAGATCTACCGCAGAGGTCAGACCCACCACAGAGACAGACCAACAAGAGCTTACACCCCCCCCCGGGTAACCAGGGATAGCAACCCACACAGCAGGCCACCAGCCATCTGACCCTCTCATACATGCATTTACTGCAAACCATACCAAACATACTAGACACACAGAAAACCAGGCTCTCCACAGACATCTAATGACGACGTACACCAGAGACAAAAAAAAAAAAAGCACACACGCCATATTTAAACTAACTCACCAACCACTACTTACTATACGAACCAAACTCGAGCATGTCTTCTAGGCTAACGCAACTTAAATATAAAATGTGTACCACGCCCAGGGACAGCCAAACCAAGCAGACTGTTTCTGGGGCCCATATCCCTTTATTGACACGGTATGTTGACAATTGACGCTTGTTGTTTGTACCTAGGCACATGTTGGCGACCAGTGCCTTTAGGAGAATCCAGGATTCCAGATGGTTTTAAACTGTTTTTTTTTTTTGCGCACCGACTTCTTAATGGGATTATATGCATTGAAAATGGCGTGACTTTCTTTAGTTACAGGTTCAATAGAAACCCACTTTACACACTGGTGCTATATCACCTTAAGACATGATCCTGCATGCATTAAACTATGTCTTAGATTGCCCACACATAGAAGATACACATTTAATCTGCCTAGCATACCCTGTAAGCGTCCTAGTATATATAAATGTTAAACTTATGACTTGCCTAACATGCACTAGACACATAGACCATTACCTAACATGACCACCACAGACACGAAAGCTTACATTTTATTTTATATGTTATGTCTATCCACTGTCTATACATCCTCTCAATATAATCTAAAAAATTGTGCTGTCTATTCATATGCCATGTTTTATATGTTATGCCTGTTACTGCTTACGACTGCTATCGTGGCTGAGTAAGCCTATTGTTAAACCATGCACAACAGAAAATAAAGAATTAAAAAAAAAAAAGGCAGCTGGGTCACCAAATCCGGGGACTCTGTCTTGTCCCTCTTTGTTTTTACGCGGTTAAAGAACTGAACTCACATTGCAGCCAGACTGTATGTCCCCACCAGCACAGATCATGGTGGTCTTAATGGAACTTCCCCACCAGTCTCTCTGAGTGCAGGTGCTGTGGTCCACCACGGGGAGGAGAGCTTGTTGCAGAATGTCTGGGAGATTTCCACCAGCTGCAAAAACAGACAGTGAAACGCGTTACTGAACACCACCTAACACTGGGAACCTGTCAAATCTGCCGCCATATATCAAGAAACACTGAGAGAGTGGATGTAAAGGATTATTGGAAGCAATGAGGATTCCAAGACAGGCCTGACTATATCTGGCTTGCTTGCTGGCTGTAATGGATTCCTCTTCCATCATACTTACTGGTGAGCCGCCCCCAGCCTGTGATGTAACAGGGGTAATTGTTGGTGAGAATCTGCCCTGCCTGTGGCAGGCATCCAAGCTGGGCTTCCTCATTGAGCTGCGCTGCACGGGATAGTTTGATGAGAGCGATGTCATTCCTGTTGAGAAGGGAACAAGATCGGTCACAAAATTGCGAATGGCTTCACTTTTCAAGATGAAATGCTGGGGAACTGACTGCTGTGTACAGCCCTGCACATCCAGCATCATTGGTTTAAAAACATTAGGACACAAAAGAGGGACAAAATAGGAACTGACCCTCCCTAACAAATCCGCCACTGTATTAATAGGGGCACATGGGAGACTATAGGACTTCATTGGTTTTGATATGTTTAGTCAGTTAGGGTCAAGGGGCATTTTAACATTAAGCAAATGGTTTCCGAATAGTTTGTCACTTAGCTGGGCTCTCTGAGGCACCCCTGGCCTAGCCCCTTCTTCAGAAAGCTAAAGTCCATACGTATCCATTAGTGACATAAATTGCTCCTTATTCTCTGCCAAGGAAGTCTGTTCAAGCAGGGATTAAATCAATGTCTAAGGTGGGGAGTGGGGAAGTGGTGTATTTTGGATTTGTGCTGCCCTAGGCACGACTAAATTCGGGCACCCCAAAAATCTAAATTGCGCATAGTATAGCACTGTTTAGACAATCTGGCCCAAAAGGATTTAAAATATTGCACTCACAAACCACTAAATGTAAGAGGTGTATAAATCAATCTCAAATTGTCTTGGCAAACTCCCAATGGATGAGCACCATGAATCTTGATATCACACTATAATAAAATATATTTTAAAAAAAGATGGTTTTGAAATGCGTAGGGCATTGCCAAGGTGTTTGTGTGTCATCGGATATGGTGACGTTTTAATGATATTTTGCAAATTCTTTAAAAAAAATTAAGTATAATAAAGTATATTTTTATATGGGATATAGAATGTTCTGCATCATCTTTTTAACCCCTTAAGGACACATGACATGTGTTACATGTCATGATTCCCTTTTATTCCAGAAGTTTGGTCCTTAAGGGGTTAAAGGAGCACTATAGGGTCAGGAACACAAACGTGTATTTCTGACCCTATAGTTTTAAAACCACTATCTAGCCCCCCTGGCCCCTTTTGCCTCCCGAAAGATAGTAAAATCTTACTTGTATTCAAGGCTGAAGCTGTTGCCTCTGCCTGTGAACTTCCTGTGACATAATCGGAAGTGGTGGTCTGATCCAATCACAATGCTTCCCCATAGGATTGGCTGAGACTGACAAGGAGGCAGATCAGGGGCAGAGCCAGCACAATTCAAATACAGCCCTGGCCAATCAGCATCTCCTCATAGAGATGAATTGAATCAATGTATCTCTATGAGGAAAGTTCAGTGTCTGCATGTAGAGGGAGGAGACACTGAATGTTTGGATGCATTTTAGGCAGCCATGACCCAGGAAGGATCTCTAACAGCCATCTGAGGAGTGACCAGTGAAGTTATCACTAGGCTGTAATGTAAACACTGCATTTTCTCTGAAAAGACCGTGCTTACAGCAAAAAGCATGAAGGTAATGATTCTACTCACCAGAACAAATTCAATAAGCTGTAGTTGTTCTGGTGACTATAGTGTCCCTTAGTGGTGACTATTGTATTTTATTTGTAATGTTATATCAAGATTCATGGAGATCATCCATTGGGAGTTTATCAAGACGATTTGAGATTGATTTATACACCTTTTCCATTTAGTGGTTCGTGAGTGCAATATAGTAAAACCCTATGGGCCACATTGTCTAAACAGTGCTATACTATGTAGTTTTTGTTCCTTTATCAGTTGGCTGTATCTCTATTTGTTTTGTGTTTAGTGTTGGTGATCCCTGTTAGAAGCTAATCTTTAGTTGCATAAAGTATTCAATTTCCGACATTCTTTGGGTGTTAGAGGTAGTGGTGTGTATATATTTAATTTATATATTTAATAACCATATACCTCAGATAGATCAACTGTAGATGTCACAACTTACCCACAAGCCGCACATATGGACCACCATTTTTCATGGACAAAAATGTCTGCACTGTCTACGGGAATTATCTGTTCTCTTCCTTCGTTCACACTGCGGTCATGTTCCCCAAGTACGACTTGATATGTGCGACCGGAGCTGTTTGACAATGCCAGTTTAATTATATTTTCAAAGATTTGCAGACAAGACTCTAAAACAGGAATTATTAGTAATATGGAGAAACAAACATCATATAGTACCCGTTCTACTACACTTTAAGCAATCATCAACAATGTTACTGTTGATTGTTCTATTTTAGAACTTTAAGACAGAATTGCTTATTATTCGAATGTGTAAAAAGTCTACATTGTGTTTCAGCTTTAAAATCCCACTTCTGACACCAATAAATGCAGGAGAGGTCAAAGAACCTACGAGATGCAGTGAGCAGCTGTCAAGACCCAGTTAGGGGCAATGAGACTCCCTCCACAAGTGTGGTAGAACGCGTTTTCTTTCTCATACTGCAGGGAGACCTGAAAGAAGGAGATCGCTGTAAAAATAAGGAGTAAGCGATAGATAGAGTCTTTTTCAGAAATAGAAAAGAAGTTGGTAAATAAGGGAAATGTCTACCGAAACCTGGCACTTAGAATATCCAATCATATGGAAGATTTACACATACATCCGTAAAACAAAATGGTCTTACATATTTAAACACATAGCTATAAAAGCCAATAAAATAATGATTTCACTGAAATGCTGCTCCTCTTGCAGATTCTCTTATATATCTAACATGATTGTACTCTGAGTGGTACTTACCTGCCAGGGCCAGGTGTGGGGTGCAGCATTCTCCCCATTTACCACACGGATGTTTGGGGAGTATGTGGGGGTCCCACAGCCATACGCTGTAAAAAATAAAAAGGCACCTCATTATTATATATACATATTAAGGTTTCAAAATGTATATTGACATCAGTATTATTCACTAAAGTGAGAATTCAAACTGGAACAATTCTCTAAGTCAGCTATGCTAGCATGACCCTACTCCAAATACTAATCACCTAACCCTCCTTCATTTAATGTGGTTCTGTGGGTAATAATAGAATCAAACTGGATCGCTATTAGCCCCTAAAAAATAACTCTACATATAAAAGTACACTGTGTGCCCACATACCCAAACACTAAGTCCGAAATAAACTATATACAGTGAAAAATAGTGCAACCTACAGTGAAAAAGACAAGTATAGAACGTTTCCCGTAACATTCTCAGATTAGTGTCTGAGCACATTAAAAAGAAAATGTTCAGTAAGTAGGTCTGGGGTTAATGCAGGTAACAATGTCCCATCCCCCCCATGCGGAAAATTGTTAATTTGCGGTCTACGTACCTCCAGCCACCAGCAGCAAAGTCACCACAAGTTTCAACATTTTGTTCAAGAGATGGTTCCTCGCACAAGAGGTCTTTAATAGTCGCCGTTATCAGCAGGAGCTGGGAACGTTGGCCTGATAAAGGCCCGCACACAGGTGAGGAGAGCCGTGGCCAAGGCCATCCACTGTTTTGCCATCATTTCTTGAGTTGTCTGCCTTGTGTAACGCCAGCTGGCATTTCCTGATTTCTCCAAAATAAACATGTAGCTTATTTTCTGACAATGATGCTGTTCTGGCACCTTCTAAACATGGGCTGATCATGGCCCAGTCATCACAGACGCAGGACAGCTTACCTTCCACTAGGACCTTCCCTGCAGTGGAGGAAGCTGTTTGCTATATGTGTTGCTAGATTGCAACTTTGGGAGCTGAAACGTGGGATGTGAGTTTTCCATCTCTGCAGGTTGTGTACAGGGCAATAGAATATTAGTGGGGTTCTAAAATTTACTCAAACCAGCAGCCTGATATAAAAAGAAAGATCCCTAATGGGGGTGCTCCCCAGGTAACCGTCAGAAGGGATGGCTGGGAAACAGAACGTTGCTGCACGTCCTCCTTAGTTAGGGAACACATGGATTGCATTGAATACCTGGCTGTGAAGCATGTACTTGTTTGTCATGATGGATTCTCCCATATCTGCTAGTAAAGGTGTTATTCAGTTTTCCTTTGGGCTGAAGCCCCAGGTGTTTATGGAACCTAGCAACACCCATCTGCATTGCCAAGTAACAAAAACTAAGGGAGTCTGGTTTGTAATACCAATGGGGCACCTCTCTCTCTCTCCTGGTTTAGAAAGAAGAAACGCTACACTGGCTTACTGCTCTTTTGGTTGGTTCCAGCAGCCTAGTTGGGACTTTGCGAGCGTAACGTTGTTCTTTTCCAGAGGGAGAGAAGGTGTTGGCTGATAGATGCAGCCTATATCTGACAAATAATTAGAACGGTGACTTTAATGATACTATATTATAACAACTTTAACTGGTTTCTGTCACTATACACCACTCCCTCTAGCACGTAAGCTCATTGAACAGGGCGCTCAATCCCTCTCTGTTCCTGTGCTTATAACTCGTCTGGTTACCATTACGTGTCTGTTAGTCCACCCATTGTACAGCGCTGCAGAATTTGTTGGCGCCTTATAAATAATAATCATTTTACTTTGTTAATAATGTGGCACAATAGATAATGGCAGTACTACCTCTAACATCTGTCTCTTCACTGCCTTGGTTAGGGATACGGCTAATGAGGTGCCTGCTTGTTCTATATTATAAGCATTAAACACTCATTTTAACTCCACCTAGACAACACTATTTATTCTAAACACATGGCTTTCATTTCTGTTTATTCTCTCAGCAATAAATGGGTTAAATTGCCTTTACATGGGATTTGTTTTGACACTATTGTAATCTGTACTTTGCATAGTATACTGTCCGTTATTGTGAACCCATTACTGTCCTTTACTGTAAACCAATTACGGTCCTTTATAGTGAATGTTACAACGTAACTGATACAACGTAAATATACTGTACACCCACTTAGCGCCACATGATGTTACACATTAAACCATTAAATCTGCCTTTTGATGACGAGTACAAGACGTTAGGGGTATATTCACTAAAAAAAAAAAATAAATATATAGTGAATTGAATTACAATCGATAAGATAATCAAGCTGGGAATAAAAGCAAGTTGGAGTATTTTAATTTTTTTCCCTTCTTTAAAAGTTAGCTTAAGTTAGCAATTCAATTTGCAATTTGTGAATAATTCCTTTATTTGACCAAAATCCCAACTAAAAATGAGATTGAACTCTTAAAAGAACTCTAACCGAGGAAATCACTAGTGTTATTTTTTACAATCCTAAGTGAATTTCAAATTTAAGGCCTCTAATTTAAAAGAAAATCTCGAAGTATGCTGCGCCTTCACTTTGGCTACGTTGGCCTAAACTTTGAAATTCTCTTTGAGCAGCGGACAAATCACTGTCTGTGTCTAAATGCTCAGACTTGTCATATATCATCTGTGCTGCTGACCTGTCTACCATGCTAAACCCCAACGACCCAAGTGTTCTCCCCTCCTACCCCCTATAGCACACCTGTCACTGACCAGACAGTTATACTGACACTCCCAGCCATTTGTGTGTCACGGGGACCTATATCACTGCTTACTGTGTATTGATAGAAGGACCGGAGCCAGGCATTGTGTGTCACGGGGACATATATCACTGCTTACTGTGTATTGGTATAAGGACCGGAGCCGGGCATTGTGTGTCACGGGGACATATATCACTGCTTACTGTGTATTGATAGAAGGACCGGAGCCAGGCATTGTGTGTCACGGGGACATATATCACTGCTTACTGTGTATTGGTATAAGGACCGGAGCCAGGCATTGTGTGTCACGGGGACATATATCACTGCTTACTGTGTATTGGTATAAGGACCGGAGCCAGGCATTGTGTGTCACGGAGACATATATCACTGCTTACTGTGCATTGATATAAGGACGGGAGCCAGGCATTGTGTGTCAGGGGGACATATATCACTGCTTACTGTGTATTGATATAAGGACCGGAGCCAGGCATTGTGTGTCACGGGGACATATATCACTGCTTACTTACTACTTAGTTCTGGCTAAATGTCAAGCTGCTTACAGTTTCATAGAGTGATCTTTTCTGGTGAGAAAGTTGATGTGATGGAAAACTGAACTGCCACCAAGAGGGTTCTCCTGCTCTACACTTTTCAGTCACTCATAAACACAGCGTGCATAGCAAGGTAGCTATTTCAATTAACCTAGATGTAAAATAGATACATTTCCTGAATGTGTGATTGGGAAAAGCTTTTACTAAGCTACTGCCTTAACCATTTAAATAGTGGAGTGTGACTTAGGATCTATTGGGGAGGAAACAGCACAGGTACAAGTCTGGAAAGAAAAAAGACATTTCACTAGCAAGTCCAGGTATTTCCAAGTATTTCTGGGCTCTGGTCCAGTTCAGGAGCAGTATTATAAATATAACATAATAAATGGTCCATAGGAAAAGCAACTTGCTTTATTCACATTGTACGTTTGACATAACAACTCAGATCATACTGAGCTGAATTCTTGGGAATTCTAACAGCCAATGTATGTGTGTGAATTAAACAGTGCAGCATGGCAGTCTAAAGCCTACAAACAAAACCAGTCTCATGCCTTAAGGAAACTGCAAAAAAAAGTATCCATTTTTAATAGGTCTGACACAGGCCATTGTGTTAAGAGCTTCCACTACCCAGAAGACCTTGCAGCTCAAGTACCTCTGTCCCAATGGGGATCAATCAAAATACTCGTAACATACCGAATATTATCTAAACTCTGTATGTAAACAAGTTATATGGCGGCTCTTCCTCGACATTTTAGATTTTATTTCCTCAATTATATACATTAAAAAAATGTCATTCTCCCCCCCCCCCTCCCCTCTCCTTCTGCAGTCCTTCAGTGCAATCTGCTAAAGTCATTGTAAGGCATTCGGCATGGGCAATGCATTCGGCAGGTGACCAGTCTGTATCTGCTATTCTTACAGCTGATACATTTTGCACCCTTGGTAAATTCGCTTTATTTGCCGGTTGAGTTGTCACGGTTCTAATGCCCAAGCAGACCAGTTCCTGAAAAGAATTGAGAAAAAAATAGAAACATTTTAAAGAGAACAAAAGGATCTGGTGGCAAACAAACTAGTTTACATACTAAGAAGGAATGGTACAATATGCAGCATGAATCTGTGTGCCACAAACTGCTGCTAGGTTCACACGGAAGGCAATAGAAGGTTAGAGGATCCATGTGGCAGCTGAATTGAAGAAATGAGTGATATCAGATCTGACAATGCTATGCAGTGCAGACTTTCTGTTCCAGCACAGATAAAATGCATTTGACGAGACACTATGAGCCAGATATTTATAAACTGTGTCCCATGCTATGACAGTCACTGAAACCTATAATCTATTGTTACAATATGGACATGAGCTGCCAATTACTGGACACATGATTTCTACAGTCACTATCTGCAGATTTAAAGCCATAAGTGGTTCAAGGTGAAGTTCTAACCAGACAGGAAACAGACACATATTGTGATTGATTACACTAGTCATAAATAATTCACTGCCTTGAAACAGATATACGTGGGGGCAAGATCATTGTCTAACCTCTTAAGGTACATCAAGTACTGTTTAATCACATATAACTTACCAAAACCAGTGGAGTACACCCATGGCATTTCATTTACATGACCAGAGAGTGATCACCAGCAAAATGTTGATCTCAACAGCGCTGGGACTGGAGTAGTACTGAAAGGGTTAAATCTGGTCGCTTGTTTCAGTCAGCCAATAAAAACCCGGGCAACTCTCAATTTCAAGTATTTGGCTTTAAATACATCAAAAGTTATCCAGTGTGAGAAAAAAAAAAAGTAAAAATAATTACGCACCTTTAAATCCTTCTTCTGGGATACAAACTAGGAATAAGCAAGAAAAAGTTCATAAATATATGGCAGGAACACAAATAAATACAGTACATGTACAAATACCAAGCAGAACAAGATCACAACAAAAATAACTGAACACTGTGTTCAAAGAGGCGTTTAACACAAAGCGAACCACAAATATACAGTACGCAAACATTCTATAGCAGATCTACGCCATTTAGGCAACCAGCTTCATAGCGAGTATTAAAGGAACACTTTATGCACCAAAACAGCTTTACGTTAAAGGGCTGGCACTATAGCTTCCCCCTCTGTCAAGGGTCCCCCACCCCATGTGGTGCAGTAAGGGGTTAAAAACCACTTCTGTCACTTACCTGGGTCCATCGTCGATGTCCCTCTGCTTGCTTGGGTCTGCCTTCACTCCTCCCCTGCCGACGTCAACCGGCAGTGGATACCTAATGTTCACTTGCATTAACAGCCACGCTTGCATTAGGATTTCCCTATTGTTAAGCATTATTCAATGCTTTCATATGAAGATTCTGGTGACGCTGGAAGATCTCATGCATAGAGGTGGGGTTAACCCTTTAAGGTAATTATTGCAATTTATTTAAAAAACTGCAATAATTACCTGCTCAGGGTTAAGGGCACTGACCACTTCAATGAGCTGAAGATGTCTGAGTGCCTGTCGAGTCCCTTTAATGAAGCAGTTTTAGTGTATAGATTATGCCCCTGCCATCTCACTGCTCAATTCTCTGCCAATTTGGAATTAAATCAATTTTGTTTCTCTTTATGCAGCCCTAGCCACAACACAGGAGGCTGCTGTAGGCTCTTGCAAGCATTTATTTAACAGAGCAGGAGATAAGAAATGAAACAGACTGTGCAATAAAGGAAACTAAATTTGTTTTTAGGAAGGCAGTGGAGGTCTCATGCAGGGAGTTGAAATATTGAGCACCGAGACTGCAACTGCATGATCTAAACACCAAAACCATTTAATTACGCTAAAGCTGTTTGGAGCCTTAGAGAGTGCTTTTACATAGCATAGATAGCAATGCTAGATTTACAACTTAGCAATCATCCTCCATTCTGGGCTAGAATTATGTTTTCAAAATCTAATCAGGCCTCGATTTCCTCAATAAGGATGTCATGAGTAGTACAAAATATTGGCAACCTGGGTCCTGGAGTAAAAACACAATGGATTTTTTTATTTATTTTTTTAAATCTCTGTAGGTCCCAGTTCCCTCCTTACCTTGCAGTACATCATCCATACTGGCATAATCTGCAAGTGGTTCATCAGCCTTCAGAGAGCGAGAGAAAAAAATATATAAAATTTATCAAAAAATTCCATGAGTTCATGGGGCTAACATGAAGATATCTTGCATCAAGCCGTTAAAATCCTACCTTTAACACAATGACTGATTCTGGAATGATTCCTAACTCCCCGAGAGTGGCAGAGTCATTGTCCAGTACTTTCCCTTCCAGAGACAAGTTCTGGTCAAATGGGGCGACGGAAAACGCATGCATGATCTGCAGAAAGCACCATAATTAATACAGTGTCCACATGGAAAGTCTCCACCAGTGTGCCAGAAAGGACATTATTCCACACACTTAGCTTGTACAATGCGATATGAGGGGCATAGTTACTGGAATACAGACCAGAATATACACTTTGTTGCATTTTATGTGAAAAGCAGCAATTTGGTATTATGAGGAAATATTGGCAGTCAGTGACAGAACCCCATTAAAGATATTCTGAGGCACAGTTATAAAACGCTAGGAAATTCCATGACCTTTTACAGATTCTCACAAGAAAAAGATAATCGCTTCAGAGGTTTCATTACCTGAATTTTCAGCTCCTTTAAAGTCTGGTTAGCGGAGACCAGTAAAGCCTTTTCTCCTCTCACTTTGCGATGCCGCGTGCTGCGGCGAATTCCTTGCTTCTGATGGGAAATGAAGCCTTGACTGGACACCTTCTGTCTCTTTGCTGCCCCGTTGGCCTAAAGAGGTAGATAAATCTCTCTATCCATGAATGGCACAAATAGTTTGCGTTGTCTAACAGCGCATCAGTATGGAGAAAGAAATGTTTATTGGACAAAATCATTTACAGTTGAATCAATTTTGGCCCTTTTTTTAAGGCAATTTTGTACACGTAACCCAATAACGTTTGCCTGATGCACTCCATCATGATGTCTGTGGATCGCCTCTCCTAACTACTACATTGGGGATCTATTGTTACAATATGGACATGAGCTGCCAATTACTACTACATTGGGGATCTATTGTTACAATATGGACATGAGCTGCCAATTACTACTACATTGGGGATCTATTGTTACAATATGGACATGAGCTGCCAATTACTACTACATTGGGGATCTATTGTTACAATATGGACATGAGCTGCCAATTACTACTACATTGGGGATCTATTGTTACAATATGGACATGAGCTGCCAATTACTACTACATTGGGGATCTATTGTTACAATATGGACATGAGCTGCCAATTACTACTACATTGGGGATCTATTGTTACAATATGGACATGAGCTGCCAATTACTACTACATTGGGGATCTATTGTTACAATATGGACATGAGCTGCCAATTACTACTACATTGGGGATCTATTGTTACAATATGGACATGAGCTGCCAATTACTGGACACATGATTTCTACAGTCACTATCTGCAGATTTAAAGCCATAAGTGGTTCAAGGTGAAGTTCTAACCAGACAGGAAACAGACACATATTGTGATTGATTACACTAGTCATAAATAATTCACTGCCTTGAAACGTTGCTGTCAAATTTAATAAACAGATATTGAGCTCTGATGTTTTAGCTTTACGGCTTATTTTTCCCTATGTGCAGCACAGCCCATATTCTGTGTATCACATCAGTATGAATCAAGCCTAAATCCTGAATCCAGTCTCCCGTTATGAAGAATATCCATATTTACTATTTAGTAATGGGGCACCTGGTCTATGATAACTGCTGCTTAGAATTCAAAATCCTAGTCGGGGAAAAAAAACGAGTTTAATTCACTATTCCTAAGGACACTTTAACAGCTCCTTCAAGGAGTGTCACCATGTCACAGTATGCCGGAAGTATGAGAAATTAAACCACTGTAATAACATAACTACCATCCCCACAGTAACACTCACATTGTAATATCCAAGGAGCACGATGTTCTAATCTTATACATGCATTACATTAATCTTACACTCAACTTCCGCCTAGAATGTGAGCATCCAATAAATAAAATATACACCTGCTGAATAATTACTGTATTGTCACCCGCCAAGTTCTAAGTACACCTGTATAAAATCACACACATATATATATATAATGTTCATAGCTTAAACACATGATAGTATTAACTTGGTTCTGCAATATGAAGGATCCTATTAAGAGTCTCTCACCTGACTGAAATCAGGATCACTCTCACCCTCTGGTCGGGGATCTTCTTTTTCATCTTCTGGTTCTGAGCTGCTCACGTTTAGTTCTGGAGCAGCTTCTTTCATCACCTATATGAAGAGTTTGCACAGGTCAGTATCTGTTTTCTGATGAATGTGTATCAGAAGCAATGCTACAGGAAGAATGCATTACCTTTTTATCGTCCACCACCTTGTGGACATAGACTGTAGCCTGTGCATATTCTCGCATGTCCCTCTGCTGTTGACATAATAAGCCTTCCCGGCACTCCGGGCATAATTCTACAACAAAGACGAGCAAATTAAGAGCGTGTAAGGAGGCATACATTGACACCAGAGAATGCCTAGCACTCGCCAGTGACCTTTATGTTATGTAGAGGATACATTATGCTCTAAAAAGCTGTCCTTGGAAATCTACATATTTTGCTTTTAAAAAAGCCTGTTACAAGCACACAGTTTCCGAGACAGGAAACTAATACTGTATTAAACACTTGATTTACCAGGGTCTGATACGTAACGCTGAGTTACCGTGGCGTCCTCCTCCGTTATAAATGTTTTGGTGATTTTGATTGTATGGTCAACAGTAAAGAGTTTTCGGATGGCTTCCCATTCGTCAGGCCATATCAGAGCTAGACTGTTTAAAGAAAAACACGATATAAGATGGTTGCAAATGACAGAAGTTTGCATTTCACAATCAGTAAAACTCCAGCTACAGTAACCACACACACACACAATCTCAATTGAACGGTCAGCTATCTAAGTATCCACCATCAGACAGGATAGTGACATAGATCTGACTAGTCTGCCTCCCACCCAAACCACCATCATTAAACAGATTAGAAACTCACAGCCTGGCGTCCTCCTTCGTCATGTTGGAAAATGTAAACATAAGGCCCCCGTGTGGACACAGGAGGATGCTGTTCCCCAGAGAGAAGACAGGGCTGCTTTTTGTTGGTCTCCTGTACACAAAAAAAAATAAAAATAAAAATGAAAGGATGTTGTTTTTAACATTACTTAGTACTTACTATGGGCATGAGATTATATTTGTGCCCGTACAAGTCTCGCTAACAGAGATCTCAACTACTGACTTCGTGTAAGTCATGCAAACTAAAATGTCACTTTACTGCAATGCTTAGTATTCTGTACTCAACTGTGTAAAGATATGGTACAAGAAAACAGTACAACCAGGGCTAATGACTACAATAGAGCAAAACTTTAAATTCAGTCTAAAAGACAAGGAAACATTTCAGCTAAGAGGGGTTTGGCAGTTCCCTTTATAAAGAAGATGAAATGATGGTGTTTTTACCTAATGAACTTCCTCCATTCTTCCACAAAAAACTGAGATACAACATAGAGCTCAGAAGCTTCCTGTATGACATTATACAAAATGAAAGTCAATTTCTTTAAAAACAGTTGAGTAGTTATAGTTCAATCCAATTATTCACACATTCATTCAAACATCTTCTGCAACATTTTACAACACACCATGCAGCCTTCCCAACACACAACCTTCCCAGCACACACAGCGAGCACATCACACAACCTTCCCAACACACATAGCGAGCACACCACACAACCTTCCCAACACACGCATGAGCACACCACACAACCTTCCCAACACACGTATGAGCACACCACACAACCTTCCCAACACACACAGCGAGCACACCACACAACCTTCCCAACACGCACAGCGAGCACACCACACAACCTTCCCAACACACATAGCGAGCACACCACACGTTCCCAACACACACAGCGAGCACACCACACAACCTTCCCAACATACACAGCGAGCACACCACACAACCTTCCCAACACACATAGTGAGCACACCACACAACCTTCCCAACACACACAGCAAGCACACCACGCAACCTTCCCAACACACACAGCAAGCACACAACCTTCCCAACACACAGCTGAGCATGCTGTGCAAACATCCTGGTAAGTATGACACCCAACCTTCGGGACACTCACACAGCGAGCATAACGCGCACCCTTCCTGACACACAACACAATATGACATACAGAGACCAACACACCTGAGGCCAATTGCCTCCTGAGGGTCTGTTCTTGTCCTGGAAAAGGTTTGGAAGGGCTGTTTTCTGCTCATTGGCCATCATCTTATGTAGGGCTTCATGTTTCTCACCTTCTATTTCCAAAATCTGAAAAAAAAAGCACTAGCCATCAGTAATGGAATGATCATTATAAAAGGCATTGAAACAGTGATCTGAAGGATCTTTCCATGGCACAATGCATGCTCAGAAAATAAAGTGAATAGCCTCGGCTGCAACAACCAACCAACAAAGAATAGCATATATTCTAATTACATGACATTCTTTAAAAATTACAGAAGATGACAGAGGGCAGAGAAACATCAGCTCCATGAAATACCTTGCAATGGGAGCAGGATTCCTGATCATGTCGAAACACCGGAGCATTAGGAAAGTATTCCTTCAGTTTGAACCACGCTTCATCTGTTATTACTCTCCTCTCACTTTCACAAATACAGAGGCCTCCTAGAAGTGGAGAGGACAGAGTGTTCAGCAGCTTGCTATTATATGAACCGCTCCTTCAAATCACCATGGGATGGGACGGGTAGGGGTGCAACGCTGCTTTTAAAGGGACTCTCCAGGCAACAATACAAATTGAATGCATTTAATAGGTTTTGGCTTCATTAATATGCTGTATTGTTTCCGTGCTCAAATCTTTATAGTTTTTTTACACAAAGAATGAATGTTTTCCATAAGCCTGCCTCCTTGGCCCACATACTCACTGTGGGGAAAAACCTCCTTATCATTAAATGATCTGAACTACAACATGCACAAGGAGAGTACACCCAGGGAAACATGCAGTAAGGATATCACTACCGGGTTAGAATTTCTCTGACTGTCTGCAGCAAGGTGGTGAATTAAAAGCAGCTCTCTCAGAGGCTGACCTGTGTACATACATGGATAAGGAAGTCTTTCTGCCACGAGAGGGTGTGGACGAGGAGAGCAAAAAACAAGAGAATACTGAGAACAGGCAGCAGCTGAAATAGCCTGCCCTTCGGTGGGTCCCTGCTCAGTTCTCAAACTGGTTTTAGATCATCTTGTGCCATTACAGAGAGAACATCTCTGAAACATATCAGACTGGTCCCACCCATACGGGCAGTCCAGATCCTAAATGCCAGCAAGTTCCCTCTGCACGAGAGATACAACAACTGAAGACAATCGTTTCAGCCTTGTTGGGCATCATCAGTGAGGCATAGCTGATATCTCTCTAGGCACCAAGGAGGCAGGCTTATGGTGCAGCATTCTGCTAAAGTTGTTTTTCTATGGAAAAAAAAAATACAGATTTGAGCTTGCAATAAATACAGCATAATAATGAGGGCACAATCTATCAGACATATAAAGTTGTATTGGTGCCCCATGTCTTACATAAGGATGTCTCCTTTCCTCCAGAGGTTTCTTAAAGAGGATACTTACCATGTTCACAAATAATATCTTCATTAAACCCAAGCTCAGAATCTGTTTCTTTCTTTTCTTCGAGCAAGTCATCTGTATTAAAGGAAAACAGAATAGCATTGTGAAAATCGGTGGGGGTGGGCAATGGTGTATCCAAACCACCACCGGATGATGCAGTTACCTGTCTTTGGTTCATCTCCATTAACATTTCCGTTGCTCTGATCACATTCGTCATCCTGCTGATCCAACTGCTCTTTTGCCAGTTGGCGCCATCGACGAAGTGATCCCTTCCCAACCCAAAAACCTTCCCCACTGTGATAAAAAATAAAATAAAAAAAAAGAGTCAATTATAATAGAAGCAGCTGGAATAAAAAGATCTCCAAGCATTGCCCCTTCCACACCTCCTGAGTTGTACAAGAGTTTATCAAACCTCATCAATGAAAGTTATACCTGTTTGCAGTAACTTTCACCAAATTTGAGATTGTTTTATGATCTTCATTTAATTGGTTCTTCAGACGAAGTACCCGGCACCTCTCAACCACACAGTCCTTGCACAATGCGTCTGCTAAATAAAAATAATAAAATATCTAATAAATACACAAAGCAGCAGTTGGCAACTTCACCCATTCAACAAAGGCAGAGGCGCAACTCTCCCAATTTAACACAGAAAGTGGAGCATAGCCACCCACTAGGATCAGTGGCGCCACATCAACCACCTGACACAGAGATGCAACAACACCCTTTCAATACAAACTGTAGCACATCAACACTCATTTAAGGGAAGCAGTGATTCAACAAATACATTCTAGCAGACAGGAAACATGGGAATCGCTGCTGGGAACACGCTCACCTGTCAGACGAGGACTTCCTCCATACCGTTTAAAAAAGATTTCTGCTGCACCTTGTGAGATTCTCTTCATACCAGAGATTTTGTCAGGGTGCAGTAACCCGTGAGGGCATAAGCATTTGGAATTGTCTATTGGCTTTGTAGGGGTTGACTCATCAAGCCATTTTTGGAGCCATTCCAGAGGCACAAACTCATAAGAATTATCTAAAATAAAAAGGACAGCAGACAAAGGAATAAGATGGAGTGACCAAGCACGGTTCATACACTGCAGAGAAAGGTACCAAAGTATTAATCTTTTCTAGCAAACTCTCAGGAACTACCTACGACAGGGGCAAGGCAATCTTCGGCTTTTACTTATTGTAATTTTGTAGTATTATTAAACAGACAGAGAATACGTTTAAAGGCAACCTTTGGCACTGCACATGCTGTGAACTACATTTCCCCTGATGCTTTGCCAGCATTATAGATGTAAAAGCATTATGAGAGATGTAGTTCACAACATCTACAGAGCCAAAGGTTGCCTACCACTGGCCTATGATATAGGACAGGAAAAATGACTGGTGTTAGCAAAGCTAAACAGACAATAATACCAATAACACATTTGTCCATTCCAGACATGTTTGATCAACACATGCTAACAACAAGTGCTATATTTTATATTCAGGAAAAGTTAATGTGAGAAAAAAAATAACGAAGTCAGGCAAAACATTGACCAATTCTTCATGTGGCTACAGTTAATACTCTTCATTATGGCTTTTAAATTCATACAGAACATAATAAAAATTATAATTATATCAATACAAATCAGCCAGTGTCAAAAGAGAGGAATAATACCAGTGATTTAACAAGACAATTAGCAAGAAAAAAGAGGTTTGAGGCCAATGCTGTATGAAACATACACAAGTATTGGAGAGGAGAAATTTACGAATGTCTCAGAGGTCTAGTACCTGGCACATGCAGGAGCCCTAATGCTAAAAAATGGGGTATTAAAATATTTTACAGACCAGCTCCAGCAGGTAATCTCTGGTAAAGCTCCTTCACCTCCTCGTGTTTGGCTTTCCCTTTGTCTACGCTCTCTCTGCGCATTTCCGACATCTCCACGCACCATTCCTCGAACTTGCAGTTATCCAGTTCCACCAGCTTCTGTAGGAAAACTGTGGCCGAAAATTGGAATATCAGTTACTCTGCTTTCACAGGCAATTTGTTGGATAAACACCTTCATCAGGGGTATTTACATTCTGTGTATTTACCTATTTAACTTGCATCAACAGGTTACAGAAACAAGACCGTACATTGCTTCCTTACCTCAATGATAGGATTTCACTGCTGTAACCTGTTACAATAGCAAGTAAAGTAAACGCACAGAACAGACATCCTCATGAAATGATACAAATACTTTGCCAGAGTAAATTATCAAAAAAAAAAAAAAAAAAGGATCCAGGGACTGTAATCTAGTAAAATACCTTTGTAAGAAAAATTACAACACAAAATACACACAAATATATACAGGGCCGGACTGGGAAGAAAATTCGGCCCGGGCATTTTTTAATTACAGCGGCCCACTCAAAAGGGGGCGGGGCCAGATAGGGTGTATTTTGTCATCACCAATGACAAGCACGCCCCATCACAAAGTGAGCATGTTGGTTGGGTAGACCATGCGCAGAGCTCTGCTGAAGAGCTCTGGCATGAGAAAAATACCCTGTATTTGTTCTGCACAGCGCAAGCAAATTTAATAACATGCTTGCACTGTGTTTGCTTGAAATTTGTCTCTGGTGTCTCCATAGTTGGGATACCAGGAGACAAAAATGCCTGGAAAGCATATTGTGCAGTGTGTGTGAGGGTGCTCTGTGTGTGTGTGTGTGTGTATAAGGGGTGTAGTGTGTGTGAGAGAGGGGTGCAGTGTGTGTGTGAGTGATGGGTGCTGCGTTTGCGTGAGGGTGCTATGTGGGTAAGGGTGCTGTGTGTGTGATGGGTGCAGTGTGTGTGTGCTGTGTGTGAGTGGGTGCTGTGTTTGCATGAGGGTGCTATGTGCATGTGAGGAAGCTGTGAGTGTCAGGGGTGCAGTGTGTGTAAGTGAGGGTGTGTGATGTGCGTGTCAGGGGTGCAGTGTGTGTGTGTGAGGGTGCTGTGAGTGTCAGGGGTGCAGTGTGTGTGCTGTGCGTGTCAGGGGTGCAATGTGTGTGTGTGAGGGTGCTGTGAGTGTTAGGGGTGCATTTTGTGTGTGCTGTGAGTGTCAGACGTGTAGTGTGTGAGTGAGGGTGCAGTGCATGTCAGGGGTGCAGTGTGTGTGCTGTGAGGGTGCTGTGGGTGTGGGTGCAGCGTGTGTGAGTGAGGGTGCTGTGAGTGTCAGGGTGCAGTGTGTGTGCTGTCAGGGGGTGCAGTGTGTGTGTGTGTGTGTGAGGGTGCTGTGAGTGTGAGAGGTGCAGTGTGTGTGCTGTGAGTGTCAGGGGTGCAGTGTGTGTGTGTGAGTGAGGGTGCTGTGAGTGTCAGGGGTGCAGTGTGTGTGCTGTGAGTGTCAGGGGTGCAGTGTGTGTGCTGTGAGTGTCAGGGGTGCAGTGTGTGTGCTGTGAGTGTCAGGGGTGCTGTGAGTGTCAGGGGTGCAGTGTGTGTGCTGTGAGTGTCAGGGGTGCAGTGTGTGTGTGAGAGTGAGGGTGCTGTGAGTGTCAGGGGTGCAGTGTGTGTGTGTGAGGGTGCTGTGAGTGTTATGTGCCCTGCTGTGCCCTGATTCAATCCCCCCTCCCTGCTTACCTTATGCCTGGGAGGGGGGGATCCTGCTGCTGGGGCTTCCATCCATCCCTGGTGGTCCTAGTGGTGAGTGAACTCTAGCCTGTTGGGCTAGAGTTCACTCTCGCGAGACCCAGAGCGTTGCCATGGCAACGCTCAGAATCTCGTGAGAGGAACCTGGTGGAGCTGTAAGTTAAAGATCCGCCGGGTTCCTCTCCTGGCAGGCTGGCTCCCTCCCTCTCTCCCCCGGCGGCCGCACTATCCTGCATGTGGGCCGGTGAGGGAGATCTCTGATCTCCCCACCGGCCCGCTGTAGACTACTGCAGGGCCGGCGTTCAGATAGTGCCGGCCCTGCAAAGACCGGCAGGGGAGATCCTGTGACCTCCCTGCCGGCCTCGGCCCCACGGCCACCGCGGCCCACCGGGCATTTGCCCGGTGTGCCCGATGGCCAGTCCGGGCCTGAATATATATATGTAGTGGGAGCGCATTCAAACAATAGCTATATGCGATACAGAGAAATGCTAAAAGCACAGGGCTGAGCGAGGTGAGTGGTATACCTCGGTTCATTGATGCAGTCTAAAGCCCAAACAATATAATCTATACAATCATCAAAGAAAAGACACAACTACTGTAGGGTTGTCGTCATGTTTAGGATTATAAAGCAGACCAAGTATAAGTTTTCATCTAAAACTGAATATCTTTGAATTTGTCAATAGTTGAATCAAATGTCTTTTTACGATTATTTTAATAATGAACTTTGGCACTCCAGATGTTGTGAACTACATGTCCCCTGATGCTTTGCCAGCATTATGGCAAATGTTCGTTCACAGCATGTGGAGTGCCAATGGTTGCGTTCCTCTGTCCTAGGGTGTAAAATATCATACATTTTCTGTAAATCTACGGTTAGCAAGAAAGGGGTGATGTTTAATTTGCAGTCCATTATTCAATCCACTCACCTGGCACTTCAAACTTTACAGCATCTGTCTTATCAGTCTTCAGCCTGTACACCAACATGTACGCATTACGAGAGCAGTGAATGCCTTTCGCACATTTGGGTTTGCGTATTGGTGTTTTTGAATGCTCAGCTGTTGGGAAGATAAAAGATAAATTAAGGTAATAACAGACATTTAAAAAGGAAACGTCATAGTGAACAATAAACCATTATTTCTGTGTGAGGGCCATACTCACTTAAATAGTAAACTTACACTGGGTACTAGTTTTTGGGAAAAAAAAAAAAAGCACAGCTTTACATTCAAAACAAATCCTACATATCCCATAATTCCAAGCGTGCACAAAGCACAGAGGTGTCCATCACACGTGAAAGTGCACTGGTAGGTTTTATACTTACGGTCACTGTAAACCACATTGCAGTAAAGAAAAGGGAAGTGTCCATAATACAAAGAAATAAAGTGATAGACCCTCATTAAGTATACAGCATGCAGACTGAAATACACGGCTCCAAGAACAGTTGTGGGCCCCATACATAGTTCCATAGCTGAAAAGAGACTTGCATCCATCAAGTTCAGCCTTCCTCACATATATTTTTGCTGTTGATCCAAAAGAAGGCAAAAAAACAAGTCTAAAGCGCTTCCAATTTTGCAACAGACTAGGAAAATATTCCTTCTTGACCCCAAAATAGCAGTCAGATGTCTACTTGGATAAAGCAGCTATTACCCCACTAATTAGAAATTATATCCCTGTATGTTATGTTTTTGCAAATATTTATCCAATTTCAGTTTAAACATCTGTATGGACTCTGATAAAACCAACTCTTCAGACAGAGAATTCCATATCCTTATTGCTCTTCCTGTAAAAAAAAAAATTTCTTTGCCTTAGATGAAATCTCCTTTCTTCCAGCCTAAATGTGTGACCTCGTGTCCTATGTATAGCCCTGTTTATGAATAGATGTTCAAAGATACTATAAACCACCAAGATTAAAGCACAGCAAGGATTTTTTTTAGTCAACAGGTTTTGTGATGACAAATGTGCAGTTATGCCAAATTGTAAAAGTACTTACCCAGTCCGCGTGCCAGCAGGGGTCCTCCGATCGAGCCGCATGTGGCTCGAACACTCCTGGCAGGCCGTGCGCCGAACAGTCTAAACGTGCGCGTGGCCTGTACAGTATTAGGAATGCTGCTCGCATCACAAACGCGTTCTTGCGATCGGCTCCCATTGGCCCACGTCATTCCGGCGCCCCCATTCACACACGTTTTGTGGCGCAGGCCTGGCATGAACCGATCAAATTAACAACAAACATATTTAAATTTACCTGGCCCTAGATTTTGTGCCCTATTGTGGTTTCAGTTCCCAGTACCCTTTAGTGCGTTCCTTGTGATATAGTTTTGTATTCTGGTAGTGACCTTGGCTTTGTTTCCGGACTCATTTTTTTCTTTTACCCTTGCTTGTCTTGTTTGCCCCTCTGATTATTACCATGTACCTGACTCTGGCTAGTTCTCGTTTTCGCTGTCTCTCCGTTACTCTGACCTGGGCTCGTATTTCGACTACGCTTACTCGGTCTAACGTTAAGTTCCGGCCACTCTAAGGCCTGGTAAGACATTTATATTTTATTAGTCTGTTCCTTCCTATCCTAAACTCTGCGTGTTAGGGTTATAATCAGTGACACAAATAACAACAACATTTTACCAACATAGCTTTCAATATAAATACCAATGCAACAGTTTAATAATTAAAATGAAAATTATAAAAACAACCTACAACTACTTCTCATACACTGCAAGCATTCAGTATAAGGATCATAATAACCATACACTCAAATAATTGTCTGGGTAAAATTAAAATGAAACAAGTGGGTGAAAAAAAAAATAAAAGCCAAAAAAAAGCGCGGAGCGGTTAGTTGATTCAAATACATTAGGACAATAAAAATATTTTTTTTCTGTATGTAATGTATTTTACATTAGATGTAGATTTTACAATATTAAAGGGAAACTTTAGGCTAAGTATACAAAATTGTACCTCTAGCACTATTGTACCCTTTAGTGCCCCCCTCGCTCATGCACACGGCAAGCAGAAAGGGTTAAAAACCCTTAATTCACTTATCTGAATCCAGCACAAATGTCCCTCGATGCTGGGTCAGGTTCCGCCTCCGCCCTCTAGTGGTTGTCTGGTAGACAGCCACAAGTGGTGGAGTTAACTTTACAATGTAATTAGTGCGTTTTTTTTCAATAACTGCAATAATTACCATTATAGGGTGTGACGGATGGCCTGGCACCCTGACCGGGTACCTCCGTCAATCGCTGCTTCTGCGCTGATGCCAGCTCCGCTGCTGGGATGGCCTGCGGGTATACAGACCCTGGACAAAGGGAAAGGGGAGGGCAGAGGCCAGCTGCTCTCTGCCCGGATGCCAGAGCTCCTGCTGGGGGGATCTGGGGACAATCCAGTGCTGTAATAAGGGGACTGGTAGGGCAGAGGGCAGCTCTGCTCTGCCCTGATGCCAGCTCTTCCGCTGGGATGGGGTCAGTGGGTACTGCCATCTCCTCCACTATCCCCATTACCAGGTTGGGCAGCTGCTGCTGAGAGGAGGAATCGTCCACCTCTTCCCAGTATTCCTCTTGTAGTGGGGGAAGAGGGGGCATCTGTCTCCTCTTCCGGTACCTCCGGCTGCCGCTGGGGAGAGGAACCGATTATCCCCTCTCCCTGTACGGTGTGCCGCCGCTGAGGAGTAGGACCAACTGTCCTCCCTCCTCATTCTTCCAGGTGCAGTTGGGGATCTGGGCCGCCTGCCCAGCATCCCTAAAGGGCCGGTGGAGAGACCTCGGTCCCATCTCCACCTGCAAGTTGGGGTTCCCCCCAGGAATAGTCTATGAGACCAGGACCCTGTAATTGAGAAGGGGGACAAGCTGTCTTCTCTTCTGGTATCTCTGGCTGCCACTGGGGAGTCGGACCGACTGTCTCGACTCCTGGTAACACTGCCTGGTGCTGGGTAGTGAGACAGACTATCTCCACTCCCAGGGCTGCTTGCTTCTGCTGGGGCATGCTCACCTGCCCATTCTGCTTGGTACTGCAGGTACTCTGTCACTTGGGTCTCGAGTGCCCTAACAATCTTTACCATCAGGGCCAAAAAAAGACAGTCGCCATCGCATCTCCCGAAGGAACTCCTCCTCGTATGTGAGCGCTGCCCGGGGACTAGCTCGTCCATCTTCAGAGTTCCTTCGTAGATAGGGGCGCTGTACAAATACTAGCGTTGCCCTCAATTATAAATCCAATGATACCGGTGTCTTCAGGATGCTTCTACACTCACTAGGAAGCCATCCCGCCGCTACCACCAATGTGACGGACCGGGAACCTTAGTCAATCGCTGCTTCCTAGTACTTGCGAGCACCATAAGCACCGTAAACCCCACAAACCACTGCAGCTTGGTTGGGGTCTCGCCGTCCTCCACCCACCCTGGACCCAACTTCCAGTGTGTAGACTTCCTAGTCCAGAGAGCGAAGCAGGCGGCTCTTATAAGAGCAAGTGTTGTGATCCAAAGGAGTACCGTGATTGGCTCTCGGGTCCAGAACACTCCCATACAAAATAGGTCAACCCCTCCCCTATGCCTGGGAGATAATTGAGTCAGCTCTATACTAAACTCAATTATCTCCAAACACACAAAAAACAAAATTTTACAAACCCCAAAAATACCTTAAAACACACAAAACCCACACAAAGTTACATCCCCTAATAGTCCTGATCTGAGTGACCAACATATCAAAAAATCACCAAGATCAGTTCAGGAATTTCCTGGAAGTCATATTTTTAACAGACCGCCCGCATGGTCCCATGCCCAAAACAGTTCCAGAGAATCAGGGGCTTGCAGTCGGTCTAATTCAGTAGTTTGGAAAACGAACAAACTACCGAACATAGTCAATGTTCTTACCCTGGAGCTTGTTGCCCTCATCCAGACGAACGATTTCACCGAACAGTGCCCATCTAACTTGTATAGAACCGAATGCAGGCGATGATGGAAGTCCAGCAGTGTTCGGGAGTTTCAGTGTCCGATTTTAGTTCCATGAGATTCATGCCCAAACAGCGCTGCCTGCATTCACCCGAACAAGATGGCCGCCACCTCGTGGTTGTCCAAAGCAATTGCGGCCAGCCAGACGAATAATTAGAACACTGCGGTGAGAACTGTTCCAAGTTGTGGGTGTTAACAAGCTCCAGGGTGGTCTCTGGTTTGTGCGGTTGTTCGGTAGTCGAATGGGACAAAGTTAGAATAGGAAGGGAATGCAATATACCGAACAGAATAGCAAAAAGGCACAAACAAGGTCTTTTATGAGCCTTTTTGCATGGCCCAGAGTCCTGAGGCAGGAGGCTGGCAAACAGGCCCCTCAAAGAACACGTGATGATGATCAGCCCGTCACAAAGGGTTAAACTGACAGGGGCACCTAACCCAGACAACTTAAATGAGCTGCAGTGGTCTGGGCGCTCATAGGGTCCCTTTAATTTTGTGCTGGTGCTAAATATTGTTTGCAGCAAGGACAAGGGGAAAAGGGGACCTCGGTCTTTGCAACAAAATCTGTGCAAGAAATTGATCTCAGTTCTCAGAGAAAGGAATGGCTTAACCCCTTAAGGACCAAACTTCTGGAATAAAAGGGAATCATGACATGTCACACATGTCATGTGTCCTTAAGGGGTTAACCTTGACAAACAAATATAAACAGAATAAAATGTCATTGGTAACAGATTCTGATGTTCATTACATACACTAGCATGTAGTAGCAATGAAAACAGACAGGTCTAAATCACAGAATTCAATTCAAGAAAATCCATAAATGATACCATATTTATCAGATCTCCCAAATTTAATTTAAAGGTACACTGTAAGCTCCAATAAAGACAGCTGAATGAAGCAGTTGCGGTTTATAGATCAAGCCCCCACAGTCTCACTGCTCAATTTCTGCCATTTAGGATTTAAATCGCTTTGTTTATGAAACCCTAGTCACACCTCCCCTGCATGTGACCTGCAGTTTCCTTACACACTTAACCCCTTAAGGACTGAGCCAAATGTACACGTTGTGATCAAAACAAAACGTAAACAAAAACTTGAATTTGCGCTATATGTCTGTTCAGGCGTAATTCACCTCTTTCATATTATGTGCACCCACACATATACATATATACACACACACACACATATTATATACACACACATACATATATATACACACACATACATATATATACACACACATACATATATATATATATATATAAAATTTTATACAGGGGAAACATGGCTTTCATTTAACGTCAAATATTTAGGTATGAAACAATTTAATATGAATAAAATATTTAAAAATGGGAGAAAATAAGAATTTTAAAATGAATGTTTAGTTCTACGTGACATTTTAACTGTGAGTGCCATAATACTGTTTACTTTACTCCAATAAAATACACATATTTGTATTCAGCGATGTCTCACGTGTAAAACAGCACCCCCTATGTACAGGTTTTATGGTGTTATGGGAAGTTCCAGAGTCAAATATAGCATGTTACATTTTTCAGTTTTTTCACATTGAAATTTGCCAGATTGGTTACGTTGCCTTTGAGACCGTATGGTAGCCCAGGAATAAGAATTACCCCCATGATGGCATACCATTTGCAAAAGTACTCCCCCTGCTGGCACTGACATGGACGACTATGCCGGGACTCCCTGGGCTCCCAGGTAAGTCCCCATACCGCGATCACCAGCGACCGGGTAAGTAGAAAGGACAGCTTGGGCGTTCTATGCCGCCCGCCGGTGTTTACAGCTGGGTCCCTAAGGACGGCATAGAACGCCCGCCGTCCTAAAGGGGTTAAAGAGAGATCTAATGCTTAAACTTCTATTATTGCAGTCTGTTTAATTTAGAATGTCCTATATCCTGCTCTGTTAGTAGCTCACTCAAGCCTGCAGGAGCCTTGTATGTGAGTTAAAGTGGCACTCTCACGACAAACATCCCTTTCTCCTATTGTTTCTATCTAGTTTTCTTTAAAACATAAGACTGCTTTGTTGTATGTATTTTTCCTACCCCTGACATTCTCTAACCAAAGGAGGAGCTTAAAAGGGACACTATAGTCACCAGAACAACTACAGCTTTTTTAATTTGTTCTGGTGAGTAGAATCATTATCTTCAGGCTTTTTGCTGTAAACAATGTCTTTTCAGAGAAAATGCAGTGTTTACATTACAGCCTTGTGATAACTTCATTGGCCACTCCTCAGATAGCGGCTAGAGATCCTTCCTGGGTCATGGCTGCCTAAAATGCTTACAAACATTCAGTGTCTCCTCCCTCTGCAAGCAGACACTGTACTTTCCTCATAGAGATTCATTGATTCAATTAATCTATATGAGAAGATGCTGATTGCCCCTGATCTGCCTCTTTGTCAGTCTCAGCCAATCCTATGGGGAAGCATTGTGATTGGATCAGGCCACCACTTCTGATGATGTCAGCAGACAGCTTGTTTTTCTGAGGCAAACAACATGCAGAGCTACAGCTTTAGGCTTGAACACAAGTAAGATTTTGCTATTTTTATGGAGGCATGGGTGGACTGGGGGGCTAGATGGTGGTTTTAACACTATAGTGTCAGGAATACAGGTTTGTGTTCCTAACCCTATAGTGTTCCTTTAAGTCGGCTCCATTTCCTGTGTCAAGGAGGTTGGTGAGTATTATGGGCAAACTTTCTCTGATACAGGAAATGGAGTTGACTTAACCGAATCCTTTGATCAAAGAAAGTCAACCGTAGGAAAAATACATAATACAAAGCAGTCCCTACTTTGTCTTATGCTTTTAATGAAAACTAGATCAGAAATAAAGGGGAAAAAAAAGATCAGTTTCTGAGACAGGAAGAGAAAAGGAAACCATGGTGGAAATGCAAGTTCGGCACGACAGTGCCACTTTAAGTTTAATTAACAGAGCAGAAGATGAGAACTTCTAAAATAAACACTTTGCTGTAACATCTGATCATGAAAAACAAAAAAAAATTCTCCATGCTGGTTGTGTCAGTCACAGGCAAGGAAGGTGTGGTTAGGGCTGCATAAACAAAAGTGATTTAACTCCTAAATGGCAGAGAATTAAGCAAAAATATATCAGTGGCATGATCTATACGCCAAATGGTTTTCTTGAGCTAAAGTTGTTTTGGTGCATAGAGTATTCCTTTAAAAAAACATTTTCTCATCTGTGATAAGATCTGCAGCATTTTCCAAATAAAGTTAGATTTTTTTAAGAAGGCCACTCACAACGTAAAGGCTTTACCTAGATCTTCCTCAATCCCAAGCTGGAGTTTCTTCCCCTCCACCTTCTCGATCTCCTCATCATTAAATTTATACCATTCACCAGACTGTGGATCTTTCACATGTGCTATGTAATGCCCAGAGTAAGCGCTTACTCCACGATGTATGAGCACGGCACTCAGCTCATACACACATTCCCCATCTGTAGAATAGAATACAGAGGATATCACAGAATTCACATGTCACAAAACAGCTTAACACAGTTACTCCATCTAACCAGAAATTCCCACACGTGCAATCTCTACCCTTTCAATTAATTGGTTTATTATAAGTCTTGGCAACCAAACAACTTACTATTCAGCAACACCCCCACCCCCTTACAGTTGAACAAAAAGAATAATTAAAAAAAAATATATATATATTATATATATATATATATATATATATATATCTCTATCTATCTTTACATTGTTATGTAAAGGACAGGAGCAGAAATAAAGTTCACTCACCTGTCCTGTCCAGATATGGACTCATGTCTAGAGTCTCAGAAAACCCAATGTAGGTATTAAGCTTCTTCTTGTGACCAGTCTGCCTGTGAAACACACCATGGCGGTTTTAAGTCAGCTTTCTTACATTGCTAATAAATGGCAGCAGGGCATGGGGGGAATCTTACTCTGGATCCCAAATGTAGTGAAAAGAAAAAAATATGAAATACATTTCTAATTGTGCTACAAATGAAAGAAAAAATAATTCTTGTGATTAGATTTATCTTTCGCTCTACAAGCAGTTAATCTCACCCATAACCATTATTGCCATAAATATCTGTTTTTGTTTTTTTTACTTCATCAGATAACAAAAAAACAAAACAAAAGAAAGGAACATTTTCATGCAGGCAAGTCTACATCGTCATGGATATCACGGTAAGGAATACACTCAGCACCGTAGCAATATACCTGTCAAATACAAAGCGCATCAGCTGCAGGTTCAGCGTTGGGGGAAGACTGAGCAATCGGATCTTTCTTGTAGCATTTTGCTTATTCTGGCAATTCTCACAGAAATATCGATTGTCTCCTTCCAGCTTTTCTTCCTGTCCCAGAAAATACACAAACGGGAAGGTTATCACCATCACAGCCGTCGCGGAGCTCACCGAGCAATGAGTGGCGCATTCATACACCTTACCTTCAAGAACTCACTGATACAGTCCGGAAGCTGCTTGTTGCCCTGGATGTTCAGTTCCAGTTCGTAGAATTTAGACAGCAGCTTGGATTCACGGCCACACTGACTGCAGCTGAAATCAGGAAGCACGATGTCAATCAAGCTCCCGCCTATAATATAGTTTTCCACATCTAGCAAGAGCCCAAAAACCCTGCAACTTACACTGTGACATACGCATACTGCCCACAGAACTGCTTCTGGATGATGTTTTTAACATCGGGGTTCTTCTGTTTGCACAAGGTGTCTTCGAGCAAGGACATGAACAGCTTGGAAAATTCCTGGGCATCCTAAAATAATCAAATTATTAGCAAAAATAAACAGCAATCATTTCCAAATTCGTTAAATCACTCTCAGCAATCATAAAAAGTGGCAAATATTTTTCACATCACAATATGCCGTCTTCTCCAGTTACCTATGTATAAAGTTCCGTATGTGACTCCAAGCAGAAATGTCGAAAGGATATCACTACCTATTGGTGGTCTGCAGCCAGGTTGTGAATTAAAAGTCATTGACTGAGCGGTGTACGTACACTTGATAAGGAAGTCTCTCATGTGAGGGGGCGTGGCTAGGGAGGCAGGCATATGGGGCAGTGTTCTGCAAAACATTTATCTCGGCGCTGCTCAGCATGCAACCTCTTGACGTCACGCCTCAGTCGTGTGGTCCAGTCAAAGGCTTCTCGTAGAGAAGTCTTTGATTGGATTGTTTAGCTGCATATTTGCGTTCAGAGAGGAGAAGAGAAGGGGAAAAGGGAGGGGGCTCCCTAAAAAATTATTTTATTTTAAATGTAAGGGATGTGATGGGGGGCTGCATTCAGTGTGGAAGGGGAGACACAAGATTCTATTTGCATGTTTTGTCTGCAAGAAAAAAAAAGATTTAAAATTAGGAAAATGTCAGTAAAATACGCACAGAATTGTCATTAGATAACCTGGAAATTCTGGGCTGCTACAGTCACATGTGATGGGGATGTAACTAGCCACCGGCACAAAAGTGTAAATTATTCTGGATGTACAAGGTTTCAAGAACAGGCATTTAACCCAGTTTCTCCACATGTTATAAACATGGTACTCAAGGTAGTAGCTTTTAATGTTATGGGACAGTATTCCCCATAACAAATGCTGGATGGCGCTTAGAGAGACAAAACAGCCGAATGCGGCTATCCTGTGTATTCAGGAAACATAATTTTAAGAGGCAATGTGCACCCATCGATATACTTTAAAACTTTACTCAAAATCACTCTACTTTTATTAAAAACAAAAAACAAGGCAGGTTAAAGTGGTGAAGGATCCGAAGGAGAGATATATTTTATAGGTGGGAAAAGGTAATTACTTTTCTTATACCCCGGCGAACGTGTATTTCGTAAACTCTGGTCAACAAAGATTTTTAAAATATACTGCATAAGACAGAGCAAATGAGAGTTGGTAGGGTAGTAGTATGTAAAGATAGAACGTTGGATATTTAAATAAATAAATATATATATATCTCTACACACAACCGTAACTGTTCCGACAGGCTGGCTTTGTGTATGAAACTCTTCATGGACATGACCTAGATGACATATGACACTGACATAACACTCACGAAAAAGACTATACTTTTGATTCTATGGTATATAATATGCACTCTAGAATAGAAAGAATTTTGATGGTGGAGAGTTTGGACATGTCCAATATCACATTGTCTGATCATGCCCCTATTATTTTAATTTTAATGAAAACAATAATGATATGAGTCAGGGAAAGGCTAATATAACGTCAGGTAACTTAGTAATAGAAGTTTCACTTTGCAAGTCAACTTTATCCAACAAGCAGCGAATCCAATTGTATGACCTCAGACAACTAAAATATTATCAAATCAGATAACTCTAAAGAAAATAGAACAAGTTAAATTAGCCTTAAATAAACTACACTTTTTTTTTTTATATCTTCTTAAATGAAAAGTTTTTTATGCTAACGATAACAAAACAGCATCACTCTTAGACAATTAAGTTCCAGCCAAGGTCTGTGTTTAATATAACTCATATGGTCAATGAGAAGGGAGATTAAATAATGAACCTAGTGGATGACATTACAATGCCACAACTCAAGCCTGAGGAAGTAGCCAACGTATTAGAAGAGACAATTTCAGAGAGTTAAATCTAAAATGCCTTTGATATATCCAGTGTCCAACGAAGAAGCAGAAGCCATAATTTATAAAGTACCTTCCCCTGGCCCACACGGTTTTACCAACCTTTACTACCCAGCATTCACAACTATTCTAACACCATATTTCGTATCTCTATTAAATAATTACATTGCAAATTTCCCTGCACTCCTCTCTTGGGATTATTTAGATACATCCAAGGTCAAATTAATAAATGGCACAAGATATTACTTATAGATGCGTTCACACAGAATTACAAGTCAGTCATATCGCCTTCTAGGGCAGATATTTTGGGCAATTAGGCCAAAACTAAGACTTATGCATTTGCAACTAGACAAAACTTCAAACTTAGGGGATTTAGCATAGGTCTGGGATGAATGGGAATTCCAGACACATTCCACATGGATTCGATGGGTGATTACTGAAGGAATGCTACACACTACATTTTATTTATTTTTTACCTTGCCTTGTTTATTTCGATGTATGATTCTATACAGTGCATTTTCCCCACGGATCTGTGCCTTGTTGGTGAGCTATGTATGTTACATTTACTCAACTAGAGCACAAGGGGCTATTCATACTGTGTATTCAGTAAAGAGATGAATAAAAGTACTTTTTTGTTTACATCTATATATGTAAAATAAAAAAACATTAACTTTCATAAAAATAAACCAACCCCCTGATAAGTGCAGAAAGCAGCCGATCACAGCATATCTTCTCGATCCTCAAAATAAATTCACAAACTTTTATGTGATTCACAATGTACAGTCAAATTTCCTCTCTTTCAAAAGGTCTCAAATTCTAATTTTATGTTCCCAAAAATCACATGTATGAAAACACTACAAAATTTTATTTTTGATGAATCTAAAAATAGTATTGAAGTTTAATCACAAAAATGTATTTTCTATTTCATGAAACATTCTCTACAAATTATAGTTTTTTTTAAAGGGCCACTATAGGCACCCAGACCACTTCAGCTTAATGAAGTGGTCTGGGTGCCAGGTCCAGCTAGGCTTAACACTTTTTGCTGTAAACATAGCAGTTTCAGAGAAACTTCTATGTTTACAAATGGGTTAATCCAGCCTCTAGTGGCTAATTGACAGCCGCTAGAGGTGCTTCCGTGCTTCTCACTGTGATTTTTCTTGCCGCGCATGCACATTCAGCCGATGACGGCGAAAAGGAGAAGGAGAGTTCCCCGCGCCGAGGGAGCTAGGCGGGGGAAACAGGTAAGATTTAACCCCTTCCACTCCCTAGAGCCCGGCGGGAGGGGGGCACCTAGAGACACTATAGTGCCAAAAAGAGTATGGCACTATAGTGGACCTTTAACGAAATGTAAAACAAATAAATATTAAAAGTGAAAATACATCATTTAAAAAGAAATTTCCATATAAAAATGTTTTAAATCACACAAAAATATTTCCCAATTAAATAAATGTTAAGATCAATCCCATTGTACAGCACTACGGAATCTGATTGCGCTATATAAATAATAATCATATATTTGCAACATGTATATTTGTTTATGTGATTTTCAATAAGTGTTTAACTGTATTTTTTTAAGTTTATTGACGTATTGGTTACGCTTAAAGTGTAAATTTGAATGTAAAATATCACAAATTTCTTCTCAATTTCTTATTTTGGTTTTAACAAATGTAATAAATTAATATATAATTTCGTTTTAATTTAGTCAAGTAATCCCTACATCATTATCATACAATTTCATTGTGATGTTTGTTTTTAAACAAAGAGGAAGTGTCAAGAGACACTGGGGTTTCCTCATGGCGTAGCGGTTTGAGCAGGGGTCTAGGTCTACAATCCATATTCCTGCGTCCACCTAGGGGCACAAGTAAACCATGGCAACCAGATTCCATACTTTTGCAGCTGAGGTTAATTATCTCCATTTGATCTCAGCAAATGTTTTCAATACACAAATAACAAAAAAAGGCACCAAAAAGGAGCATTCATCACCTTGTCTATGTATAAGTAGACAACAAGCTATCTCTCATTTGAAATGGCTGAATCTTTCCTTTGCTATGAGGTGTCAGTTGTCTCCGAAGAACCGATTTTTTAAGTATACCCAATGTCTGTCCAACACACGCACACATATTCAAACCAATTAGCTTAAATTAAGAATTTTTTTCATAAATTATAAAAATAAAAAAAATATAGGATTGTATAAATTAGGATAAACAAAAAAATAAAAGCTTACATCCTTCTATTCTCAATAATTCTGCTCATCATAATAAAAATCTTTATTCGTATTAAAAATGACATTAAATAACTATACACAAGATAACGTAAAACAGATACAAATTTTTTTATGTACATAAAAATCTCTGTGGACCGCTGGAAGATAGAATTTTCAGACTCCTTTTAATGTTTTCCTGAAATAAAAAAAAAGAAAATATATATATATATATTTTTTTATTCTATTCTTATGAACATACATTCTTATTAAAAAAAACAAAAAAAACATGAAATGAGCACTACTATGGACTACGTGGCATTCTTTCAGCTCGCCTCTAATTTAACTAGTACACCTTGGTGTGTATGCCTGGCTGGGAGCATAGGACTTCACATTTTAAAAGGGGCACTCCAGGCACCATAACAACTTCATCTAAATTAAGTTATGGTGCCAGGAGGCCCCCAGGCTCACTCTTACCTCAAGGGGTTAAACTGTTCTCAAACTTTTTAGCCTGAAGTTGCCTCCTGTGCGTGTTTTAGCTCTTCCACCAAAGTGCAACTGGCTTCTGAAATTTCAGTTTCAGGAAGCGCAGAGTGCCATTGGGCAAGGGCGTTGCTGATTGGCTGAGAGCAGTCAGCTGAAGCTATCAACCAGTGACTCCCCATTCACAAAACTGGCTTTGAAAAAACAAACAAAAAAAAAACACAACACTTACCCTTTCCATGGCAAGGGAGTCACTGATTGGAGTCAGCTGACAGCTCTCAGCCAATTGGAGGCACCCCTGCCAGGCAGCACTCTGCACTTATCAAAAACTGAAATTTCAAAAGCCGGATGCTGTATGGGGGTGACAGCAGAGATCGGCACTGGAGGTAACGTTGGGGTTAAACCATTCTAGAATGGTTGAACCTCTTGAGGTAAAAACCATTCAGCTTCATTTAAATTTGTTGTGGAGCCCAAGCTGTCCCTATTAAATGGACTCAGTCACTAGAACATCAACAGCTTCATGTAGTTGTTCTTGTGAGTAAAGTCAGTCCCTGACGGCATTTTCTTGTAGAAAAGGCAGTGTTTGTATTGGTGCTTAGGGACACCTTCAGTGTCAGTCACTCAGACGTCCACTAGAGGTGCTTCCTGGGTCAGTGCTGGTGAGGTTTAGTGTCTTCACTGAACAGTCCTCTTGGAGATGCATTGATTCAGTGCGTGTATGCAAAGATGCTGATTAGCCAGCGCTGTGTTTTGTTTCACAACCTGTCCCACCTCCTTGGCTGAGAACACCAGAATTCAATGCTTTACCATAAGAAAGGTTGGAACAAACTCCAGCAGACCTCTGTGGCACTGGAATAAAGGTATGATTTAACTCTATAAGCAGGGCAATGGTGGCTGGCAGTGTTTACAAACACATTTGTATTCCTGACCCTATAGTGTTCCTTTAAGCTTTGACACATTGTAAAGTAGACATACACACGATAGACAGACACACTTTTTCATAAGGCAAATTACTCTCAGCTACCGAGTGCCTCCATGCCCTGTCAGGTTTAGCTCTCAGCATTGGAGCTTCTTCCATCTTCGGAGGTAGTGGCTGGTGCTCGTTGGACCACAGTAAAGTTGTCAAAACATTCTCAAAACAGGCGGACTACTCAATTTGGAAGATTAAAACTACTACAGCAACCTATAGTGGTTATGGTGCTTAGAGTGTTCCTTAAAAATGCTGAAACTTGCACTGCACTGACAATAGTAGACGGTTATATTGAGCTGACTACTTAACTCAGGCATATGGGGGGGAAAAGTTTCCATCACAAAAACTGACACTGGAAGCTGCAAAACAGACCAATGACTGCAGAAACTGCATGAAAAGCGCTGCCATACCAATACACTGATTTTCAATGCCACAAAGGGCAGCACTATTTACACCTGGCACTCCTATTCACATCTGGCACAGCCGTAAAAATATTCTGCAACAAAGTAACATTTAATCTTTTAGCCAACTGCCTGGTGGAGCATGGAACATGCTACCATGCCCATACAGCAATGTTCAATGTGACCAAGGGGGGCCAATGTTCATGACTTGCCTAGTAGTGCGCACAAGGACCCCCTCACCCCCATAATGCTTTTTTCCACTTTTGGCCACACACACACACTATTTACTACACTAAAAAAAAGCTTTGCGATTACTTTTCATGTGTTGTCCAACAACGTTTGTCCCCAAAGAAACGCTTTTAAAACACTATACATCTTGACGACAAAAAATAAAAAGCTGAACCATGCTGTAATACTGCTAATATTGGCGGTGCAGCACTTGTCATGTGTTGACCATGAAATGAAATGCATTCAAACCAAATACTTGATATAGATGTCACCCTAAGCTTCCAGTGACATGCAGACATGGGTATTTTAATACAAAGTCCCTTGCCAACCAGCCTGGAAAAGTGAAAAAGTGGCAAATGTCCATACTGTGTTAAGGGGCCCTTTAACACAATGTTGACCAGATGAGGAGATACCATTTAGGCCGCACAGGCCCAAATTGCCTGCAGAGACTGGCCGAGATTGCAGCCTTCTAGCGTAGCAGCACAGCAAGTAAATTAGTTTATATTACCCCCTCCCAGAGAACACAGGATATTGCGTGGAGGAGACAGAGTAACCTGCAGGAGCTGCTCACACTGGACACCGGGGAAGCCAGCTTCCAGCAGCAAAAAGTAAAACTATGGATGTGTGTTAATGGCAATGCATATCTAAGAGTCTGTGTGTGTCTAGCAATGTATGACAATTTGTATGTGTGTCTGGGAATGTGGGAGTTTATATGAAAGTGATAGTAGGTCTGGGATTGTATGTGCCAGTGAATTTGCATGGATCCACATGTCTGATCGATTATGGAGGGTAGCCCAGGTAGCACTAACGATACAAGCTATATTTTTGTGTTAGGGATACAGTTACTATTAAGATAGTGAAAGCTATGGGCAATGTAAGTTGTAATAAAAAGGGTTGGGTGCTGTTTGAAGGCTTAACAGTGAGCCATTTACACTCCACATTACCAGTCCATACCTGGGATAGCAGTGATAAGATGGCCCTGCCTATAAGTGCTGCTCTAACGCTTCTGCAGCACAGAGAGACTGGACCCCAAAACAGTGAAATAGATATGGTGCCTAGAGTGTCCCTTCAAACAGAACCCCCGAACCCTTACACTACATTTTATATTACATTTAAACTTGCCATACCTTAGTATTAACAGCTGACCAAACACAAAACCTGCAGCATAATCTCCAGAGTTGGCACAGCTACCATCAGAAACTGCAAAGCCTGTTACAGAAACATATTGTGGTCCCACGTGGTACAGGCTCCCAGACCTGTATGCCCATGCAAACTCACTCCCAAATACACACCAAGAGTCACTCGCAAAAAAGGGTTTAACTTACTTAACAGTCCCTGCTCTTTACACGGAGTGTTCTTTTTATTATGTACCTATTCATTTGATTAACAGCATTATTCGGCAACTGAGAAAAACACTCACACACACACTTATAGGTTAAATAACTGTCATTTTTGGGGGGCTTATTCAATAAACTTAATTGCAATCAAAATCTGCAAAATGGGTTGTTTTTTTGTGTGAAATTAATGATCACAATTACTATTTAAAAAGGATAATCTATAAACCATAACCACTACAGAGTGCATGAATAATTTGCAATTTTGAATACAACAATGTAGTGAATATGCCACAAAAATATAATGGCTACAAATAAAATATATATTTATTTTATATATGTACATAAGTTAAATTATATATTTAACATTAAAATATGTTTAAATAAATAAAAAAGACACCAGCTACATAATAGATAAATGTTACTCACAGTTAACGTGATGTCCTGATGTCTGTTCCAAGCAGCTTGCAGACAGTCTCCGGGAGACAATACTTCTCCTGTCTTCGGTTTCATTTTCAAAACTAATGTAAGAGCGATCCTTAGCTCTCTCACTTCCTAGCAGGAGAAACGGAGCATTGCACACACACCTCCCACGGATTATTGTAGGACAGTGCAGATACTCACACTGGAGCTGCCTGTATTGTCCTAATGGAATGTCCTGCGTCTTTGCATAGTGTGCAAGACAGTGAACATAAGTGGTTACTGAAAAATGTAAACATTGCTATTTTCCAGAAACGGCAATGATTTACACTGCAAGACTGAAATGACTGGGTCACTTAAAGATTAAGTGGTTTCGGTGCTTAGAGTGTCCCATTTTAACATTCAAATTTATTTTTTAAATATTTCAATGGGATCTCCTATTCGTATGATGCTCTATCCCTCCAGTAAATTTAACACTATTTTGTCAAATTAAGTAGTGTGCCAACCTCTTTTATATCCATCTTGTTATAAATAATTATATTTTAAAATACAGTTAAAAGGCTTATTTTAAGCACCACGGCCTCTTCATTGATTTGACACAGTCATAATGAATGCAGTGAGTACGTGCAGCATTTCAATATGCAGTAGTTATGATGCTTGGAGTTCATAAAAAATAAATAAATAAATAAACACAACCTTAAATTTGGAATGAACCAAACTGAAATATTATAAAGTTGTAAGAAGAAAATAATACCTAAAAATAATGATTAAATAAAACACATTATATTTTATTTACAAGTAGGGTATATGTATGATGCGTAATTGTGTTAATGTGCCCATTGAAGATACTAGCAATAACAAAGAATACATTTGCACAGGTAGAAGGAGTCTGTAGATGTGTGTGAATGCGTGAAAGAGAGGCTCCTAAACATACAAACATGGTCTATTGTAGAATTTAAAAAATGAAGATCATGAAATGAACACAATGGATATACAGTGAGGGAAAAAACTATTTGATCCCCTGCTGATTTTGAACGTTTGCTCACTGACAATGAAATGATCAGTCTATAATTTTAATGGTAGGTGTATTTTAACCGTGGGAGACAGAACAACAACAAAACAAAAAACAAAAAAAACAAAAAATCAGAAAAACAAATGTCAAAAAAGTCGATAAATTGATTTGCATGTCAATGAGTGAAATATGTATTTGACCCCTATCAATCAGCAATATTTCTGTTATTCTGTTTTTCTGATTTTTTTTTGTTTTGTTTTGTTGTTATTCTGTCTCCCACGGTTAAAATACAGGTACTATTAAAATTATAGACTGATCATTTGTTTGTCAGTGGGAAAACATTCTAAATCAGCAGGGGATCAAATACCTTTTTCCCTCATTGTACACACGCATATACAAGGTAATCTACTAAAACAAAATTGGCTGAACTCCAACCGGAATGGCAATTCTCAAATTTACTAAATCTGTTTGGAATTCAGTCGGTCCGATCAGATCTGTAGCAATAATCCGCATGCATTTGACATCTGAATTAAAATCGGTGCCTTCACACGCTTACCCTCTAGTGTACATACTATTGTAAAGATTCCGAATATTCATTAAGCACTGGTTCTACAAAAATTTAGGACTAAAAGCATATTTGCAAATTATTGTTCATTTGCTTTTTGCAAGCCTGAACAATGTCTGAATTGTACAGCATTATATGGTTTTGACCCAATCAGTATGGGACCACTCAGACGTTAAAGAATTATGCTGTTAATCTGAGAGAGAGATATATATATATATATATATATATATATATATATATATATATATATATATATATATATATATACACACACACACACACACACACACACGAAGTATAAAAACAGAGAGAACCCAGTGGAATCTATCCACTACAAGTAAACCCAGCGGAGCGCTAAAATGTGTATCCACACTTAGATTCCTAAATGGAGAGGGGGATTTGGTCATATATGTGTATTCCTAAAAAAAGAAGGTAGCAAAATATGGTGCACCCTTTAAAGTGGTGTATACGAATGTAAGCCACACGTACATGGTAAAGAGCCCTACAAGGATAGGCTCAATTCTCATTAGCAGGTGTGGATTGGGTAATAACAGAACCTCTTCATATTCTTGTAAGAAGGATTCTCAGAAGAGGAGAAAAACACAAGAAAAGAGGAAAGCTAATTATCCCACTGTGATACATTAAGTAATATCACGATTATATAAGAGCCTTCATTGCACAGTGCACTTTTCTTTTTACGTAATTTCTCTTCTCACCTGCAATGACCCCTTCCTAGCCTTTTATTAACTTCGCCCACCCTTAGCCAAACCAAAACCACACAAGGGCTCATAACAAGAAGCTGTCAACTGACACTTATACAAACCCACATCACACTCAGCCAAGCCCACTAGCTATAAAATGTAATCAAACATCATAAAGTCACACCCAGCCACCCCCCTCCCTTGAACATACATAGTAAGTAATTCTGACACACATTATCATGCACATCAACCACCACACAGTATCCACCAGCAGAAAAAAATAAATACGCGTAAGAGTAACTTTAATTGCTGACAAGTTCTACTGTAAAATAACAGAATAAACTATTGTGAATTTAAATGTTGAGAGCTCCTTCATTAACTGCAAAAGAGACAAAATAAATATTGTGTGGAGGCAACGTCACAGGCAGTAAAGCACTGCCATCTGCGTGGAGGCAACGTCACAGGCAGTATAGCACTGCCATCTGCGTGGAGGCAACGTCACAGGCAGTAAAGCACTGCCATCTGCGTGGAGGCAACGTCACAGGCAGTAAAGCACTGCCATCTGCGTGGAGGCAGCTGCTTTCTGACTGGCAGCATGTAGACCAGCGGCATGCCTTTACACCCCAAAAGAAGGGCAAGTATCTTTGATTCCTTTGAGGAATTGAAAAGACAACAACATTTTCAGATACAGACTTGTCAGACACAGTTTGTCGCAGGGAATCGTCCATTCACAGGTCTGTCACTGAGAGCTCCAACCTTTTATCATCACCCAGGGTTGTGAAGCAGTGGTTACATGATCTTTAATGTGTGATTTAGCAAAGATTTGCAGGACAACGGAGTTCAACATAGAATGGAAACTGAAAGAGCAAATGATAAGAAATAGGCTTCTAATATTTATGTCGATAATTACCTGCTGCTGCCCAGTGTCCAAGCCCAGTGCTTTTATAAAGCCAGAAGGATCAATGTACCGTCTGTTGCTATTTTGTAACAAAGCAAATAAGTATTGCAGTTGTTCACAGATTGTTTGCGGCTCATATTCTGAGAGAATGAAAAAAAACACAACAGAGTACAATCAACTAAAGAATGTGAGCATCTATTAGAAACAACACATACAATGATGCCTTGTCAATTCAGGAATTAAAGAGGCAATCTCACTTGTGTTTTTCACATAGATGGGCTGATTATGAAAAGCTAATAGAGAATGTATTGGAATGTCACTGAAATTAGAACACCATTGGTGTGAGCTTAATTTTGGCAAGGTGTGACAATAGTACTTCAAACAGGTTCTGGCTCCACACGTCGAATTTGCCCCTCGATGGGAACTGGTGAGTGCAAATTTATCCAAGGAGGATCCCACACTCTTGTGTTATTTTCCACAGACCCATTTGGAACGCTCAAAATTATGAGAATACATCAGAGACGTTAGTTCTAAAAAGATTAAGCTACACAAAAAATGAAGATGGAGTCGAACACGTTGAGATAAATATTTCAGCCTTCTCTGTCTGTGCGCACCACTGGAAGCAGACATGTCACATTTGGGTGTCTAACTATGGAGAATTAAAAACCGATCTACAAGTTTTTGGCCTAAACCGCCAGACTATAATATACACTTCATGGCCTTGAAAAGAGCATTTTTAAAGCACAATGCTATATATTAGTGACGGAGTCAAGTTTCTCTTGATATAAACATTCTGCTAAATAAATACATATCATAATGAAGCACTATTTAAAGAACAGAGTCCCTTTAACCCACCTTTATCTTCCAGGATACATTCTTCTGCCTTTGCCACACTCCAAGAATTCTCATAAAGATAAAGCGCTCTGCGGAACTCCATGTTTAGAAACCACACCTGAACAAATGTATTGACATAACAGGTGGCTCCCAAATTTGTCAAACCAACAAACGTATTCTATGGCAAGAGGCAAAAAATAAAACCACATTAGAGTTGGCAGTGTCATCACAGGAAAAACACTAACATTTCTAACATTTACAAAATTGGCTAAAATCCATATTTTGAAATAGAGACGAAAATAAAGTCATGCTGTGAAGCATCCCCTGCCGGAGAATCATGTTAGCTCTACAGAGATAAACAAGGTCACGGATAACCACATTCAAAGGTTGGGAGCAAAAACAGAGCGCTCTCAGCGGAGTGCAGTCTAGGCTTTATTCAATAGAGACATCAGACTTCTTCTGCAGGAGACAGCCAAATGATGGGTAGGGAAATTAGCCTAAAGGATCTTTACGGTTATTTTTTTTTTAGTTTTTGCTTATCATATTTTTATAAATCATCTTTAGGAATGAAAATCATGTTTCAGGACATGCTTTTGGGTCCATATTGCGATAGAAAGACACTGTCGCTAAATGTCATGCATGCGAACAGCATATATTATGGAAAAAGAAATGGAAAATGAGAAAGTTAGATTCTGAGACAACTTTATCTCAACGTATATTTCAACACAAGTGGTCCAGTATTAAGGATTTCTTCTCCGATTTAAGCCCTTAGTCTGAGTCAGCTTTTAAAGTGACTCAGAACCACGTGAGTGCAACCAATTACATACGGTTAATATACACAGTGTAAACAATATTACCCTATGTGTTTTTTTCTCTCCTTTTTTATGTTTCAGCCATTTACCTTGTGAAGTATTGGTAATATAATTTATTGCATGTACAGTGTGCTCTCACTATTTTACTATTTTTTATGCAGAAAGTTAGATTAGCAGGTCTCATTAACCATAACACTATCTCAAGATAATTTATCATAATTTGTCAAGGGAAGTGCAAGTCCATATCAGGAGGAAAAAACTCGCTAGTGCCTAAGGGATATTTACTCAAACAATAAACAGCCAAAGTAAAAACCCACAGTACAAGTCTATTTTCTCTGTATTAGTTTATTCTAAAATATAAAAACAGTTCCAAGCTACTATTTAATAAGAATAGAGTGCACACCTTTTTCCTCCTCTCAAAGTTTGGATCATCAATATTGTGGAAGCTGTTTTCATCTATTTCTCCCAACCAAACATGTTCACCAATCCCAACCAAACAGTTTGGATTTCCTTTGCAGTTCCTTCTGAAAGAAAACGTTAAGAAAAGAGATTGTTATAACTGGGGTCTGCGAAGCTCCTGCGGTTATAATTGGTGCTCACTGAGGACCCAGAGGCTGTATTAGGGGGGGGCTGTATTGGGGTCACCGGGCTGTATTAAGGGGCTGTATTGGGGTCCCCGGCTGTATTAAGGAGGGCTGCATTGGGGTCCCTAAATTGCATTAAGGGGCTGTACAACCTGGACTGTATTAAGGGGCTGTATTGGGGTCCCATTGTATTATGGGGGCTGTATTGGGGTCCCCCGGCAGCATTATGGGGCTGCATTGGGGTCCCGGCTGTATTGTTGAGTGGGGGCTGTATTGGGGTCCCGGGTTGTACAGCAATAGGTCCCGGCTGCATTAAGGAGGGGGTCCCAGGCTGTATTATGGGGGCTGTATTGGGGTCCCTGGGCATTATACCAGGCCAGTCCCTAAGGTATTATATTGCATTGGGGTCCCCGGCAGCATATATTGTATTGGGGTCCCCATATTATAATACTAGTCCCCGGCTATATTATAGCTGTATTAACCTGGTTGTATTAAGGAGGGGGTCCCATTGTATTGGGGTTCCCGGTTGTATTGGGTCCCATGCATTGGGGTCCCTACAGCATTATAGGGCCATTGGGGTCCCTGGCTGTATTATATTGCATTAGTCCCCTGGCTGTATTATAGTATTGCATTAGTCCCTGGTTGTATTACATTGCATTGGGGTCCCTGGCTGCACATAGCTTGCATTAGTCCCCATTGCATTATATTGTATTAGTCCCCACAGACATGGGGCTGTATTAGTCCCCACAGTATTGGGGCTGTATTGGGGTCCCCGGGCTGTATTAAGGGGGGCTGTATTGGGGTCCCCGGGCTGTATTGGGGTCCCCGGGCTGTATTAAGGGGGGGCTGTATTAAGGGGGGGCTGTATTGGGGTCCTGTGTGATGGCGCAGTGTTGGTTAGCGGCCCCGGGCGGGGTTGGGTTATAATGAGGGACCCGGAGCTCTCACACAGTGAGACCGATAGCACCGAGCTCGGTACCTGCACACCCCCCGCACGCAGGGCTCCAGCCGCACTCGGTAAGCGGTCTCGATCTGCTCCAGACCCACATCCTCCGGTCTGACGCTCGCCGCCCAGCGCCACGCGGCCTTCTCCAGCTGCAGCCGTGGGGCCATGGTGTCTGGGCTAGCTGCAAAATCGAGGTCCCGGTCTCTGCTCAGTCACTAGGCCGCAGCCCCACTCTCCGCAACACGCACGTCACGCAGCGTAATGGCGTCATCAGCCAGCCAATCAGAGCGCAGCGCGGGCTCCCAGCGTTCCCGCCCATTCTGTGAGGAGACTGAGAGCTCTGACAGGACACAGTGTGTCACCAGATACCTCCCTGTCTGGGGCTCAGGACACAGTATGGGGGGCACAGGGTGTACTCACTGTGTGAGAGCTCTGACAGGGAGACACAGTGTGTCACCAGATACCTCCCTGTCTGGGGGCTCAGGACACAGTATGGGGGGCACAGGGTGTACTCACTGTGAGAGCTCTGACAGGACACAGTGTGTCACCAGATACCTCCCTGTCTGGGGGCTCAGGACACAGTATGGGGGGCACAGGGTGTACTCACTGTGTGAGAGCTCTGACAGGGAGACACAGTGTGTCACCAGATACCTCCCTGTCAGGGGGCTCAGGACACAGTATGGGGGGCACAGGGTGTACTCACTGTGTGAGAGCTCTGACAGGACACAGTGTGTCACCAGATACCTTCCTGTCTGGGGACTCAGGACACAGTATGGGGGGCACAGGCTGTACTCACTGTGTGAGAGCTCTGACAGGACACAGTGTGTCACGAGATACCTCCCTGTCTGGGAGCTCAGGACACAGTATGGGGGGCACAGGGTGTACTCACTGTGTGAGAGCTCTGACAGGAGACAGTGTGTCACCAGATACCTCCCTGTCTGGGGGCTCAGGACACAGTATGGGGGGCACAGGGCGTACTCACTGTGTGAGAGCTCTGACAGGACACAGTGTGTCACCAGATACCTCCCTGTCTGGGGGCTCAGGACACAGTATGGGGGGCACAGGGTGTACTCACTGTGTGAGAGCTCTGACAGGAGACAGTGTGTCACCAGATACCTCCCTGTCTGGGGGCTCAGGACACAGTATGGGGGGCACAGGGTGTACTCACTGTGTGAGAGCTCTGACAGGACACAGTGTGTCACCAGATACCTCCCTGTCTGGGGGCTCAGGACACAGTATGGGGGGCACAGGGTGTACTCACTGTGTGAGAGCTCTGACAGGGACACAGTGGCCAATGCAGATACCTCCCTGTCTGGGGCTCCAGGACACACAGTATGGGGGAGCACAGGGTGCACTCACTGTGTGAGAGCTCTAGCAGGGGAGCAGTGTGTCACCAGATACACCTCCCTGTCTGAGGCTCAGGACACAGTATGGGGGAGCACAGAGATTAGCCTGCTGTGAGAAACTCTGACAGGACACAGTGTGTCACAGATACCTCCCTAAGGGGCTCAGGACACAGTATGGGGGGAGCACAGGGTGTACTCACTGTGTGAGAGCTCTGACAGGAGACAGTGCCACAGGGTACACTCACATCACAGGGGCTCAGGACACAGTATGGGGGCACAGGTGTACTCACTGTGTGAGAGCTCTGACAGGACACAGTGTGTCACCAGATACCTCCCTGTCTGGGGGCTCAGGACACAGTATGGGGGGGCACAGGGTGTACTCACTGTGTGAGAGCTCTGACAGGACACAGTGTGTCACCAGATACCTCCCTGTCTGGGGGCTCAGGACACAGTATGGGGGGCACAGGGTGTACTCACTGTGTGAGAGCTCTGACAGGGACACAGTGTGTCACCAGATACCTCCCTGTCTGGGGGCTCAGGACACAGTATGGGGGGGCGCAGGCTGTACTCACTGTGTGAGAGCTCTGACGGGACACAGTGTGTCACCAGATACCTCCCTGTCTGGGGGCTCAGGACACAGTATGGGGGGCACAGGGTGTACTCACTGTGTGAGAGCTCTGACAGGGAGACAGTGTGTCACCAGATACCTCCCTGTCTGGGAGCTCAGGACACAGTACGGGGGGCACAGGGTGTACTCACTGTGTGAGAGCTCTGACAGGACGCAGTGTGTCACCAGATACCTCCCTGTCTGGGGGCTCAGGACACAGTATGGGGGGGCACAGGCTGTACTCACTGTGTGAGAGCTCTGACAGGACACAGTGTGTCACCAGATACCTCCCTGTCTGGGGGCTCAGGACACAGTATGGGGGGGCACAGGGTGTACTCACTGTGTGAGAGCTCTGACAGGACACAGTGTGTCACCAGATACCTCCCTGTCTGGGGGCTCAGGACACAGTATGGGGGGGCACAGGGTGTACTCACTGTGTGAGAGCTCTGACAGGACACAGTGTGTCACCAGATACCTTCCTGTCTGGGGACTCAGGACACAGTATGGGGGGCACAGGCTGTACTCACTGTGTGAGAGCTCTGACAGGACACAGTGTGTCACGAGATACCTCCCTGTCTGGGAGCTCAGGACACAGTATGGGGGGCACAGGGTGTACTCACTGTGTGAGAGCTCTGACAGGACACAGTGTGTCACCAGATACCTCCCTGTCAGGGGGCTCAGGACACAGTATGGGGGGCACAGGGTGTACTCACTGTGTGAGAGCTCTGACAGGGAGACACAGTGTGTCACCAGATACCTCCCTGTCAGGGGGCTCAGGACACAGTATGGGGCATTGTGGTGTACTCACTGTGTGAGAGTTCTGACAGGACACAGTGTGTCACCAGATACCTTCCTGTCTGGGGCTCAGGACACAGTACGGGGGGCACAGGGTGCGGCTACTGTGTGAGAGCCTGACAGGGACACAGTGTGTCACCTCAGATACCTCCCCTGTCTGGGGGCTCAGGACACAAGTATGGGGGCACAGGGTGTACTCACTGTGTGAGAGCTCTGACAGGGAGACACAGTGTGTCACCAGATACCTCCCTGTCAGGGGGCTCAGGACACAGTATGGGGGGCACAGGGTGTACTCACTGTGTGAGAGCTCTGACAGGACACAGTGTGTCACCAGATACCTTCCTGTCTGGGGACTCAGGACACAGTATGGGGGGCACAGGCTGTACTCACTGTGTGAGAGCTCTGACAGGACACAGTGTGTCACGAGATACCTCCCTGTCTGGGAGCTCAGGACACAGTATGGGGGGCACAGGGTGTACTCACTGTGTGAGAGCTCTGACAGGAGACAGTGTGTCACCAGATACCTCCCTGTCTGGGGGCTCAGGACACAGTATGGGGGGCACAGGGCGTACTCACTGTGTGAGAGCTCTGACAGGACACAGTGTGTCACCAGATACCTCCCTGTCTGGGGGCTCAGGACACAGTATGGGGGGCACAGGGTGTACTCACTGTGTGAGAGCTCTGACAGGAGACAGTGTGTCACCAGATACCTCCCTGTCTGGGGGCTCAGGACACAGTATGGGGGGCACAGGGTGTACTCACTGTGTGAGAGCTCTGACAGGACACAGTGTGTCACCAGATACCTCCCTGTCTGGGGGCTCAGGACACAGTATGGGGGGCACAGGGTGTACTCACTGTGTGAGAGCTCTGACAGGGACACAGTGTGTCACCAGATACCTCCCTGTCTGGGGGCTCAGGACACAGTATGGGGGGCACAGGGTGTACTCACTGTGTGAGAGCTCTGACAGGACACAGTGTGTCACCAGATACCTCCCTGTCTGGGGGCTCAGGGCACAGGCTGTACTCACTGTGTGAGAGCTCTGACAGGACACAGTGTGTCACCAGATACCTCCCTGTCTGGGGGCTCAGGACACAGTATGGGGGGCACAGGGTGTACTCATTGTGTGAGAGCTCTGACAGGACACAGTGTGTCACCAGATACCTCCCTGTCTGGGGGCTCAGGACACAGTATGGGGGGCACAGGGTGTACTCACTGTGTGAGAGCTCTGACAGGGAGACAGTGTGTCACCAGATACCTCCCTGTCTGGGGGCTCAGGACACAGTATGGGGGGCACAGGGTGTACTCACTGTGTGAGAGCTCTGACAGGGACACAGTGTGTCACCAGATACCTCCCTGTCTGGGAGCTCAGGACACAGTATGGGGGGCACAGGGTGTACTCACTGTGTGAGAGCTCTGACAGGGACACAGTGTGTCACCAGATACCTCCCTGTCTGGGGGCTCAGGACACAGTATGGGGGGGCACAGGGTGTACTCACTGTGTGAGAGCTCTAGGCAGGACTTGCACAGTGTCTGAATGCCTCTCTCCTGTCTGGGCTCAGGACACAGTATGGAGGCACAGGGGTGTACTCACTGTGTGAGGAAAGCTCTGACAGGGACACAGTGTGTCACCAGATACCTCTTGTCTGGGGCTCAGGACACAGTATGGGGGGCTGGGGTGTGTGCTCACTGTGTGAGCTCTGACAGGGACACGGTGTCATAGATGCCTCCACTGTCTGTCTGGGGCTCAGGACACAGTATGGGGGGCACAGGGTGTACTCACTGTGTGAGAGCTCTCTGACGGGACACAGTGTGTCACCAGATACCTCCCTGTCTGGGGCTCAGGACACAGTATGGGGGGCACAGGGTGTACTCACTGTGTGAGAGCTCTGACAGGACACAGTGTGTCACCAGATACCTCCCTGTCTGGGGGCTCAGGACACAGTATGGGGGGCACAGGGTGTACTCACTGTGTGAGAGCTCTGACAGGACACAGTGTGTCACCAGATACCTCCCTGTCTGGGGGCTCAGGACACAGTATGGGGGGCACAGGGTGTACTCACTGTGTGAGAGCTCTGACAGGACACAGTGTGTCACCAGATACCTCCCTGTCTGGGGCTCAGGACACAGTATGGGGGGCACAGGGTGTACTCACTGTGTGAGAGCTCTGACAGGACACAGTGTGTCACCAGATACCTCCCTGTCTGGGGGCTCAGGACACAGTATGGGGGGCACAGGGTGTACTCACTGTGTGAGAGCTCTGACAGGGAGACAGTGTGTCACCAGATACCTCCCTGTCTGGGGCTCAGGACACAGTATGGGGGGCACAGGGTGTACTCACTGTGTGAGAGCTCTGACAGGACACAGTGTGTCACCAGATACCTCCCTGTCTGGGGGCTCAGGGTATGGGGGGGCACAGGCTGTACTCACTGTGTGAGAGCTCTGACAGGGACACAGTGTGTCACCAGATACCTCCCTGTCTGGGGGCTCAGGACACAGTATGGGGGGCACAGGGTGTACTCACTGTGTGAGAGCTCTGACAGGACACAGTGTGTCACCAGATACCTCCCTGTCTGGGGGCTCAGGACACAGTATGGGGGGCACAGGCTGTACTCACTGTGTGAGAGCTCTGACAGGACACAGTGTGTCACCAGATACCTCCCTGTCTGGGGGCTCAGGACACAGTATGGGGGGCACAGGGTGTACTCACTGTGTGAGAGCTCTGACAGGACACAGTGTGTCACCAGATACCTCCCTGTCTGGGAGCTCAGGACACAGTATGGGGGGGCACAGGGTGTACTCACTGTGTGAGAGCTCTGACGGGACACAGTGTGTCACCAGATACCTCCCTGTCTGGGGGCTCAGGACACAGTATGGGGGGCACAGGGTGTACTCACTGTGTGAGAGCTCTGACAGGGAGACAGTGTGTCACCAGATACCTCCCTGTCTGGGGGCTCAGGACACAGTATGGGGGACACAGGGTGTACTCACTGTGTGAGAGCTCTGACAGGACACAGTGTGTCACCAGATACCTCCCTGTCTGGGGGCTCAGGACACAGTACGGGGGGCACAGGGTGTACTTACTGTGTGAGAGCTCTGACAGGACACAGTGTGTCACCAGATACCTCCCTGTCTGGGAGCTCAGGACACAGTATGGGGGGCACAGGATGTACTCACTGTGTGAGAGCTCTGACAGGAGACAGTGTGTCACCAGATACCTCCCTGTCTGGGGGCTCAGGACACAGTATGGGGGGCACAGGGTGTACTCACTGTGTGAGAGCTCTGACAGGACACTGTGTCACCAGATACCTCCCTGTCTGGGAGCTCAGGACACAGTACGGGGGGCACAGGGTGTACTTACTGTGTGAGAGCTCTGACAGGGAGACAGTGTGTCACCAGATACCTCCCTGTCTGGGGGCTCAGGACACAGTATGGGGGGGCGCAGGCTGTACTCACTGTGTGAGAGCTCTGACGGGACACAGTGTGTCACCAGATACCTCCCTGTCTGGGGGCTCAGGACACAGTATGGGGGGCACAGGGTGTACTCACTGTGTGAGAGCTCTGACAGGACACAGTGTGTCACCAGATACCTCCCTGTCTGGGGGCTCAGGGCACAGGCTGTACTCACTGTGTGAGAGCTCTGACAGGGACACAGTGTGTCACCAGATACCTCCCTGTCTGGGGGCTCAGGACACAGTATGGGGGGCACAGGGTGTACTCACTGTGTGAGAGCTCTGACAGGACACAGTGTGTCACCAGATACCTCCCTGTCTGGGAGCTCAGGACACAGTACGGGGGGCACAGGGTGTACTTACTGTGTGAGAGCTCTGACAGGGAGACAGTGTGTCACCAGATACCTCCCTGTCTGGGGGCTCAGGACACAGTATGGGGGGCACAGGGTGCACTCACTGTGTGAGAGCTCTGACAGGGAAACAGTGTATCACCAGATACCTCCCTGTCTGGGGGCTCAGGACACAGTATGGGGGGCACAGGGTGCACTCACTGTCTGAGAGCTCTGACAGTGAGACAGAGCATGCCCCCAGCCAACCGGGGAAGGAGCCCCTAGGGACGCTCCAGCATATACCGACTATAGGAGTCGGCTGACTGTCACTGCCGCACAGAGACTTAGGTCAGGCGGCTCTGAAGGACTTAAACATCACAATAAAACGTGTTGAGCTTTATACATATAGGGACAATAAGGCAAAGGAGACATGAAATAATAAGTCACTGCAGTCTGGATAAAAGGAGGGAAGGCTCTCAGCGGGTTAAGCATAAAAGAGTAATTAAACATTTCAGGCTGTGAGGAAGAAGGGTGGTCAGAGTCCCACATATGTGGGACTCTGACCACCCTTCTTCCTCACAGCCTGAAATGTTTAATTACTCTTTTATGCTTAACCCGCTGAGTGCCTTCCCTCCTTTTATCCAGACTGCAGTGACTTATTATTTCATGTCTCCTTTGCCTTATTGTCCCTATATGTATAAAGCTCAACACGTTTTATTGTAAATGGCATATTCAAATATACCTCAACTAGCCTCTAGGGACACAGCTAACAAGCATGCTAGGATAATTGGCTAAAAGCCCTGTTGCTAAATTAAAGTCGGAGTAGTAGGTGCCATTAGTACGTAGAAAGTCAACATATCATCCCAGCCATGAATGTCATAGGTTTTTGTGCAGGAGCAAGCTCGAGGCATGTCAGTCCAACCTGCCTAATGTTTAAATTCATCCTTTTAAGTGGCACTTGTCATACCTAAAACCCAGCAGTTTACGAAACGATGCCTAATTAACGCAGCACAGCATGTAAATTTCAAGTCTAGAAACACAAGCGAGGTCCTTTATAGTCGTGAGTGTGACTTAGTTATCTACCCTCAGACTTAACTCAAAAGCCTGTCTAGAATGCCTAACCTATATTACTAATACCGTTGAAACCACTGTTTGTTTATATGCTATCACACAAATGTTTGACCAGATCTGGCACTGAGTATTTTCAGCGTGGATAATCAATATTGTTTATACCTAATGCCATGTTTAAAAAATACACCGTTTACAAATATACTGTTTACTAAGCAACTATCCTTAAAGGACCACTATAGTGCCCTGAGCGTGCCCCCACCCTCAGGGTCCCATTCCCGTGGCGCTGAGGGGTGAGGAAGGGGGTAATCCTTTACCTTTTTTCTAGCGCCGGGCCTCTCCTCCCTCTTCTTCCATCATCGGCTGAATGTGCATGCGCGGCAAGAGCCGCACGTGCATTCAGCCAGTCTCATAGGAAAGCATTATCAATTATCAATGCTTTCCTATGGACGCTGGCGTCTTCATACTGTGAAAATAACAGTGGGAAGCCCCTCTAGCAGCTGTCAGTGAGACAGCCACTAGATGCTGGATTAACCCATAGGTAAACATAGCAGTTTCTCTGAAACTGCTATGTTTACTGCAAAAAGGGTTAAACCTAGCTGGACCTGGCATCCAGACCACTTCATTAAGCTGAAGTGGTCTGGGTGGCTATAGTGGTCCTTTAACTGTAAAAAAAAAAATGTGCTAGATTATGCAGATACCTCTATGTCTAACAACTGATTCTGTGTTGGAGGAATGCCTTGGAGGTACCTCACAACCGTCTGTCATAAGCATATGCACTACAAAAATAATGAATTTAAAAAAAAGTATTGCGTGTTAGTTCCATGTGGCACTTTGTGTCCTGTGTGGATTTTTAGTGATAACAGTGTAACAGATTGGCCCTTTTATATTATTTTATGTTTGGCTGTCCATACACCCCTGTTCATTTACCGATCCAGTTGTGTGGGTCCCCAGATTCCTGTTGTATTTTGCTCACCCTGTGCCCATTATTGGTGCAGGGTATGTTAAATGTATTGCTTGTCTGTGCCTCTTCCCCTACCCATTTTTCCTGTCCTATTGTTTCTCAGCAGGGCATTGTCCCAGACCTGTTTAGCTGCCTTGTCCCTCCTCAATCTCCCATCAGCCCTTGCTATTGTCTGACCCCATCCTTCCATGTACTATAGTAATCTATGTACTCTATTGTCTGTAAATGAGGCTGCTGGGGGCTTTAAACTATGTGTGCTATGTCTATTAAAAATCAGTTGACTCCCAGAAGCGTGTCGTCCAGTTACTGGGGGGGATTGTGTCTTGGATATTCACCTGATTTTTCACCTAAAAGGGAATTTAAGCGGAGATATTGATGGTATGTGTTGGAGCTCTGCAACAAACAGTAACAGAGTTTTTGGACTGTTGGCTGACTGCTTGATCCCTTTAGCCTTAGTATAAATCAAGAGAGCTAGGCATGAGCGCTATAAGTGCCTTTGTAAAGGCAATAGAAATCCCATTGCAGGCAAATGTGGATACCTGCCTGGAAGAAGGGCTGCAGCGGAATAGGCAGAGGTGACGATACCTGCCTGGAAGAAGCACTGCAGCAGAATAGCTAAAGGGGACAATACCTGCATGGAAGAAGGGATGCAGCGGAATAGGCAGACGCGACAATACCTGCCTGGAAGAAGGGCTGCAGCAGAATAGGCAGAGGGGACGATACCTGCCTGGAAGAGGGATTCCGTGGAATAGACAGAGATGATGAAACCTGCCTGGAAGGAGAGCTGCAGCCTGGTCGGTGGAAAAGCTCCAGAGTGACCCCAGTCAAGCCTTGGCAACTGTAATTGAAGTGCTCCAGTGTCCCGGCAAGCATCTACGAAGCAAACTGGGCTGCGGTACTCAGTATACAGGAGCTCCTTCACAGTCAGAAAGTCATCTCCTGTCTCTTTCAGTGGTACACATCAGAGGCGAGAGAAATTCAATGGCAGATGCTCTAAGCAGAGAGGACTTAAAACCGGAAGATTGGTCTCTAAAATTTGTAATGCCTGATATCGACCTGATGGCAACAAAAGAAAATAGGAAGATTCAGAAATTTACATTGATCTATGTACCAGACGATCCAAATTACCTAGATGGCAATGGCAATTCAATGGGATTTTGGAATGGCATACGTTTTTACCCAAGTCATGATCATGATCATACCCTGTGTTTTACAGAAAATGAGGGTGGACAGAGCAATGGGTTTTTGCCATTTTCCCTTTTTGGCCCTGAAGGAGCTGGTTTTCAGTCCTACTAAACCTTCCCAAAATTCCATTTTGGAAGATTCCAATAACCGAGAATATTCTGGAGCACAACTTGATCACTGAAGATTCTGCAAACATTCCAGTTGACTGCCTGGTTTCTGGACACCAGATACTGACCACTAAGGAACTAAAGTTATTAATATTCTAGTGCAGCAAGAATCTTGAAAAAAAATCTGCTTCTGGTGCAGGAGTCTGGACATTCAGCCCTTGTCTGCAACAATTACTGAAATTTCTGCAACTGAGCTTCGCCAAAGGGCCCTGTCCAGCTACCTTTAAAGTTCAGGTCTCGGCTATAGGCTTTTTTTTTTAAATTCAAGACTTTGCTTCATATACTTTAATTGCAAGATTCTTCAAAGCAATCTCTAGACTTCTTCCAACCATCAGAAAACTAGTTCCCACTTGGGATTTGAATCTGAGTTCTCTCAGCATTGTGTGTGGCTCCTTTTGAACCTTTAGAATCATTTAGTTTGAAAATTCTCACTTTTAAGACTTTTTTTTTTTTTGGTTGTAGTGATGTCTGCTAAACACATGAGTGAACTTCAAGCTGCAGTCAGGTCCATAAATATTGGGACATCAACACAATTCTAATCTTTTTGTCTCTATACACCACCACAATGGATTTGAAATGAAATGAACAAGATGTGCTTTAACTGCAGACTTTCAGCTTTAATTTGAGGGTATTTACATCCAAATCAGGTGAACGGTGTAGGAATTACAACAGTTTGTATATGTGCCTCCCACTTTTCAAGGGACCAAAAGTAATGGGACAATTGGCTGCTCAGCTGTTCCATGGCCAGGTGTGTGTTATTCCCTCATTATCCCATTTACAAGGAGCAGATAAAAGGTCCAGAGTTCATTTCAAGTGTGCTATTTGCATTTGGAATCTGTTGCTGTCAACTCTCAATATGAGATCCAAAGAGCTGTCACTATCAGTGAAGCAAGCCATCATTAGGCTGAAAAAACAAAACAAACCCATCAGAGAGATAGCAAAAACATTAGGTGTGGCCAAATCAACTGTTTGGAACATCCTTAAAAAGAAAGAACGCACTGGTGAGCTCAGCAACACCAAAAGACCCGGAAGACCACGGAAAACTGTGGTGGATGATTAAAGAATTCTTTCACTGGTGAAGAAAACACCCTTCACAACAGTTGGCCAGATCAAGAACACTCTCCAGGAGGTAGGTGTATGTGTGTCAAAGTCAACAATCAAGAGAAGACTTCACCAGAGTGAATACAGAGGGTTCACCACAAGATATAAACCATTGGTGAGCCTCAAAAACAGGAAGGCCAGATTAGAGTTTGCAAACAACATCTAAAAAAGCCTTCACAGTTCTGGAACAACATCCTATGGACAGATGAGACCAAGATCAACTTGTACCAGAGTGATGGGAAGAGAAGAGTATGGAGAAGGAAAGGAACTGCTCATGATCCAAAGCATACCACCTCATCAGTGGAGCATGGTGGTGGTAGTGTCATGGCGTGAGCATGTATGGCGGCCAATGGAACTGTTCTCTTGTATTTATTGATGATGTAACTGCTGACAAAAGCAGCAGGATGAATTCTGAAGTGTTTCGGGCAATATTATCTGCTCATATTCAGCCAAATGCTTCAAAACTCATTGGACGGCGCTTCACAGCGCAGATGGATAATGACCCGAAGCATACTGCAAAAGCAACCAAAGAGTTTTTTAAGGGAAAGAAGTGGAATGTTATGCAATGGCCAAGTCAATCACCTGACCTGAATCCGATTGAGCATGCATTTCACTTGATGAAGACAAAACTGAAGGGAGAATGCCCCAAGAACAAGCAGGAACTGAAGGCCGTTGCAGTAGAGGCCTGGCAGAGCATCACCAGGGATGAAACACAGCGTCTGGTGATGTCTATGCGTTCCAGACTTCAGGCTGTAATTGACTGCAAAGGAATTGCAACCATGTACTAAAAAGTGAAAGTTTGATTTATGACTGTTAATCTGTCCCATTACTTTTGATCCCTTAAAAAGTGGGAGGCACATATACAAACTGTTGTAATTCCTACACCGTTCACCTGATTTGGATGTAAATACCCTCAAATTAAAGCTGAAAGTCTGCAGTTAAAGCACATCTTGTTTGTTTCATTTAAAACCCATTGTGTTGGTGTATAGGGCCAAAAAGATAAGAATTGTATCGATGTCCCAATATTTATGGACCTGACTGTATGTCTTCATCTCCTACTTATCTGGTCTTCCATTTGGATAAAATGGTCCTTCAATTGCATCCTTCTTACTAACGACTAAATTCACCATACGAACAAAGTACAGAATGAACCAGGCCATCCTGATGTGAAGAATGGATGTAATTTACCTCCCTGATTGCATGTCATATTCTCTTTTACACACAAACACGCCGCTATAATCCCTGGGTGATCGCCATTTTGGCAGCCGAACACATGGCGGCAGCCATGTCTGGAACTCAAAACGGACACTCGACTAGCCGAACACCGCTAAGACCTCCAGGGCTTCAGAATACACTGATGGAAACCCACGAACGGCCCGGCGTTCGGTAGGATGAATCCCACGAATTAGGGGATTCATCCGGTTACCGAATGCACTATGGATGGTATAGCCTTTTGGGGCATGAATGGAGACCGACCGCAGGGCCAGATTTCATGGAACTATTTTCGGCTACCTTACCCATGCGGTCGGTCAAAACTTTACCTTCCCATAACTCCCGAACCCCTGGTCTGATCTGGGTGATTTTTGGATATGTTTCTCACCCAGATCAGGGGATATTCCACATATTTGGGGTACATCTGAAAAGTGTGGAAAAGTATGCCTTGCATAATTGTATTAATTGCTAATCTAAGGGGAGGAGATGTGGGGGAGGTAAAGTCTATGGGATTGGTTACTGTACTGGATTGTATTGCTGATTGTGCTGAATATTCTCTTGGATTTACTACTTGCTCCTGCATCCTCTTAATATATTGGTGGAGTTTAGCTGTGGGAAATCAGCTCTCCGCTACAATTTTTTTGCAGTTATATTGGCTTACTGGGGATCTCAGGAACCTGTGGCTTGTTACACCTGTTGGAGTAGGACCTAGATGGAGGATCCTATTATGTTACTATTTTGTAGGTGTCTGCCTGCCTTCCCTCCAGATTAGAGAATATCCCAGATGTAGTGCACTGCCTCTAATCCTAAAGGAAAATACATTTACGGTAAGTAAAATTTAGACTTTTAGGCCTAAGCTGCCAAGCAGTAAAAACATATTATGGAATTTTTCTTTTTCCAATTCAACCACTTCAACCACTTTGCCAAAATTGTTAAATTCACCCATCAGTTCACCTGACACTCAAAATCTCTATACTGTTATCACTTCATTTAATAATGGGGCAGGCTAGGAACCACAACCACTACAGCCCCAAGTAGTGTTTGACCAAAAGTAAGAAATCCATTTTCAAATTTTCTGACAATTCCATGGGTTTCCTTTTAACAATATTGCTAATGTAAAAGTTAATGATGAAATTCTTCCATTATTTGAAAGGATTTCACTGTCTGAGAACATCAGCTGATGCTCTCAGACAATTAATTTTATGCAGGTATGGCCAAAATTAATATATCAAACAGGAACATCCACTTATTAACTCTGATGGGAGTCACTGAGGCCCCTGGAAGGGAGGCGTGTAGTGGGGCCTGAAATTATATTGTGTTCATTTATTCCCAACTGTCACAGCAGGCTCACTCCTGACCTTTTACCACTGTATGTCCATCCCTGTGTTGTTTTGCGTCCGGTTGACATTTTTATATACATTTTTGCGCAGACCAAAAACTCACCATGTCTAATTTGGTTTAATGAATACTTACATTCTCCGATGGGAATCATGCTACAAAAATGTATAGATGTGACTTAATTACTATATACAAAGACAGAATCTGATAACCCATTCACGTTGTGAACTAGATTTTAGAAATGCCATCAGAGGTGCTCGCCGCCACCTGCCGTCCTCTATTTCAAAACAACAGTAAAGCATGTTTATCCATCAAACTCCTATGTTTCCATGGAGACCATGAGACTCAATGGCACACCATAAAACAGGGTTAGCTGGGAACAAAAGCAGCATTCGGTGACTGGTTGTGCTCACAGAAGGAAAGAAATCATTTATTTTTTCCAGTTAGAGTCCAGACCTAGTGCCTTCTGGACACCCAAAGTTTACACACTGTAACCAGGGGGAGCAGAGCTTTGTCCTCAATCACAGCTGTAACAAGCTAGAAGAAACAACACGCTTTTGCCTACATTGTGGAACCTGTGGCCCTCAAAAAGGAAAGTGAATATGGTTATCAACAAGGAAAAGCGTTTACAACCGCTGTCAAAATTGTTTGTTCTGCTGAGTTTTATGATGCAGGCAGCATACACCCTAGAAACAGGTAGGTAACTGGCCTGTGCAGTTTATAAACACTTTTATTTTTCATGTCCACAGACTTTAGAGTGATGGTTTGTAGAATTCTTCATCTGAATGCAAGTATTTAAACGTGGAGATTAATCAAAGTGTCGTTTTGTGAAAACTGGTTTGACATTTCTTCCATTTTGGCGTCTTTTTTGAGTTAAATATGTTATCCTAAAAGTTGCAATTCCAATTGTCAATGTTCTGTTTAGAGGTTAAATCCAGTTGTATGAATAGATATATGACTATGGTGTTTACTCACAGCAAATTGCAATATTTGCATTTATTTTTATATTACATTTACATTTCTTTATTAAAGTGAGAAGTCAAAGTAAAGTGAATTTCAAACTTAAGGGCCGAAAGTTGCTAAACTGAAAGCATAGCTGCCTTTCAATATTTTTTACCTTTTAGGATATTTGGGCCTTAAATTTTAAATTAACATTGAATTCACTGTTAATTGTCACTTTAGTAAATAACATTGTTAGGGTGTAATAGTCAAGCTGTGACTGTAGGAAAATGGATTCCAATTGATCTAATCTTGTCTAAAGTTTGCAATTGGGGTTTCAATGTGCTATAATTTATACATCTTCTGTATCACTTTAAAACCTACTTTGGAGGTCTTCTAGATGCATCGATTACTAACTTCAGAGCTGCCTTTATGTATATCTTATTAGTTGGCTGAGCTGAAGATATTTTTTAACTTTATTTGGCTTTGTACTATTTAACATTTGCAATTCGGAGCTTAGTGAAAAAACCCCTCCACTCCATTTATTTTTATGTATAAAAAATTCAGTAAAATTCTGTAAATTTATCTTTTTTTTTTTTTTTGGTGCAGCTGAGTACATAGCATTGTACAGCACAGTGTACACATGTACAAACAGGCTGTTCAGTGGCATGATGATGTTAATTCACACGTTGTTTTTTGATCAGGCAGTACTATTATGTCTCCACTATTATGAGTATATAGCTTATCAGGACTAAGGAGGCGTGCATACGATTCAATAGCAGTGTGGTTCAGGTAAGACATGCAGTGGAAACGATTAGAATGCAAGTGTAGAGAAAATACAAATAATATAACACCCTGTCTAGGAAAAACAGGCTTAAAATGAAAACCACTGGAGCTGAGCAGACCGTGATAAAACATGTGTCCGTGAGAGATCAGCAGAGAGAAGTGGTTAGGGGAAAAGTATGGCTGCAATTTGTGTCCAAGAGTGTTAGTTTTTAGGTGGCATGTGTTGAGCTGGGGACTACTGTCTCTTGTAGAGCCCGATTTGTGTTGGGCTGTGACTGTCTCTGTGCTCGTGTAGAGCTTGAAGCTTACAGTCTGTGGCGGGTTAATACAGCAGATAGGCATGATGCAAGTTGGTGAGGAACCACAGGATCTTACAGGTGTCACTAGTGCTCTTTCAGGTAGTGACAGAGCTTCCCTTTCCATGCTTGGTGTTCAGTCAAAATAAACGCTTGGCATGGTACATGTTTGGTTAGTTTGCTTGGTGGTTCTGCGTTGTGGCATGGGCTCATACTTCCCCAACTTCCCCTCTATTTCTCATCCGGCCAGGGGGGCGTCTGTTGCGGGCAGATGGTCCATTGGCTCTCTCGGTCTCATTCTCTCCCCGGCTGGGGTCAGAGCTGGACTCGCTTTATGGTCCTCTGTTTGGGCATTTAGTGTGGCTCTGTATTGTAAGAGCGGTTGGTAAGGTGCTCCGAGCCGCCACCATCTTACAAGATAGGCCTTGCGTGGTCAGTGCCTGTAAGTCTCTCCACAGCTCGAGTTCTCTTCAGTGGGGACTGGGATAATCCTCCCTTCCCCTCCCAGCCCAGAGGGTGGGGGGGGGGAGTGGGACCGGCAAGCATTCAGTAAGCCAGCATGTGGTAGCTGGGGAGGGAGACATGGCAGGCTTCATGCGGTGGGTCAGAAACTCCCGATCTCAGGGTCCGCTACCTCTCCCACCACTGTGTGGGTATCTCTCAGGCTTTGTACAAGTGCAAAAAGCTGCTAAATATGGCTTAAGAGGCCTGATACCTCCGGAGCCTCTCCTGCATGCGACCGGTCAGCATGGTGGTTCGGCTTCGCCCACCTTGATTTTTTTTTGATTTTTTTTTATTTGTTTTGTGCAAAATCCTGAGTTTGTAAAAATAGTTTTACAACTTTATCTAAAAAAGTCAAATAGAAAATTTTCCAACTTAATAATCAGCCGTAATTAAGCAGATTTTTAGCCTAAAAATAGAAATGTCCTCGTCTGTTCAAAGTAATTTGTTGTTCAATCAATAATGTAAAATATAATTGTAATAAAGACATAGTATTATGGAATGGTAAACAAAGGGATACAAAATAGAAACAAATATATACATTTTGTGTACTTAATTTGGTAACTGTATTGATTTATGTGGCCAATTTACTTAAAGAAATATATAATCACAAAAAATATAATGCAGTGTCCTAAAAAGTGTGTTGAGATTGAAGGCATAGTGTAATGGCCAAATGAAAGTAAACTGAAAATGAGGCCAAATGAAAAAAACACTGAATGCTGTTTTACTGATATACTTATGTGTAAATGGTGTCTGGAATTCTACAGGAATTCAAAAATAGACAAAAAAACAACCAATTTGATGAATATTTTTCAGTTTGCCTATTTTGGCCTCAACTGTAAAATTTACTTTGAATTCTAGACATTTGA
>OW240921.1:11217736-11244679 GCA_933207985.1 Pelobates cultripes
TTTAATTCTCTAGAAGTGAGGGCAACAGAAAGCCTTGGAGAAATTCCTAGCACCACAACATCTACATCAGCAGTCAAAGAGACCGCACAATCAAACTATAGCTGTGTCAGTGTTGGGAACCACAGGGTACCTAGCCCAGGAATTATCCAGCAACATGGACCTCCTGAAGGTAATCTAGTCCTAACGATCAATGTATCATTGTGCATAAAAAGAAGGGATTTGGGAAACATAAACAGAACATGCATTTCTTTTCTTCTTTTTTCTTTTTCTTCTTTATTTATGTTTGACACATATATCAGACTTGGTATTAACATTGAGTCAGGTAGTAACAATCACATTGTAGTATCATAGTGTTTACAATGAAGAAAATAATCCAGGCACTCCAAGGTATTCCAACAGATAGGCAATTTTTATTGGAACCAAGCACCAAAAAACAATGTTTTGACCCCTTAGGGCCTTTGTCAAGCTAACGTGACAAAGCTTGACAAAGGCCCTAAGGGGTCGAAACGTTGCTTTTTGGTGCTTGGGTCCAATAAAAATTGCCTATCTGTTGGAATACCTTGGAGTGCCTGGATTATTTTTTACATTTAAATCTGATATTTGGTCCCTTTGGTACTGGGGCTTATCCAGCTTCTATTGCACCCAGGATTCCAGGACGAGGGATTGAGTGCATTTCCATTGCCTATACATGGATATCTGAGTGTTTACAATGAAGTCCCGTAGGAAGAAAGGTTTCTGTGCTGGCATAGTGTTCCTAGAGGTTTCTAATGTAACCAATCAAATCGACTCCATATCTCCAATCACATGTACATGGTCAAGAAAGTTTCACATTGAACATATAACATAATTAACAGAATAAGTCAGACCGAACAGATCCTTTACTTTAACATCTGTTGGAGGTATCCTCTCCGTAATCCTTAAGCCTACTTCCATGCTTTTCTTCATTAGCTGTTTTTTTCATGAATTCGTGTGTATGACTTCTATTGGAGAGGTATAGCCATGTAATATTGCTATACCTTATCTACATTGTAGGTATAAAAACGAATAATAAATAGGTGAGAGCACACAAAAATAATAAAATACTACCCACTCTGTAGTCAATTAATCTGGAAAACAACCAGATAGACAAACATAGAGTAGTATAGTCTGATAAAATAAATATACAATGGATATAAATCACACTCACATAAATAGAGCCACTTAAAAAGCTGGCTCAAACTAGATGCCTTGAATATATAGACAAGGACCTCCACTGGGAACTTTCTTCCTCTTTAAATGTAGAACCTCCAGGACGCAAAACAACTGGGGGTAAAACAAGCTTTTATTCTTCAAATCTTGAAGTGAATTAAAACCATACATCAAAGGGTAAAATAAAAAGTCCCAAAATGAGAGTCCAAACACTTGACGCGTTTCGGGTATTTGCCTTCATCCGAAGTGATATCCAATTCAAGGCATCTTGGTTTAAATAGTTAAAATTGGCGCCCATTCTTTTCCGTTCTAATTGCGGCTTCCTACTTCCGGTTTCACCGTCGGAACGTCTGCGTCATTACGTTCCGACGCCATAGCGTCATTTCCGGTTCCGGGGGAGGGCGGTCCAAGCGGGGGGACATGCGTCCCTGGTCGTCTAGCGTCCATTGGTCTCAGGATCGTCACGCCATTTAAGGCAGTAGGTATCTCTTGTCTTTCTTTATGTTCCTAGGGGGCAGGTAATCCATGGTTCCCAGAATTTCTGAAACGTCCTCGGGTAAGTAACAAAAAAACGGAGGGCGTACTATTACCCCCTGCAGCCAGGGCCAGATTAAGAGCCCAGTAGGCCTGGTGCTGACAATTATGACGGGCCTAATTACAGAATCATATCGACCAAAAACAATAAAACACTCCCAAGCATCCTGTATCTGATGGATGGTGCTAGAGAGAAAGAAAACAGCAGCTATAAGAAAACACATACCCTAGGCTAATCTCTCTCTAATTTATGTTTTCATCTTTCAAGTAAATCCATAACCCCTAACAGCAGTGTCCAGTCAGGCAGGAAGTCAATGGGCATGGTAAAAGGGTGTGCCACTGACACAAATCACGTAACCTGCCAAAAGGGGCGAACATGCCCAAAAAGAGGACATGTCTGCTCAAAGAATTAGAAGGCCAGCCTGGCATGAATGCATGTCAGGCTGCCTGACAATCATGCAGCTGGCCAACTAAGGGCATACTATGCAGACAGCACCCTTAGCTTGGCATAAATGCATCTAATGATGCACTCACTCAACGCTTTCTAAGGACTGTCCCCTAGCACTTGCTGGTCCACTTGTCTCCTTACCTTCTTACTAGCAGGCAGAAGCTCCTGGTATATGGTCTGGGACAGAGAAAAGCTGTATGTAGCGAGTGTAGAAGAAAGGGAACATGCCACAGTGTTAGAGAGACCAAAGTCAGCATTACCTTAAAGGATCACTATAGGGTCAGGAACACAAACATGAATTCATGACCCTATAACACCACCATCTAGCCCCCCTGGGCCCCTCATGCCCCCATAAATATTGCAAAATCTTACTATATTCAAGCCTGAAGCTGTAACTCTACATGCTGTTAGACTCATAAAAACAAGCAGTCTGCTGACATCATTAGAAGTGGTGGCCTGATCCAATCACAGTGCTTCCCCATAGGATTGGCTGAGACTGACAAAGAGACAGATCAGGGTCAGAGCCAGCATGATTCAAACACAGCCCTGGCCAATCAGCATCTCCTTATATAGATGAATTTAATTAATTAATCTCTATGAGGAAAGTTCAGTGTCTGCATGCAGAGGGAGGAGACACTGAATGTTTGGATGCATTTTAGGAAGCCATGACGCAGGAAGGATCTCTAACAGTCATCTAAGGAGTGGTCAGTGAAGTTATCACTAGGATGTAATGTAAAGACTTCATTTTCTCTGAAAAGACAGTGTTTACAGCAAAAATCCTGACGGTAACAATTCTACTCACCAAAACAAATTCAATAAGCTGTAGTTGTTCTGGTGACTATAGTGTCCCTTTAACTCTATTCATTGTCAGCCAGTCCACACAAGTTTTGTTCCCATACATCCCACTGAAGTTTCCATAATTAAGAGTATGTGAAAAGTAGTTAGGATTGCCACCTTTCTTGGAAAAACATACCGGCCTTACTAATTTGCATAATTAAATATGTATGGCTGACATCACATGATGTAAATCACAAGGAGTGACATAAGAGAAAATGCTGTAAAATCACCAAAAAACTACTTAGTTTGATTCTTCTGTATAGATGGATTCCTCCCAGTGCCCCCATGTCTCCCATGACTCAGTGTCCCCATGTGTCAATTACTCCAGGTCTGTGTTCCTATTTATCAGTGTCTCAGTGCCCCATGTTTCCCAGTGTCCCCTAGTGTCGTGTCCCCAGGTCTCCCAGTGATCCTATGTATCACAGTGTCTCAATGCCCCATGTCTCCCTGTGTCCCCATGTATCCCAGGGTTCCCATGTCACTAGGACACTAGGAAGACGGGGCGACCTGGGGACACGGGGAGACCTAGGGACACGGAGACACCAGTGACACTGGGAGACTAGGGGACTCTGGCTGGGACACATGGGGACAATGGAAAAATAGGGGACACCTGAAGACATGGGGACACATACACCAGGGACACAGACACTAGCTGGGGGACATGGGGACATTGAGACATGGGGGCACTGGGAGACATGGGGACACAGACACTAGGGACATTAGCTTGGAGACATGGGGACATTGTGACACTTGAGGCAATGAGAGACATGGAGGTACTAGGAGACATGGGGACAGTGAGACACTGGTAGACTGGGGGCACTGGGAGACTAGGGGTCACTGGAAGACTAGGGGGCACTGAGACACCAGGGACACTGTGTCCCCATGTGTCTGTGTCATAATATCTCCCAATGTCCCTTAGTGTCTCAGTGTCTGCCATAATGTCTCCCAATGTCCCTTAGTGTCTCAGTGTCTGCCATAATGTCTCCCAATGTCCCTTAGTGTCTCAGTGTCTGCCATAATGTCTCCCAATGTCCCTTAGTGTCTCAGTGTCCCCATGTCTCCTTGCAGCCTTTCCCCCATCCCTTACTTCCCTGAGCTGTAGGCTGTCTCTGCAGGGTGGGAGTTGCTGTCTGGACTCTCTGTAGCTGCACCCCTGCAGATCAGTGAGTATAGATAGGCAGGTAGGGATATGCTGGAACTTCCTATCCCTGCCTGTCTCCACACACAGCGACCCCTACTGGCCAGTGCTGGTATTGCATAGTAATCTCTTGTTTATACTGATAAAAATACCAGCATTTGTATTGCCAGTGTAACGGACCGTTTTGCACACAAGGGGTAAAAAACGTTTAGGCGATCGTCCCCCTTTCCAGAGATGCAGGCACAGCTATTGTAAAACACCAAACACACGAACCGCCAATAAGTGAATGCTCCAAACTCCCGAACGGCATCCAATATAGCGCTCCAAACACACGAACTGGAACCATACGAATCGCTGCTAGCAGACGAATAGGAAAAGCATCCAAGCGGCTTACACTCCTAGCAATCAGTCTCTATCAGCGTTCAGTAAATCCAAGGCTCCGTGTTAAAGGTCAAGCAGTGGTCTGTTTAATGAGGGCTACCTGCCCAGTATTTATGCAGGTCTCCCACCTGGTGGACACTCCCCTAGGGGACCAAATGGGAGACTGTGACAAGGGACAGACAAGTAGACAATTAGGACACACAGTCACATTATATTCCCACAATGCATCCTGGCTTCCTCCCCTCTGCCTTGGAGATAATTGAGAAGTAATTCAATTATCTCCCAAGACAAAGGCAAATCGCCATTATGCACGTGGGGATACTAACACACGAATTACTATGAAAATACACTATGTGAGACACATAACATTAAAAGCATACATTTAACATATCCCCAGATAGCTCAGGTCTGAGCGCACATTATTAAGCGAATGGCGCTCAGACCACACGAATACAGTTTAATCACCATGGAGCTAAAGTCTTTACACAGTCCGTTTCATGCGAATGGGCTCCATGGGATTCCTATCTGGGGTATAACATATTCCAGTAAAACAACCGAACGCCGGGCCGTTCGTGCACTTTCACCGTGCACCGTGTGAAAAAAAAATTTGGGGGCATTTTTTTTTTTAAAATCAATGGGCCTATTCCATGGGCCTGGGCCTGGGCCTGGAGCTGCAGCTCCATCAGCCGCTATGTTAATCCGGCCCTGCCTGCAGCGTTTAGAGCCGCTTAGAATAGGGCGTAATAGTACGCCCTCCGGTTTTAAGGGGTTAACACCTCTAGTGACAGTCACTTAGCTAAGAGGTGCTTCCAGGGTCAGTGTGGCACAATGTGCATCACTGACATTCAGCGTCTCCTGACATTCAGCTCTGCATGGAGTCACTGAATGTTCCTATAGAGATGGATTGATGCCCTGTTCTACTGTGCATGTGCAATAGCCTCCCAAATCTTTCATAAAATTTGATGATTTCAGCCAAGGGGGCGGTGCCAGCCACAAGAAGACTTGTGTGTGGTGCTAGATAAAATATGAGTAAATCACCTTTTCACTACAGGGAGAGAGGGGTCAGCAACCTAAATAGCCCTGTTAGATCTATAGGGTCAGAACTACATGTATGTAATCCTGACACTATAGTGTTCCTTTAAATTTGAAATTGGCATTTCCTACAATTCTCACTTTAGTGAATAACCCTATATACATCGAAATGTATGTACCCATAGTGAATAAAAAAAAAGTAGGGATAGAAAATAATAATAATACACTAAAGTACATGCACTCTCTGATAGGTGACTGTGCAAAATAGGAAAATATGTAGAGAGATCCTGTGAACTCTAGAAAAATAGAATCCAGGGATATATAGGGTTCTGTTTCTAAATATACAGAGACCTTATAAGTGTATACATATACACTAATAAAACAATATACAGTAGAAAAAGAATATATATATGCTAGTGAATATCTAAGGTATAAACAATGAAATAAACTAATGATTAACAGAAGTATATACAGAGAATGAAAACGGTCCTGTGCTAAAGACACATGGACCTTCGCCACAAATGTAGGCTAGAAAACAAACTGAAGTATACAATATGAAAAGGTTCTGTTCAAAAGTTTTCAGAAACCTTCACTAGGTGGTGTAAGCAAAACAAAGTTTTGCAATCCCCAGAGCCTGAATACGAAATGTGGTTTATTTGTTATACCCACTGTTTGGTCGGAAAGATGAGACAGGGGGGATATGATAGAAACATTTAAATATATAAAGGGAATCAACACAGTAAAGGAGGAGACTATATTTAAAAGAAGAAAACCTATCACAACAAGAGGACATAGTCTTAAATTAGAGGGACAAAGGTTTAAAAATAACATCAGGAAGTATTACTTTACTGAGAGGGTAGTGGATCGTGATGCATGGAATAGCCTTCCAGCTGAAGTGGTAGAGGTTAACACAGTAAAGGAGTTTAAGCATGCGTGGGATAGGCATAAGGCTATCCTAACTATAAGATAAGGCTAGGGACTAATGAAAGTATTTAGAAAATTGGGCAGACTAGATGGGCCGAATGGTTCTTATCTGCCGTCACATTCTATGTTTCTATGTATCAAATAAAGAGAAAATATCCCTGATAAGTGCTAATAATAAATGAACGTATATCCTAGTAGTTAGCAGGTCCTGTTCAGAAGTTTGCAGGGACCATCGCTTAAGTCTGTGTGCGAAACTGGTGTTTCGCAATTTGGCGTGAATCTGTTAGACCTATCTAACTTTTTCTACTGTATATTGTTTTATTAGTGTATATGTATACACTTATTAGGTCTCTGTATATTTAGAAACAGAACCCTATCTGTCCCTGGATTCTATTTTTCTAGAGTTCACAGGATATCTCTACATATTTTCCTATTTTGTACAGTCACCTATCAGAGTGTGCATGTACTTTAGTGTATTATTATTATATAGTATTTTTCTTATTATGGACACCCATGCCAGGTTTTATTACTACTATTAAAGGTTATGTTTTAATGTATTCAGGGAACTCACGTTTTCTCCTTTTAACCATTTCTCCATTTTATGGGTTAACCCCTTATACTAGTGCTCCTCTAGCTTCCATTCTTCAGGTTGGTTTTTTCAGTTATATAAGGTTTCAATACCTATTGTTTTAGGAAGCTACACAATTCAATAACACTAACTATACAAAATGACCTCATATTTAACTAACGTCATCAACCCAGATCTGAGTACCAGTGACATTAATAATGTCTTTTCCCTTGACCCATTAATTAAACAGAATACCACGGAAATTAAATGAAAGCTTTTTTGATATACAAAATCTGTACAAACAACAAATCAAGGGTCACTGGGAAGTCATTAGTCTACAAAAATATGTTGAGGAAAAAGATCTGACATTCCAAGACCAGACAAGGTCAAAACTGATATACAAATCAAGGAATGGAATGATATCCTGATAGACAATTTGATTAGACTTATGGAATTTTTAATTAAACTAGAAGAATCTCACTTGGAAATGGTAAATCAAAACCTACAAGCAGAAATCAATAACATAAAAACTTTTCAAACACATTCGGAGTTTAAACCAATGGAGACAAAGCTCAATAATAATTTTAGAAAGTTTTAGGAAACATATCAGAGAGAAAAAACACCTAAAATTCCAATGTGACTACAGAGATTTCAAGGAAGGCACGATCTTTAGACAGAGAAACAACATTAGAAAAAGGTGGAACAGCAGACATAACTCTACATTAGGCGACAACGATTGGTCAGATTCTGACTCGAGCCCACGGAGACGTGGCAGAAGCATGACAAGGACCACAAATTATAACCAACAGGGTAGCAAGGGGATACTAAAATCTACAGAGAGGAATGTTTCCTTTCCAGATACATAACACACTAATCCCCCTACTACCACTAATAATTTACCAACTCCCTCCACATCTTCCCAAATACGACCTTCTTTTTTAGAACAAGAGTGGCCTCTGCCCCAGAGAGGCAAACTCAGGGACAAAACAAGATGGGGGTACAAACACAACAAAGGAGGTTACAATGAACAATAAATTATAACGATATGGAAGACAATTGAATTATAAACCTCTCCTCTATTAACCTTGAAAACAAGCACAAAACTTTGTTAAGTAAGGGTCTATCATTTGTTCCCTCTCCAACCACCAATAAATTTGACTGGGTAAAAGACACCAACTTGTTTGGGCGCAAACTTGCCCTCAGTGTCACCCACAAAAGAAAAGAGAACAAACAAGCGAAAGAACTGGGTCTAACATATGAAGACCATCAACATCTACAAAGCATGGTATCCCTCTTAGATGAACAAGATGACAAGAAACCCTTTACTGATTGTTGGTACACTCAGGGCCGGATTAACATAGGGGCTGATGGAACTGCAGCTCCAGGCCCAGGCCCAGGCCCATGGAATAGGCCCATTTTTTTTTTTTTTACACACTACTCTTAGGTTTGCCACCTGACTGGTATTTTACTGGCACAGCCGGTATTTGAGGCTGCCTGGCCGTGCCGGTATTGCAGTAATACCGGCAATACAAATGCAGGTATTTTTCTCAGAATAAATAGAGATTACTCTGCAATACCAGCACCAGCCAGTAGGGGTCACTGTGTGTGGAGAGAGGCAGGGAGAGGAAGTTACAGCATATCCCTGCCTCTCTCTACTACTTACTGATCTGTGGGGGAGCAGCAACACAGCACAGAGTCCAGACAGCAGCTCTACAGATCAGGTAAATGAGGGATGGGGACACTGAGACACTAGGGGACACATGTGGACACTGAGACATTAGGGGACACTGAGACACTAGGGGACATATGGGGACACTGAGACACTAGGGGACACAGACTCTAGGGGACACATGGGGACACAGACACTAGGGGACACTGAGACACTAGGATACATGGGGACACAGATACTGGGAGACCTGGAAACACAGACACTTGGGGACACTGGAAAACATGGGGACACTGAGACACTAAGGGACACTGGGACACATGGGAATATTGGGAGACACTGAGACATTGGGACACGGAGACACTATGTTCCCATTTCTCCCAGTGTCCCCATGTACCCCATCCAGTGTCGCTAGTGTCCCTAAGTCTCCCAGTGTCTGTGTCCCGTGTCTCTCAGTGTGCCTAGTGTCCCCATGTGTCGCAGTGTCCCTATATGTCCCAGTGTCCTCATGTCTATGTCCACAACTGTCCCCATGTCTCCCAGTGTCCCCAAGTGTCTGTCTTCCAGCCAGTGTCCCCATGTCTCCCAGTGTCCCCTAGTCTCCCAGTGTCTGTGTTCCCATGTCTCTGTGTCCCTAGTGTCTTAGTGTCCCCAAATGTTTCAGTGTCCCAATGTCTCCCAGTGTCTGTGTCCCCATTTCTCCCAGTTTCCCTAAATGTCTCAGTGTCCCCATGTCCCCATGTCTCCGGGTCTCTGTGTCCCCATGTCTCACTGTGTCCCCAGTATCCTAGTGACATGGGGACACACTGAGACATTGGGACACAGTGAGACATTGGGACACTGGGAGAAATGGGGACACTGAGACACTGGGAGACTAGGGGACCGGGCGACATGGGGACACTGACACTGTGATACATAGGGACACTGAGACACTGGGTGACTGCGAGACTGAGACACTGGGAGCAATCCATCTATACAACAGAATCAAACTGTGAGTAATTTGTTGGTGATTTTACAGAATTTTCTCTGATGTCACTCCTTGTGATTATACAAATGATTAAGGCTGGTATTTTTTTCCAAGAAAGGTGGCAACCCTAACTACTCTTCACATACTCTTGCTTAAAGGAGCACTATAGGGTCAGGAACACAATCATGTATTTCTGACCCGATTATGTAAAAACCAACACCCTGGCCCCTTCTTGCCGCCCTAAGTATAGTAAAATATAACTTGTATTCAAGTCTGCAGCTGCTGGCTCTGCCTCTGAATTGACTGTCTGCTGACATCATCAGAAGTGGTGGTCTGAGCAAATTACAATACTTCCCCATAGGATTAGCTGAGACTGTCAACTAGGCAGATCAGGGGCAGAGCCAGCACAAGTCCAACATAGCCCTGGCCAATCAGCATCTCCTCATTAAGATAATTTGAATCAATGTATCTCTATGAGGAAAGTTCAGTGTCTGCATGCAGAGGGTGGAGACACTGAATGGCAGTGCTGCACACTAGGCAGTACTGCCCCAGGAAGCACCTCTAGCAGCCATCTAAGGAGTGGCCAGTGGAGTTATTTTCTCTGAAAAGACAGTGTTTAATGCAAAAGGCCTGAATGGAATGATTCTACTTACCAGAACAAATGCAATAAGCTGTAGTTGTTCTGGTGACTATAGTGTCCCTTTACGTTTGGAAGCTTAAGAGGGATGTATGGGAACAAAACTTGTGTGGACTAGCTGACAATAAAATTCGTTTAGGTAATGCAGACTCTCTAACACTGTGGCATGTCCCCTTTCTTCCACACTCACTACATACACCTTTTCTTTGTCTCAGACTATATACCAGGAACTTCTGCCTGCTAGTAAGAAGGCAAGGAGACAAGTGGACCAGCGAGTGCTAGGGGACAGTCCTTAGAAAGCACGGAGTGAGCGCATCATTAGATGCATTTATGTCAAGCTCATGGTGCTGCCTGCATAGTATGCCCTTAGTTGGACAGCCTGCAGGATTGGCGGGCAGCCTGACATACATTCATGCCAGGCTGTCCTTCAAATTCTTTGGACAGACATGCCCCCTTTTTGGGCATGTTCTCCCCTTTTGGCAGGTCTTGTCACGTGATTCGCACCAGTGGCTCACCCTTTTACCCCACCCATTGACTTCCTGCTTCAGTGGACACTGCTGTTAGTGGTTATGGATTTACTTGAAAGATGAAAGCATAAATTAGAGAGAGATTAGCATAGAGCATGTGTTTTCCTATAGCTGCATCCTATGAGTTTCCCTCCAGCACTATCTCCATCAGATACATGACGCTTGGGAGGTATGACTGTTTTAGTGTTTTTGGTCGATAAGATTCCGTAATTAGGCCCATCATATTTGTCAGCACCAGGCCCAGTGTGCTCTTAATCCGGCCCTGGGTACACTCCTAACTTCAAGGAAGTGTCCAGCGTGGACCTATTTGTCCAAATGATGACAAAATCTATTTGGACAGTCACTTCCACCTCCAGATAAATATGAGGATAATCTGACAAAGGGTGAACGAGAAGCACTTAGGGACCTTAGAGACAATAATGACCTAGTCATAAAACTTTCGGACAAAGAGGCAACATTGTGATAATGGATCAAGAAATCTATGTTGAAATGTGCATGGTACACCTCAGGGATACTTCTCAATATAAAGCACTACCCCAAGATCCCACCATTTAATTTCTTACCAAACTTAGAACTCTTCTCACTCAGGCACTTGAAAGTGATGTAATTAAAAAAGAAGAATACGTTCTACTGTCTCCCAAAAGTCCATAAGTGCCTCAATAACCCCCCCAGGAAGACCAATCGTTTCTGGAAATAATTCTCTGACTGAAAATGCCAGCAAATTTTTAGAAAAACTTCTTCACCCATTTGTGACTAATTTAGACTCCTACGTTCAGGATACAAAGCAAACCCTCCTGACTCTTGAAAATCTGGTAGTCCCTCCGTACACACTTCTTGCAAGTCTAGACATCGTATCCTTGTACCCCATGAAAAGGGGTTGAGTGCTACTTCTTACTTCCTTCATAAAACCACCAAGTACAGCTCGGAACAAATTGCATTGATATTATCTTTACTGGAATTCATCCTAACTCACAATTACTTTCTTTGACGGCACCTACTACCTCCAACTATGGGGCACAGCAATGGGCACGGATTGTGCCCCGAGCTATGCAAATTTATATCTTGGGTGGTGGGAGGAAACCATTCGCAAAGACATCACCTTAAACAAGTACCATCAATACATCTATTTATACTAGCTCATGCATTAACTTTACGGATATGGTAGAAGATTTAAATAACAATCAGATTGGATTGAAACTTACATATGTTATCCACGAATCACAACTAGAATTCCTAGACCTTCGAATTCTATTGAATATGGATGGTACGGTTGATACCGAATTATTTAGAAAAAGTACCGCATCAAACAGCCTCCTACATTGGCGAAGTTTCCATCCATATCGTCTCAAAGCAGGGATACCGTATGGGCAGTACTTGGGGGCCAGGAGAAATTGCGCCAATGATGAGTCTTTCATAGCTGAGGCAAACAAATTGAAAATCAGATTTAAAAACAAGGGGTATCCTAACAGACTCCTAAAGAAAGCATTTCAGAGAGCACTAAATCAAGCTAGGAGTAACAGCCTACGGTCAACCAGACCCACTCCTATCAATCAAATGATCAGATGTATAGGCACTTTTGACAAACAATGGCAACCAATCAAGGAAATTTTCACTCAACATTGGCCCATTTTACAATACGACACTGATCTGAATCCTCAATCAATTGCCTATCCAAACATCACAGCGCCTAGGTCTAGGGATCTTCGTGACCTACTGGTGCATAGCCATCTAGAAAGAAAACCACCTCCAAAAAATTGGCTCACAGCACCATTGGGGATTCACAGATGTGGACACTGCAAGGCCTGTCCATTTATTAAAGTCTCTAAAATAGAGAAATGTGAGAAAACCAAGAAAGAATTCAGAATTAACCATTTCATTAATTGTAGCACCACGTAAGTCATCTATGTTATAACCTGCACATGTAGAATGCAATATATTGGTAAGACTTACCAAGAATTTAGGAGACGTATTCTACAGCACCTTAATTCTGTTAAAAATCCAAACTTAACCACCCCAGTTGCGAATCATGTTTGTAACTTTCATGATGGAAATGCCAATCATTTGTCATTTCAAGCCATTGAAAGAGTCATCCTTAATTCTAGAAAGGGTAATTTCAATCTGATACTCTTACAGAAAGAATCTAGATGGATCCATGAGTTTCAAACTCTGACACCCAATGACCTCAATGGGGAGTTCAGTTTCACCTCCTTCATACACTAACATTGAATTGTCCATGATATAATCATTCTTAACATAGCCCTAATATATGAAGAATTTGCTATACCTATGATATCAACGTACTCAGTACTACCAATCATCCCCATTTATATGCCAATCTTTGTAGGATATTTTTAGATCCTCTTCTATCATTGTATAATAACATAATCTCGTGGCCTTCCAGCAAAATACTGGCCTTCACTTAGCCACCTATACAATTGAGTCTCTCATCTGGGGAGTGTGGAGGGTACGTTGTCTAGGTCCCACTATTATAACACAATGGGATTCTTGCAGTCCCTCCAGTGGCGAAAATAAGACACTCTTAACTTAAGATTTTTACAGATATACTTCTTAACGAAGCAACTCTAGATACCTACAATGAATCCAAAATAATTGTTCAGGCATAAGTTGATTATGCAATTAGTACCCATAAACACATTTCCAACAGGAAATATGAGCAATTATACGGTCTTCTAGCAGAGATTCATTTACTCACTTATGTTGTGAGCACAACTAATCACCTATACTATTTACTTTTTTTGACAAATAACAATATTTTCAAATATACTTAAAGGGACACTATAGTCACCTGAACAACTTTAGCTTAAAGAAGCAGTTTTGGTGTATAGAACATGCCCCTGCAGCCTCACTGCTCAATCCTCTGCCCTTTAGGAGTTAAATCCCTTTATTTATGAACCCTAGTCACACCTCCCTGCATGTGACTTGTACAGCCTTCCATAAACACTTCCTGTAAAGAGAGCCCTATTTAGGCTTTCTTTATTGCAAGTTCTCTTTAAGTTCTCTCTAATTAAGATTTTCTTATCCCTTTAGCTTGCTAGACCCTGCAAGAGTCTCCTGTATGTGATTAAAGTTCAATTTAGAGATTGAGATACAATTATTTAAGGTAAATTACATCTGTTTGAAAGTAAAACCAGTTTTTTTTCATGCAGGCTCTGTCAATCATAGCCAGGGGAGGTGTGGCTAGGGATGCATAAACAGAAACAAAGTGATTTAACTCCTAAATGATAGTGAATTAAGCAGTGAAATTGCAGGGGAATGATCTATACACTAAAACCGTTTTATTTAGCTAAAGTAATTTAGGTGACTATAGTGTTCCTTTAAGAACCAAGGTTCTCTTTTTCCAACATATTTGGACCATTAATATCCACAAATATATGAGGATAATTATCTGGGTTCAGAGTCTAAATATCATAATCACTTATTAGCACTCATTGTTAGTCACTCATATCGCCGGACATTTGATAGTCTGGGATTCATGTAATCATATCGCCCCGATATATTTATTATCTAACCAAGATCTATCAACCCATCCTATTTATAATCTATTACTTTCAATGTTATAATACTTTTATGTAACACTGAAGTAACGTATCATGGGCATAATTAATCACCTAGATTCTCTTACCTTCATAATGTATAATAATATCCCCAAATGAATTCAGGTCGCACAACACCTAGAATCAGGCTGCTTCAATTATTTCAGTTAAGTTTTTTAAGTAGCAAGTACACATTACTAGATTTCTAACTAGTTAAAGATACTGCTACATTTATGATTAAACTCAGGAGTAGGATTTAGATACATCAAGTTCCATCTACTCAGGCCGTTTATTTCTAATATACTAGAACTATTCTAAACTTATTGGGACCACTAACTAGGTATATAGATCGTATGCTACAATTACATTTCAGCACTCATTACCAGCTATTAGTGCTGCCGGACATTTACGAGTCCGGGATTTATATTTCCACATTAATCTCAACGATTAATATTCAGTGTCTGTACGAAAACAAGGTACATATGTACCACTGAAACATCACTTTTTACGATCAATGCTGAGTGTGTGTACGAAAACAAATTTTTATACATATGTACTGCTGAAGGCTTTGAGCCAAAGATTTTCTCTTCTATCTATATACTTTCTTTTTATCTTATCTTTTGATTCACAATATCATTCTCCATATAGTCTCTAAATCATGAATTATAATTTCTCTCGGGTCGCTCAACAGGACTCCTAAGGGTTAAAAATCACCTGTATCACTCATTGTGTTAACTCCGAGAGGCCAATGACATCATCCATAGATATGATTGTAATTGGCCAATCCCAAGATGACGACATTTGAATCCACCAATGATGAACTGTCATTCTATTTTTAACTTCGGTTTCTTCCCGCACATTGGTTCCCCTCTGATGAGCTGTGGGCGAAACGCGCACGTCAGGGGCTTTCGGAGAACTTGAGACACATTATTCACTCCATCTCATTCTATAATTTAGTTGTATGTCTCGGATCCCGAGCTGTATTTTACCACTATCGATAACAACAATTTTTCTTTCCTGGGGGGATTGCGCTTTATGCATTTACTACTAAATATATAGCTACCATACTAGCAAGTATATTTGTCCATATGAGCTCTATTTGGATAGCTTAGCAATTCCTTCACTCTTAGCGGTATCATACTTTACTTTTCTATCCACGGAGCCTGTAGTTAGCGCATATTCCTGGAGTGCTTGCGGCTCCTGTTCATATCTCCTTGAAAGCGTTAAGGAGGATACACATTGACTGTGGAGCCAATTCTTTTGTCTGTGTAGCACACGGCTGTATGCACTTTAGGTGCCCTGCTTAGAAACACTGGACCTGCACGCCTGATCTATCCAGATCACAGATTACATATATCCAGATTACATATATAATAATATGTATTAAACCAATAGGTCTAACGGATTCACGCCAAATTGCGAAACACCAGTTTTGCACACAGACTTAAGCACTGGTCCCTGCAAACTTCTGAACAGGACCTGCTAACTACTAGGATATACGTTCATTTATTATTAGCACGTATCAGGGATATTTTCTCTTTATTTGATACGACCAAACAGTGGGCATAACAAATAAACCACATTTCGTATTCAGGCTCTGGGGATTGCAAAACTTTGTTTTGCTTACACCACCTAGTGAAGGTTTCTGAAAACAGAACCTTTTTATATTGTATACTTCAGTTTGTTTTCTAGCCTACATTTGTGGTGAAGGTCCATGTGTCTTTAGCACAGGACCGTTTTCATTCTCTGTATATACTTCTGTTAATCATTAGTTTATTTCATTGTTTATACCTTAGATATTCACTAGCATATATATATTCTTTTTCTACTGTATATTGTTTTATTAGTGTATATGTATACACTTATTAGGTCTCTGTATATTTAGAAACAGAATCCTGGATTCTATTTTTCTAGAGTTCACAGGATATCGCTACATATTTTCCTATTTTGTACAGTCACCTATCAGAGTGTGCATGTACTTTAGTGTATTATTATTATATAGTATTTATCTTATTATGGACACCCATACTAGGTTTTATTACTACTATTAAAGGTTATGTTTTAATGTATTCAGGGCACTCACGTTTTCTCCTTTTAACCATTTCTCCAGTTTATGGGTTAACCCCTTATACTAGTGCTCCTCTAGCTTCCATTCTTCAGGTTGGTCTAATCAATTTTATTAAACTTTGTAATATAAATTTAAATTCATTTATATCACAGCAACTCAAAAATGGTCCCTACATATACACAATTAACAAAATCCATGGTATAGCATATAAACTGGGTATAATTTCTGAAAACCAGACTATATTGTATACACTGCACTTTGATTTAAATACAGAGAAGAAAGAGGTGAATAATGCAAAGCTTTTGCATTCGAGAAAGGAGAATTCCTTACTGGTACAGATAGGAGCTTTCGATAGTGCCACAGCCAACACACTGCCACAGTCCAGAGCCTTCTGACAATTCTTCCACGAGTCCACCATATATCTGGTGAAGCAAATGTTGAATCAATGTCATTGACAGAAGTGGGAGGGGTAACTTAAGGTTATTATATGTTTATAATTGCAGCCAATAGTGAATATGGAGCATCTGCATGACTTTACTAAAGCTAAATTGTTTCAGAGTATATTGACATGGGCTTAAGGAGTCAAACTATATGTTTTTACTAATATATCTTTAAATTTCCTTGATCATTCTCCATAGAATTGTAGCTTCCTGTGAGATGACTTGCTGAAATCCCTGTTTGGTGCTCTGTGTTTCTTTAACAAGATGGTTTGTGAATGCACCGAGTTTCTATGTTAGGTTTTTACACTGTGTTTGTTTATTAAAGACAAGAGGCACGGAAAAGCTTGTAAGCACTGCATAAGATCACAGCAAGGAGACTTTCAGAAGCGGTCTAGAAGAAATGTACAACTAAAAGAAAAATGTTGAGACCCATTGGAGGAATTCACCTCCTAGACATTTAATAGAGAAATTCAAAATTCTAGGTGGACAATTTTAAATTCCTTTCCTAAGAACCATAACATCTCACAGAATTGGATGGTGTTCACCATAAATGTCTGATCCATAAGTGATGGCGTAATAGCGCTAGAACTATCAGAGAAGGTCGTGTTATACTGGTTTTAGAGATGACAAAGGAAGTGATCTTTGTGAACGGTTTTTCTTACTGTTAGTAAATGTCCTGCTGATTATTTTGGATATTATGTCTTTCAGACAGGTCGTCCACATCGCTTCTCTTCTTGTACATTATCCTGGGACTGGTGCTTGGAGTGGGCCTGCTGTTTTGGTGCTGCTGGTCACCAGGATGGTTCGTCTGGAGGATCAGTGCCTACAGGTTCCTACCATGCTGTAACTCTTTCTGCGCTGCCTGTCACCTCTGTACGCGCAGTTGTGTTTTAAAGGACAAGAGCCGCCCATGCAAAGTGAATCCACAGAACACAGTGGCTACAGTGCCCGTCTGATCTCGCTTGCCTTTCATGCACCATGTCAAACAATCACAATGGCACAGGGGTAAGGGGCAGATATGATGTATATCAATGGGTTATTGACAGAATGTACACGAAAAGGCCTCAGATAAGATCCCAAGAACTACAGTGTTTCTGATATGCTCAGCACGTGAACACGGATATGTATATATATATATTTTTTTGCTTTAGAGGTTGGGTGTCCTATTCTACCTCATTGTAACAGACCTGTAGAAAGGCTAAAACACACAACTGTGTTCCAAGCAGCTACAAAGACTTAAAGGTGTTACAAACTGACTGCTTTTCACATGGTGGGATAAGCAAGACAACTGGATGCACTCGACAAGCTTTGTTTAATATTTATTAGCTTTTATGCACAAATGCTTTGTTAAAAACTGCCATTCATAAAAAATGTTTATAACAAACACACAAAAAGCCAGACAAAACATTTGCATTTTCTTTTCAGTTTCTTTTTATAGTTTTTGAAGAATAGAATTTGCAGCAGTGGCCGGACAAAAAGACAGTAATTGACATGAACCAACATCTGGTTTCTTGGTTAGTTGTAAAAGCCCAAGGCACTGAGGTAATACGGTAGCAAAGAAGACAGCATTAGGAGCTCAACAACAAGGATAGGGCTGCTATATATAGATATCTTCTCCCCAAGGAGATCGTAACATGCTTTCACACTTTTGTTCTAAGGTTTGCAGTGGCAAGAACAAGGACTAGAATTTCCTTGCAAATATTTTAATATAGCACCAATGCAACAGCTGTCAGCACGATGACACTGTTTAAGAAGCATTTCATTGACTTTTAGCACCGGACAAGATTCAACGCCATAACACTGAATTCTGAAACTGTGGGACTGGATACCAGCAGGTATCGGAAACTGCTCTTTACTACCACATGAGGCTGGGCCAAATATTGCACCACAATGAATCATAAGCTGTAGGACAGTTTTTGATCTCCGTGCACAATAATGCCCTCAGTATTTTGTATAAATAACCTTTTCTTTTTTTTTTTTTTTAAGTCTTACATTTCAGGTTGTTTTAAAATGTGTTACAGTCTTGGACCCATCTATTAATGGAAATGCCATTTGCGTGATATATAGCACCATTAAAACATCTAACAGAAAAGCTGCAATTTTTATTTTTCCGGCATTTAGCACCAGGAGGACAAGGGGATTAAGATATTGCACGGTGCTGAATTGTAGATGACTCACCACAGTTACAGTTTGCCACTTTACCTAGAAGCCTCTCAGTGCAAGCATGCAACATGTTTAGACTCCCAACCTTGGAGGTCAGCTATTCTAGGTTGGAGCTAAATCATTGTGAGGAAATTATCAGCAGAGACCAGTTATATGTGCCTTAATTACAGCATGCATAGAAGGAGAAATGGCACAAAGAAGGTAGGCTTCACTAACTTCTATAAAAATGTATTTTTTCATAATATGAAAAAAACAAAAAACAATTTTCTTGCAAAATTTCCATTAAGATGAAGCTAAATAGCATTGTAATATAAATTTTACCCAAATACACATTTCTCCTTCTCTTTAGCAATAATTCCAGTCATGTGTGTTATAATTGAAGTGTCCTATAACTATTTGTGCTCAAAGGGTCACTGTGAGCACCATAACCACTTGCGCTCATTGGAGTGGTTATGGGTCAAACCATCTTTGGCTGCCATCCTGTCAAACTATTGTTTTGACTGGTTTGACAAAAGACAGAGCTCTCCTGACACCTAAAAGTTAGCCTTCTGCTGATGCTTTGCTTACGCAAACTAGTCCACTAGCCAAGCCTCAGCAGAAATTCCAGGTTGAATTTAGATGTTGGGTGAACCCCATTTTCCCCAACTCACTCAAATTGTTTGACACAAAGTAGAAGGACTACGATTAATAATTCTATACAGTGCGTTCTAGTGGTTAGGGTGCCCCTTTATCTCTTAACAGCTGTTAGTCACTCACTTACTATGAAATTAACTTTGGGCAGAAACAATCAGTTATTTTCCCTGGTGTAGAATACCGTCTAAAAATCAAAGCTGTATGAAAAAGGGAGGGAATATACAGGACCTTGTGGATCAGTTTTGTTACACAATCAGGAGCATGTAGGTGCAAATTGCTGTTATATATAAAAGCCAAAAACTATTTTGTCACTGGTATTACAGCACATGGGCAGAATCCCACTTTCTTCAGATTCCATCCCAACCTACACAGCTGTGCTTATTATTTACGTAATGGTCTGTCACGCAGGAGTATTCCAGTTCCCTCTTGTTCCACCCTGTTCTGGAGCATACAGTAGTCTTTATTTTATATTATTTTCCAGATATTGTAAAGTCTGGTAAGTGCTTTCAATGATTACATCCATTTAAACATTCTGATAAGAACTTTCAAGAAATTTCCTTAATGTTATCAATGATCACAGCTCAAACAGGGCTGGTTCCTGCCCTGCCCTGAGAGCCCTACCTACACCAACAGAAACACAGCAAGTATTGAAATCCAGTCCTTAGCTTTACACTAAAGGTGCATTCACTCTTAGATCACATTTACATAGAACTAAATTAATGGAGGCATTTGTTCCAGTTTTAAGCTTTTTATAACATTGATGGTTCTTAGGAAAGTCCTGAATGGAAAAATTGAAAGATCAATCATGCTTCTAAGCTGGTACATTCCCTGTACCAGTCATTCTTCCTTACAGTAGATTAAAATAAGTATATAAATAACTTTGAAACACCAGTGGTTCCTTGCTTGTGCTGTCCATAACATGTGATACTGGAGTAACTATTGTACTATGTGACAGAGCTCTTCCCATTCAGCCCTTACAATACATGATGGCAGTTTTAAGTGGATATCAAGCTTTGCTTTCTGTACAACATTGGTACAGAACGAATAGACAAATAACTACAACAAAAGCTCTATTTGAGAGGAAATCATCAGTTAACTATTTCCAAAAAAAGCTGAAAATGATCAGAATTTACAAAAGATTCCATTGGGAATGATACAACGGATGTTAAGGAATGATTTTATTGGAAAACTTGATTTTGACCTGAACTAAGGGTTCATGCACCTTTCTTTTTTTTTTGTGTGTGTTAAGTCGGTGAAAGGCTACGATACAGAAGGGTTGTGTTTGCTAAATGTGTTTAAAACATAAATAATTTTAAATTTTTTTTTTTTTTAAAGTGTCTTTCAAGGAGATGCAGCCTCTCAGGATGGTGGAACTAAATACTTGAGATGTACAGAACAAAATAAAACACGTAATAATGGTAACCCTAAATTTACAGGGTTAAAACAGGACAAATAGGAAAACAGAGCTGCCCTCTACCAAAACTGGATAGGGAAATCCTAAATTGCTTCTAAACAATGAACATGCTCACACTCATCCTCCCGGGAGCAAGCATGTCACCGTCCTATCTGAACATACTGCAGTGTAGGACTTAATATGAAACAATGGCATCTTAAGATTCTGCTGTCCTTCTAGGAGCCAGGACTGTAGTTCCACTTTATGTCATCAATATATCTGACTAATGTGTAACAGAACTCTGTTAGTCAACATATTGGAACTTAAAATGACTTCACACCCAAATACTGTAACCATCTCAAATTCAAACAATGACTCTTTGAGTGTCCAGAATTTGTACAGTTAACTGACAAATTAAGAAAACTATATATTATATCACAAATCTTCTCTTTCCCAGGCCAGTATAAAGATTTACAAAACTAACAGTAAACTCGCTGGAAACATGCCTCAATTCAGCCACCTTTTCTGATCGGCGAGGTAACATGTTATACTTTTTGCTCATGGTGATAGGTAATTTTTTTTTCTTTTTTGGTTACGGGCTCTTAAAAAAAAAAAAAAAAAAGTTTCAAATAAACACTATTCCTTCATCCAGCAGTAAAACACATGACAATCTGAAGACATAAAAAAAATATATAATAATTAAAAAGTAAAAATTCTGCCTGGGTAATACAGAAATGCACAATCCAAATCCTTCCATAAGCACCCATTCTTGTTGGTTGATTTTTTTTTTTTTGGTAGCAGCAAAAGCACCATTTTAAATTGTTCTCCTGTTTGTCAAAGTCTCTCGTTATAACAAGTCTCTGGATTGCTCTAATAATACCGGAGTGTTAACAGTCCCAGCCTATGACGGACACTCTTTGACATTATGTCCTGTCTCTGCGTGATGCTTTAAGTCGATTGGTTGCTGTGGTTGATGAGATGGTCGTGCATTAACAAGCACAAGGTTCTTGATGCAGCCAGTGACCCCAGATGAGAATTTTCCTCCAGTCAGCGTCTTCACATTTGGAGCTCCACCTGAGGACAGAAGAAGTCAGACATATTTTAAAGGACTCTACACCTGAAAATGGAAAATGCAAACTGCATTATAACAATGGGCTAAGCCATTCTCTAGTAAGATGTAAAAAATAACATCAGCTACATGTAATAACTTAAACAAAATGCAACTGAACTACAGCTGTTTAAACAAGCCTATAAGCCACGGTTGGTGCAAAACAAAGCTTTAAGCAGTCCTTGTGTGGAGATGAGTGTTAAACGCAGGTGACGCTAGGAAATGAAGGAATTTCTTCTTTGCCCTGCCACCATGTTACTCTAACCACCATGACCAGTTTTGCTTTTAGAAGTGGTCATGGTGGTAGGAGCTTTTCTGTACAGTGTTTCAGCCTGAAAACACATGTGACCTAGGCAAATGCACTTTGAGATGGTGAAACAATCTAACCAAACGCTTTTCTATGAAACATAATTGACTGAATGTTATGAGGGCTGCCGTGACATCAGACGGGGAGTGGAAAGTCGTGCCTGGAGCTTCGCCTTGCACTGGATTTCCTCTAAGTTATTGCTTAGTTTAGTAACATAATTTTAGGCTTGGAAGGGGACCTGAATATTAATTCCAATAGGACATTTTGCATGGAAAAAAAATTGGTTGTAGTAACCTTTTAATGTATTTTCCACCAGCCATGGGCTAACTACACCTGCAATAGAAATTTAAGCTTGGTAAAAATATATATTTCTAAATGACCACCCTTGCTCAATAGAGAGGACTTTAGCATAGCAGTAATTATTTTACATTTTAATTTCAACATCTTATTGTTAAAAATTACTGGAAATCGCCTTGGGAATCGTGTTTGGTGCATGCTTTACTGATATGATGCAAGACAGGGAACATACCTATGTAGACGCTTCCTTTCGTGTTCACCATTATGTTTTTACCCGGAGAACTACCAGAAACAAGCTCTTCTCCATCAACCTGTATGGAACCAGCCTTCCCTTCCCTAAAAACAGGACCACAGACCATCAGATTAAATACAGCATGCATTTATTCAGCAACATGCCCTCTGACTATTAGGAAAATCATATCGTTTGTGGATAAATGCAGTCTTTACTTCCTACTTAAATACAGAGGAGACATGTGAATCTGACTTATCAGGAGGGATCCATTTCCCGCCCCCATTACTCCAAAGAGCAGGATTTCAAGATAAATCATCATTTATTAATATTTATAAAGCGCCAACAAATTCCTAGGCGCTGTACAATGGGTAGACTAAAAGACAAATATTCATAACCAGATGAGTTAGATGCACAGGAACAGAGGGTTGCGGGCCCAGCTCGAATGAGCTTACATTCAATTTCACTCAATCCATCAAATGCAAAAACACTGTTTTAGAACAGTGTATTTCTTACCGAACAGCAATAATTTTGTGCCATTCTCCATCGTTGACAGGATCGTCTGACATGATGTTAGCCTCACCACTGCCAAGCTGGTAACTGTTATGAATGGGAACATACAGAGTTAAAAGAGAGAGCCATAGGCATTTCTACATTAATGTTATACACAGGAAATCTAGACAAGTCCTTTATATGATATATATTATCTTTTACCTGAATACGAGATGGCCATCCTTCAACCCCAGGCTGATAAAATCTTTCCCTCTGCCTGGTTCGTGCTCTTCCTGTAAAATAAATTAGATGAACCAGTGGACATAAAAAGTTGGATACTGATTTGAAGACAAAGTCTAAATGGGCAATTTAAAAGAACTGACAAAATTAAGGTAAATTTAGTCTAAAAGTTATTTAAGCATGAACATCCCTTTTTTGTGAACATTACCATTTACAGTTCAGGTCAGATATGGTTTACCTGTTTAAATGCATTATACAGATAATGTAGAGAAATAAAAAGGATACAGACATGTAGAATTCCTACTCTTGGTGCAAATCTCTAGGCTTTGCAGTTTCTGTAAGATGTGGCTCAGTATGGCTTAAAGGGACACTATAGTCACCAGAACAACTACAGGTTATTGCATTTGTTCTGGTGAGTATAATCAGACCCTTCAGGCTTTTTGCTGTAAACACTGTCTTTTCAGAGAAAATGCAGTGTTTACATTACAGCCTAGTGATAACTTCACTGGCCACTCCTTAGATGGCGGCTAAAGCTGCTTCCTTGGGCAGTGCTGCAGAGTACTGCCTGCATTGGGATTGGCTCAGACGACCACTTCTGATTATGTCAGCAGACACAGGCAGTTTCAGAGGCAAACAGGGGCAGAGGTAGCAGCTACATACTTGAATACAAGTAAGATTTTACTATATTAAGGGAGGCAAGAGGGGCTAGATGTTGGTTTTAACACTATAGGGTCAGGAATATATGTTTGTGTTCCTAACCCTATGTGCTCCTTTAACATTTCTAATAAGACATTGCATAGAGTAACATTTAGATAAAGTTGTCACCTTTCCACTGTAGAAAGCTAAACTTCAAGTGACGGAAACATTTGCTGTGCAGCCTTTAAGGGTAATACTAGACATGTGCAATTCGTTTCGGTCCGAAAGTGAATTCGGACGAATTTCGGGCAATTTAGAAAATTCGGGTACTTCCGAATGTCCCAATTGTTGAAGTTCCGAAATTACCGAATTTCCAAAGTGTCGAAGTTCCGAAGCACAGTATTGCCTAAGAACTAATATACTTACCCAGTGGCAAAATTAAGAATGTTACACTGTATACAATTTTAAATAAAAAGTATACAGACATAGCCAGGATTCAGCTGTAAGCATTTGCAACACTTACAACAATCAAGTAACATACATTCATATAAAATGTAAGTAGTCAGTGTAATGACAGGAATGAATAAGTAGATAACTCCCTAATTCCCACAGTAAATGTACAGTCAGTGTAATGACAGGAATGAATAAGTAGATAACTCCGTAATTCCCACGGTAAATGTACAGTCAGTGTAATGACAGGAATGAATAAGTAGATAACTCCCTAATTCCCACGGTATTAGGGAGCTATCTAATAAAAGGCTGAAAGACCTAAATTGATGTCTTTCAGCCAAATTTACTAATACTAATTAGAGAGTACTTAGTATTAGTAAATTAAGCCCCTACTCACTATACTGCGAGTAGGGGCATGTCTATTAAAGAGTGAGCAGCCTATGGCTCACTTAAAAAAAAAAAAAAAAGGTCCTCCCCCCAGCCCCTACCCCTGAGCGGTGGGTGGGGGCCCTAAATACTAATAAGGGGGGGGACACCTAATGTCCTCCCCCCTGGCCCCCACCCCTAAGCGGCGGGTGGGGGCCCTAAATTGGAATAAGGGGGGGAACCTAATGTCCTCTCCCCTGAGCGGCGGGTGGGGGCCCTAAATACTAATAAGGGGGGGACCTAATGTCCTCCCCCCTGAGCGGTGGGTGGGGGCCCTAAATACTAATAAGGGGGGGACCTAATGTCCTCCCCCCTGGCCCCCACCCCTGAGTGGCTGGTGGGGGCCCTAAATACCAATAGGGGGAGGAACCTATTGTCCTCCCCCCGGCCCCCACCCCTGAGCGGCGGGTGGGGGCCATAAATAAAAATGTTACCCCCCACCCCCAGGTGACTAGGAGTCCCCAAACCCCTAGTCACCCCCTCCACCCTCCCCCCCCCCAAAAAAATTTACCCCTACCTACCCCCCTCACCCTAAAAATAATGAGGGAGGACCTGTAAAAAAAGTAAAACTTACCGTTTGATGTTTTCTTTCTTCTGAAATCTTTTTTTTAGCCCCAAAAAAGGCCAAATAAAAAGCCATAATAACCGACGAAAAAAAAAAAAAGCGCAAAAAAATTATAATCCATCTTCACTCATGGAGGGCTCAGCGCAGACTGAGCACTGCAGGGCTAAATGAAGAGACCAATCAGAGTGCTCTGAGCCTAATTGCAGGGCGGGGCAAGGCGGTTATTATGGATTTTTTATTTGGCCTTTTTTGGGGCTGAAAAAAGAAGATTTTAGAAGAAAGAAAACATTGAATGGTAAGTTTTATTTTTTTTAAAGGTACTTAGTTAAAGGTCCCCCCTCATCATTTTAGGGTGAGGGGGATAGGTAGGGGTTAATTTATTTTTTTTGGGGGGTGACTAGGGGTTTGGGGACCCCTAGTCACCCGGGGGGTAAAATTTTTATTTAGGGCTCAGGGGCCGAGGGGCGGAGGACAATAGGTCCCCCCCCCCAGGGGCGGACTGACCACTCGGGCACTTCGGTCATGGACCGAGGGCCCGAGGCAGTCAGGGGCCCGGCCGCACAGCCATGCTCCAGCTGGAGAGATCAGAGATCTCTCCAGCTGGAACGGCAAAATAATAAAATAAAACTTTTTAATTGATAGGTTGTGGGGCCCCTGATGCAGCGCGGGGCCCCACAACCTACCGTTTTGCTAGTCACCCCCCCCTCACCCCATGGAGACCTGGCAGCTTCAGCCACTCTCTGCCAGGTCTCCTGCTTCCTCTCCCATGCGGCTCTGTGTGATGGGAGAGGCCAGGAAGTGACATCACTTCCTGTTTACTCCTCTCACACAGAGCCGAGAAGGAGAAGGAGCAGCAGCCGGGGAGAGAAGAGGGAGCAGAGATGCAGGTAGGCACCAATCACCCCCCTCCCCCCCCTCACTATCACCAGTCACCCCCCTCACTGTCACCAGTCACCCCCCCTCACTGTCACCAGTCACCCCCCTCACTGTCACTAGTCCCCCCACTGTCACTAGTCACCCATCCTCACTGTCACCCCCCCTCACTCTGTCACTGGTCACCCATTCCCTCCCTCACTCTGTCACTAATCATCCCCT
>OW240921.1:11244779-11395181 GCA_933207985.1 Pelobates cultripes
CACCAGTACCCCCCCCTCACTGTCACCAGTCACCCCCCCTCACTGTCACCAGTCACCCCCCCTCTCTGTCACTAGTCACCCTCTCCCTCACTCTGTCACTACTCACACCCTCCCTCACTGTCACTAGAGTGAGGGGATGACTGGTGACAGAGTGAGGGGATGACTGGTGACAGAGTGAGTTAGGGGGTGACTAGTGACAGAAGGAGGGATGGAGTAGTGACAGAGGGAGGTGGTGACTAATGACAGTCACCACCTCCCTCACTCTGTCACTAGTCACCCCCTCACTCTAGTGACAGTGAGGGAGGGTGTGACTAGTGACAGAGTGAGGGAGGGAAGTGGTGACTAGTTGACAGCGTTAGGGAGGGAAGGGGTGACTAGTGACAGAGGGAGGGGTGACTAGGGACAGAGGGAGGGAGGTGGTGACTAGTGACTAGTGACAGTCACCACCTCCCTCACTCTGTCACTAGTCACCACCTCCCTCACTGTGTCACCCCCTCCCTCTGTCACTGGTCACCCACTCCCTCCCTCACTCTGTCACTAGTCACCCCTTCCTTCCCTCTGTCACTAGTCACCCCTTCCCTCACTGTCACCTGTCACCCCCTCACTCTGTCACCCCCTCACTCTGTCACTAGTCACCCCCCTCACTCTGTCACTAGTCACCCCCTCACTCTAGTGAAAGAGTGAGGGAGGGGGTGACTAGTGACAGAGAGAGGGAGGGGGTGACTAGTGACAGTGAGGGAGGGGGTGACTAGTGAGAGTGAGGGAGGGTGTCACTAGTGACAGAGAGAGGGAGGGGGTGACTAGTGACAGTGAGGGAGGGGGTGACTAGTGACAGAGTGAGGGAGGGGGTGACTAGTGACGGTCACCACCTCCTTCACTCTGTCACTAGTCACCCCCTCCCTCACTCTGTCACTGTGTCACCCCCTTCCTCACTCTGTCACTAGAGTGAGGGGGTGACTAGTGACAGAGTGAGGGGGTGACAGAGTGAGGGAAGGGGATGACTGGTGACAGAGTGAGGGAGGGGATGACTGGTGACAGAGTGAGGGAGGGGATGACTGGTGACAGAGTGAGGGAGGGGGTGACTAGTGACAGAAGAAGGGAGGGAGTAGTGACAGAAGGAGGGAGGGAGTAGTGACAGAGGGAGGTGGTGACTAGTAACAGTCACCACCTCCCTCACTCTGTCACTAGTCACCCCTTCCTTCCCTCACTCTGCCACTAGTAACCCCCTCACACTAGTGACAGAGTGAGGGAGTGACAGAGAGAGGGAAGGGGGTGACTAGTGACAAAGTGAGGGAGGGGGTGACTGTCACTAGTCACCCCATCCCTCTCTCTGTCACTAATCACTCCCTCCTAACTCTGTCACTGTGTCACCCCCTCCCTCACTCTGTCACTAATCACCCCTCTGTCCTTAGTGACAGAGTGAGGAAGGGGGTGACTAGTGACATAGTGAGGGAGGGGGTGACTAGTGACAGAGTGAGAGAGGGGAGGGGGTGACTAGTGACAGTCACCACCTCCTTCACTCTGTCACTAGTCACCCCCTCCCTCACTCTGTCACTAGAGTGAGGGGGTGACTAGTGACAGAGTGAGGGGGTGACAGAGTGAGGGAAGGGGATGACTGGTGACAGAGTGAGGGAGGGGATGACATGTGACAGAGTGAGGGAGGGCGTGACTAGTGACAGAAGGAGGGAGAGAGTAGTGACAGAGGGAGGTGGTGACTAGTGACAGAGTGAGGGAGGTGGTGACTAGTGACAGTCACCACCTCCCTCACTCTGTCACTAGTCACCCCTTCCTTCCCTCACTCTGCCACTAGTCACCCCTTCCCTCCCTCACTCTGCCACTAGTCACCCCTTCCATCACTCTAGTGACAGAGTGAGGGAGTGACAGGTGACAGAGTGAGTGACTAGTGACAGAGTGAGGGAAGGGGTGACTGTCACTAGTCACTAGTCACTCCCTCCTAACTCTGTCACTGTGTCACCTGCTCCCTCACTCTGTCACTAGTCACCCCCTCCCTCACTCTGTCACTAATCACCCCCTCTGTCTTTAGTGACAGAGTGAGAGAGGGGGTGACTAGTGACAGAGTGAGGAAGGGGGTGACATAGTGAGGGAGGGGGTGACTAGTGACATAGTGAGAGAGGGGGTGACTAGTGACATAGTGAGAGAGGGGGTGACTAGTGACAGAGTGAGGGACGGGGTGACACAGTGACAGAGTTAGGGAGGGAGTGACTAGTGACAGAGAGAGGGATGGGGTGACTAGTGACAGAGAGAAGGATGGGGTGACTAGTGACAGAGTGAGGAAGGGGGTGACTAGGGAGAGAGGGGGTGATTAGTGACAGAGTGAGGGAGGGGGTGACTAGTGACAGGGAGGGGGTAACACAGTGACAGAGTAAGGGGGTGACTAGTGACAGAGTGAGGGAGTGGGTGACACAGTGACAGAGTTAGGGAGGGAGTAACTAGTGACAGAGAGAGGGATGGGGTGACTGGTGACAGTCACCCCCCCCCTCACTCTGTCACCAGTCATCCCCTCACTCTGTCACTAGTCACCCCTTCCCTCCCTCACTCTGCCACTAGTCTCCCATTCCCTCACTCTGTCACTAGTCTCCCATTCCCTCCCTCTGTCACTAGTCTCCCATTCCCTCCCTCTGTCACTAGTCTCCCCCTCTCCTTCCCTCTGTCACTAGTCACCCACTCCCTCACTCTGTCACCAGTCACCCCCACTCACTGTGTCTCCCCCTCACTCTGCCACCACTCAACCCCTCCCTCCCTCACTCTGCCACCAGGTACCCCCTCACTCTGCCACCTGTCACAACCTCCCACACTCTTCCACCTGTCACCTTCTCCCTCACACACTCTGTCACCTGTCACATATGCATTCACACAGACACTATATACAAAAAAGCACATGTAGTCATCCAGACATGCACAAGTGCATTCACACAGACTCAAATACAAACATGCATTGATACACAGGTCTTCACAATACACACATCCAAAGGAATGCCGTATTATGAATTATATTTAACATTTATTAAAATGCACATATATTTGGCCTTCAAAGGGCCTGGGATCTAATTTTGCCCGGGGGCCCCAAAGGCTCTCAGTCCGCCCCTGCCCCCCCCTATTGGTATTTAGGGCCCCCACCCGCCGCTCAGGGGTGGGGGCCTAGGGGAGGACATTAGGCCCCCCTTATTAGTATTTAGGGCCCCCACCCAGCGCTCAGGGGTGGGGGCCAGGGGGGAGGACATTAGGTGACATGCAGACAGAGATTGCAGACTGTTACATGCAGACAGAGATTGCAGATTGTTACATGTAGACAGATTGTGGATTGTTACATGCAGACAGAGATTGTGGATTATGACTTGCAGACTGTTACATGCAGACTGTTACATGCAGACAGAGATTGCAGACTGTTACATGCAGACAGAGATTGCAGACTGTTACATGTAGACAGAGATTGCAGATTGTTACATGTAGACAGATTGTGGATTGTTACATGCAGACAGAGATTGTGGATTATGACATGTAGACAGAGATTGCAAGTTGTTACATGCAGACAGAGATTGCAGATTGTGACATGCAGACAGAGATTGTGGATTATGACATGTAGACAGAGATTGCAGATTGTGACATGCAGACAGAGATTGCGGATTATGACATGTAGACAGAGATTGCAAGTTGTTACATGTAGACAGAGATTGCGGATTGTTACATGCAGACAGAGATTGCGGATTGTGACATGCAGACAGAGACTGCGGATTGTGACATGCAGACAGAGACTGCGGATTGTGACATGCAGACAGAGATTGCAGACTGTTACATGCAGACAGAGATTGCAGACTGTTACATGTAGACAGAGATTGCAGATTGTTACATGTAGACAGATTGCGGATTATGACATGTAGACAGAGATTGCAAGTTGTTACATGTAAACAGAGATTGCGGATTGTTACATGCAGATAGATTTCGAATTGTTACATGCAGACAGAGGTTGCGGATTGTGACATGCAGACAGAGATTGCAGACTGTTACATGCAGACAGAGATTGCAGACTGTTACATGTAGACAGAGATTGCAGATTGTTACATGTAGACAGATTGTGGATTGTTACATGCAGACAGAGATTGCGGATTGTTACATGCAGACAGAGATTGTGGATTATGACATGTAGACAGAGATTGCAAATTGTTACATGTAGACAGAGATTGCAGATTGTTACATGTAGACAGAGATTGCAGATTGTTACATGCAGACAGAGATTGCAGATTATGACATGTAGACAGAGATTGCAAATTGTTACATGTAGACAGAGATTGCGGATTGTGACATGCAGACAGATTTCGAATTGTTACATGCAGACAGAGATTGCGGATTGTGACATGCAGACAGAGATTGCGGATTGTGACATGCAGACAGAGATTGCAGATTGTTACATGCAGACAGAGATTGCGGATTGTTACATGCAGACATAGATTGCGGATTGTTACATGCAGACAGAGATTGCGGATTGTTACATGCAGACAGAGATTGCGGATTGGCTAAACAGACAGGGCTATTCACTAAAGTGTGAACTGACAAGAATTCAAAGAGAATTTCAAACTTCAGATAGATGGAAAACAGAATATAAGAAATTTTTCTTTCCATTGCTATTATTTTGGCATAATATTTGAAATTAACTTTGAATTCCAGATAATTCTCATATAGTAAATCACCCTGAGGATTACAGGGCAGAGCAAACATGGAAATCACTAAACGGATCCTCTTTTATTTTCTCATCCACATGGTTCTTTTTATCATTTGAACCCAGTGTTAACAAATACTTTATTTCATTTGCAAGGCTACGATTACAATGCCACCAACAGTAAACTCATGGAGGTTGACATTGTGTCCAAATTGTGACTGGTAGCTTGGGTAAAAGGTTCCTAGCAAGTTCTCTTATAAGAAGCATAGTTATATTTATGTGAAGTACTCAGAATAAAGCCTTGAGAATAGGAACCAGAATAGAAATCTGAAATTGATCACAGTGAGCATCATAATTCTGGATCTAGGTGTAGTAGTTATGTCTCTGCGCAGATGAAGAATTGTTTAGTAGTATCTGAGACTCACCATTCCCTGCCACAGGATGACACCATTTGCAGAAGTGGTGCGGACCTCCAGCTCTATAGTTTCAGGAGCATCTGGCCGGCTGAAAAACAGACATGTTAACAAGGTTTACCGGCTTGTAGTGTGCCATGTGATGTTTGTGTGAAATTTGTTACAGCAGATTAAAGGAATCCTTATAAATAATCCTTTCACATACTTTCATAATAAACACTTTAAATGAATCTGTTCTCTTTGTACCAGTAAATGAATGGAGGTACCAGTGATACAGGATTTGTATGAGTGCTGTTTAGAATTGTCAAATATCTTGTTATTTTGGATTTCAAACATGATGCAACTTGTTTTGTCCCTATCAAGGTTTTTCTGTGAAATCACCAATTGCACGCTTTGCTTAGTTCTGTCTAACGCTTATTTTCTGACTGAGATAAATGTAATTCCTCTTCTAATTTCAGATTTCAAATATCGGCAGTCTATCATTAACCATAGAACCATGCAACACTCAGGCTCCTTACATTGCTGCAGCAGGAAAAATATCTAGATCATACAGGAGTAAATCTTATCGAATGTAAGTGATCTATGAGTTATACATGATGGGTCAGGTTAAAGCCCACTTTACCTTCTAGGGAACATATGCCTGGGTAAAGCAATAAATGCATCATCAGAAAAGTAGGATCCATATTGTCCCGGTGCATCTATAAAATAAACACAAGATAAAATAATAAAACACAGTGTTTGGTGACAAAAAGGGAAGATAGGCTCCCCAGTAAGACAGTACCAACAAACATCGGAAAACAAGACAGATGGCAGGAAACAAACAAGAATAGGTAGAAAAAGAAATACTCTTATAATATTTAATATAATGCGTGATCTATGGCAAGGGGTCCAATTCCTGTCCTCAGGCACAACAGTCCAGGATTCTCCGTTCTGGGTTTTAGAGGGATACTGGCAGAATCTGGACTGCTGTGTCTTGAGGACTCAATAAGTTTTTAGTGAAAATGTATTGAATGTATTGGCAGTGACTGATCTCGTTTGAACACTGTGTTTATAAGCAAACGTTCTGCAGACAAATCTAGTATTCTGTTTGTTAAATCGATGCATTGCATCTATATACTGGAATTTAATGGCATTGATTCAATTTGGTACTGATCTGTATGTATGATTAATTATTGATAAGAGATAGTGATTTTGAAACAGATACGTTACATTTCTTGATATAGATGCTAAATGATTGAGTAATATATTGAACTATATAGTATTGTTGTAGTTATGTAAGACTGTAAGGGTTAATAACAGAGTTAACCCTGTGACTTCCCATCTTAATGACCAAATTAGCACTGGGAAAAAAAGGAGGAGACGGAGACCAGCATGAAGCATTTTGAGGAAGCCATATCATGGGGCGAAAAAAGTGATGTCATTATGGGCACAGACTACAAGTTTATGCTGAGCAGTTAACTAGCTTGAGTCACATCTCAGCCTTTGCAAGCTGCTTAAATTCTCTTTCCAAAAGTATTTTTTTTACATGCAGACATAACAAAACAGTAAAAAAACGCAGCAGGTCCTCTCTAATGTTTTTTTTTTTTTTAAGTCGCTCATTTGCATCGGGTATGATATAAACCAGGAATTTTCCATCACAGCATAAAAAAATCGATGCACATTCATAATTTTAAACACGACGATGTATGCCACGTGTTGCCTTATTAAAATAAAATAAACACATCTAAATAATCACTGAGCAGCTGGGTTGGATGAAAACAGAGCTACATCCAAATGGATGATGAATAATTAATTACAGAATAATTAGTCAAATCATACTTTTCATTATTATTTTTAAATACAAGGATGCAGTGATATATTTACTCTTAATTGTGTGTCAGTCTGGGCAACACATTGTGATGTCTCTCCAACCATGTGGAGTTTCCAGGACAGTTTATTGAAAAAGGCATAGTGTTAGTTGATCTATTGATCTATCTATCTATCTCTATATCTTGCTGTCTATCTATCTATCTCGCTGTCTATCTATCTATCTATCTATCTATCTCGCTGTCTATCTATCTATCTCTCTGTCTATCTCTCTGTCTGTCTGTCTATCTATCTCGCTGTCTATCTATCTCTATATCTATCTATCTATCTATCTCGCTGTCTATCTCTCTGTCTATCTCTCTGTCTATCTGTCTGTCTGTCTGTCTATCTATCTATCTCTCTGTCTATCTATCTATCTTCAACACAAGATACCCCAAACATGTGTTAAGTGGCACAGTATAAAAAGAAAGGAAAAAGGAAAAGGTCAAAAACTCAGAACAAATTTGTGATACTGTACCATTCCCCCCACTCCCTTCCACAGGCCAATCTTGTTCCGGGTTTACAGATGCAGCTCCTGCGCAAGTGCAAATAAGCTTGTTAACATAAGCACACAACGCTGCCAAGCTTCCCATCATGCAACACACTACTAAACAGCTCAAAGCTTCCCACCCTTAATACAGGAGGAACACAGGCTGGGAATGTCCATAAAAGGCTTTTAGAGCCTCTCAGCAGTCAGTCATTGGTATGTGACTAGGGTTATACATAATATTTTATACACATCCTATAGTACATAAACCTTAATGGAAATAATAAGGCCTTATTTACTGCATGCCACTAAAACTAGCACTAGGATTTATTTTGTCACCAACCAGTAATTTCACAATTGACGCATGACTCTCAGTAATTGATTCTAATTGATGAAATCTATCGGACAAATTGAGTTATGTTTATGTTTTTTTGTTGTTTTTTTTTAAAGTGTGCTTTTCAAATGTATTTTATTTTCACAGACAAATGATGAGGCGATTAGACTAATTTAAGCATGAAAGTATTCTAGATCAGAGGCAGATGTTGCATAATAAGTGGCCAGGACATAGGAAATTCTAATCACAGATCTCTTGAAGGAAAGTTGGGGATGTCCTTGTTATGGCTGGGTGCAGTATTAATATCACGAGTTGACTTAGGACATGTAGGCTGGTCCTATTTCTGGGCATGAAGCTGTATATGTGCTAGAACAACTCTGATCCATATAACCCTATAATCCAATGGCAAAAGGGATGGTTTAATGGGCATAAGGATTCAGTGACTCCTCACCAAACAAACTAACTCCTCATCCCTCATACTGGAGGCAAAAGAGAAAGCATTGCTTTTACTTTCCTGATTAGTGCATCATACTTGTTTTTTAAGAGATGATGACCACATAGGAGGGCTCATGGTACCCAGATCCTTAAAGGGGACTAGTTGTGAGCGTTTTCTATAAGAATCCCCAAGAGTGGTTATATGCTTTGTTTATTTCAGTGCCATAGGAAAGCAGTGCTTTATAGCTTACTACTTCAGCACTGGGAATGCCCAGTAATGCTCCCCAAATATTTTAACTGCAGGTTGGGCCTACAGCTGCACGCACAAGTGTTGTTTTATTCCCCATAGGTGTCCACTAGTGAAATAGTTAGCATTCACTGAGTGTTTCTATCATGCAGTAAATGTGGTGGCAGATTTCTAGCTACACAATGTGTCCACTGGGCTGCCTTCTTACCTCGTTCACACAGCGTTCCTGAGAATCCCGGCAAGCAGTGACATCTGTTGTCCTTGCAAATGCCACCATTGAAGCAGGGGTTGTGTATCTGGCAACGATCTTCATGAGTCTCACAGCGATCTCCTAAAAGAGATAAAATTGGGGCAAATGTTACACAGACAATTTTAACTGAATGATGAAGATAATCTACATGATAAATTTGTTTTCTGAAATAAACACGAAATAATTGCATGCTAAAGAACAAACAAAAACTAATTTCACAGATTTGGCATTAAATAGTAAACAGCACAAATCTTTCATTTACACATTGTTCGTCTCCAATTATTTCAGATCCCAACATTTCTTTTGTTAGTCCTGAATTTATTATTATTGGATAAGCTTTTCAAATTATTTAATAATTTTGGATAAATGTTTAAAATATATATTTTTAAATGTTAAAATATTAATACATCAAAAGAAATGCAAGAATAAAATAGTTTTCATAATATTAAATCATTTTAAAAGGCAGATGGGCTTACATATAATGGCCATTGGATTTACTAAATAACCTCCATTTATTTGAAATATGCACAGGGATTTGCAGAGTGTGCAGGTAACTCTATTGTCTTTGTTGTTACTGTATGTATTAGGGCTGATGTGTACTATGGTCATTGCTGCCGCCAAAGAGTAGTGGGAGTTTGAACGCAGGATTTATATTTGTATATTTCACTTTTGTATCACATAGCTATGTTACAATGCTATCACCCACCCCATGTGTTCCCTATAAAGGGTCAATAAGTATGTAGGGTTTTAAACAAATACCCCTCTCTGTCTCAGAGATTTCTTTGCCTAAAGCAAGCGAGGTGAAATGTTGGTGTAGGACCCAGCAGGTGGGCTTATATCTAATGGCCATTGGAGTTCCTAATAACCTCTATTTAAATATGCATAGGGATTTGGGGAGTGCACATGTAACACCTTTTTCTTTAATTTATCCAAAAATATTAAATAATTTGAAAAATCTTAGCCAACAATACTAAATTGAGGCTTTAATTATATAATACTACATATAATAGTACATGCTGCTAGGAAGTCATCATACATACAGTGATATAATATCACTATGCTGGTACAGCAAGAACCTCACCTCTGAATCCATCCTGGCAAATACACTGATATTCGTACTCCCCTGTGGGCATACATTTTCCTCCATGGAGGCACGGCATACGGTCACATGGAGAGCTGTCGTAGCACTGGCCAACAGCACGGCTGTCAACAAAACTGTATGAGATGTCCACTTTCTTTCCATTAATGGAAACCTACAGAAGACAGTAGCATCCTTAAGAACAGCACACAACAAAAGAAAAAATTCCTATAATAAAGCCATTTGATGGTGGATTTTTACAGCTCAAGGCCATTATAGGGTTTTGAGTACTAAGCCAATTGGCTTCCTCTGTTAACAATTAGATAATTAAGTATTTAAAAAGGTGTCGTCCCCTTAATGACCCCTAACCCTTCCTGGAGCTGCGGGGTAAAGAGCAACTAATTGGGAGCAAAGAGATTGCCAGTAATCTGGTCCCTATTTGCAAACATGGGATGGCCTGTCTCCTGGCTCCGAAGAGTTAATCACTTTAATATAAAGGGTGCCAGGGGATGCCCAGCACTGTTTTAAAATACATCACTACTCACTTCTCCAATGCAACCTTTAAAGTTCTGGCTGATGTTTGCAGGAGATGGCAAATCCACAGAGCCATCCACTCCTCCAAGGTACATTAAAGTTTTCAGGTTAAGGCCCTGACTCTTCCCTGGTGATGACCTTTTCAGTGGTGGGTCATTGTCCACCTGCAATGTACCATCCTTATTCACACGTTCGGCAGATATCTTGTGCCATCGCCCTAAGGCTATGGGCTGAAGGCTTCGCATGATTGCTAATCCTGCATGGTAAACATAAGAATTATTAAACTCACAAATACTCCATGAAACTAAATACCATTCCATGTCGCTTGCTACATTTACTCTATTTGTTTTCCAAACACACAGTTACATTTAGCCTCTTTCAGGATCCCTAGTGGGACAGTTTATTTTTCCAATTCATACTGGTTAGATTGTTGTATTGCATAATGTGACTTTTTCTTGTTACTAAGAACTTACTTTTATTAAGCTTTCCAAATGATTCATTAAGCAATATATTAAAATAAATCAAATAAATCATTTAGAAAGTTTTTCTAACAATATTGAACAATACATATCAAAAGATGTTGCGGACAGCAAATAGAAAATAATTCAGTTGAATAGATTTTTGTGCTAAAATCGCAAATAATGAGGGCAGCTAAAACGCAAACCAATCTGCCCCACAAATTAAAGACTGTACCTGATCCAAGTTCATAGCGGAATTCCAGGTGCCCTCCAACCATGGCAAGAGAAACAAAATCATCAACAGGAGCACCTTTCCCACCACTAAAGAAAAGAAGCCCATCCGAAGAGAGAGGCTTGAATTCCATGTCCACTCGAAGCTCATTATGGATGTTGGTGAGAGCAGGGTAGGAGATGTAAGATGACTTTCCATTAAAGGATGGTATGCTTACCATAACACCTGTGAGCAGAAACGAGAAGGAAAGCATGACAAGAGAAGTGCTAAAACCTGTGTATTAACAGAAGAGGGAAATAATGAGGTAGATGAAGAAAGACACAATGGATGAAGAAACAGACTGATGTAGAAGTCTGTTAAAGAGTAAGTGATTCATGGTATTAAATCTCAAACCTTCCATGCATTTGTTTCCAGATTTCCCAAGGTGGCAGCGGCAGGAGTACCCGCGACCATCGGCTCTGTTAATACAAGTGGCGTCTGGACCACAGGCATCTAAGATGTTGCAAAAGAAAAGTGAACACAGTATTGAGTTATGCATGTGAACAGTGGAAATGCAGATTTTAGTTTTCCCTTTCAAACTCCAAGTACAGCCAGCATCGTTAATGGCCAGAACTAAAAGATACGCACCAGGGTGACAGTGCAAGGCCTGTGAATGTTCACAGTTACTCCCAGCAAATCCTGGAGGACAGACACACACATAGCTTGTTTCTGTATCATGGCATGTTCCTCTGTTCTATAAGACAGAAAAGCAACCTTCAGACTTTATTCAGAATACAAAGAAAAGTGCAAAATCTTTCACTCTATCACAGAAAAATATTACAATAGTCAATTTTCACCAGTATCACTATATAGTGCTTAGGTGAATATTAGAGTGTTTAGTAGAACAAAGGGTTAAATATATATATAAGAACTTCCCTTTTAGTTATGGATTTTAACCCGAAGATCTCCTCAAATCTTCCACAAATACATAGGCAAAAAACTATTTGTTACAAGCATCATGGATATCCATTTGTTTTATTTTCATTTGGATGATTGTGAACTGTACTCCTTTAAGTGCAAATGAGGTGCATCAAGAATATCTATATAGTTACACATAGAGACCCTTGTTATTTTTTATTTTGTTTTATTATTGTTATATTTGTATACAAATATATATTGATCATTGATCATATGGGAAAGAATGTTTAAAGAAATCTTTTTCATCCCCCTCTATACTATCTCGAATCTATGTCATCTCCTGACACTATTGGGAACGGTTTCCCTCTGATGGAATGCATGGTGGAACGCATAACTGACGCCGCGAACAGAACGCGATGACGTCACACACCCGGAACTAGGAAGTAATTGTGACCTGACCCTCGAGCATCTGAAATCAAGCCGAACAGCATTTGGAAGACATCTATCAACTAATTGTGGGGTGTATTTAAGAGGGAGGGATGTTTTTATTCATTTGTTATCCTGTCTTACTATTGTAAAGAAGACCCTGAGGAAGTCCCTGATTGGGAGGAAACGCGTTGGACAGATTTTATTTGTGTTTTATGCTGATTGATCCTTACCTCTGTGTAAGTAATAAATTATTTTTATACTTCACCTACATTTTCCTACACCTCATTTTGGATGCACTTTATTTTACATACTGCTGAGATCTGCAAGACCAACCATTGGAAGCAAGAAATTGCCTGAGTTTTCCATTGATTACTACATGCCCCGCTTTATCAGTTAAAGTGTGAGTGACCACTTGGCAAAAAATTATTTTTTTAGTGTTATACAGAATTGCACTATGTTTCTCTTTATCTCCCTATAGTTGGATAAACCCTATTGTTTTTTATTCAGAATACTCAGAACATTGAATTGCGCAATCATCTCTTAGGTGCATATATCTATTTTCTTTACCATTAAGAGTGTTTGGATGGTTTAAAGGGAGCGATTAGACTTGAGATCAGTTTTACAGAGAATCTGTGATAAATTCTGATGGTCTTTTTCAATTACTGAGCGATTGGGAATGACGTACCTTGCAGGGATGATCTCTGCAGGTTGGACAGTTGGATATACCACGTGATCTCAAATCTAGGTCCTTGAAAATCACCTCTTCTCCTTGGATGACAAGCTGGTGAACACAACCTAGAGAAAGAGACAAAAGGTGAGATGGAATATAAGACACATGAAATTGTGCCTCATCGTTAAATCAAACCATACAAATCAGATAAAACTAGTAAAAGTTAAATAAATATAGTGGTGAAATCCATTACCGACAAACCCGCTGCTTAGACCAGTTTTGGAGATGATCTCGTAATTAGGATATCCCCCCAGGAATAACTCTTCGTTCAGATCCAGCCCCTGGAATTTACCCTACACAGAAACAGAATGTATATCAATATAAAACCAGCACTACCAAAGTCTGTTTCTTCATCAAAAGATATTCTAGTATAGAAATAACTGCAAACTTATCAAGTTATCTCCACCATGACTAACACTACAAAACTCTGTTAGTACCTTCAACTTTCGCTCATTCCATAGTAGATATTGCATAACTTGATACATGCACATAATCGTATTACATATGAGAAGATACCTGTGATGTCCCATTAACCGGTGCATCCTGATCTACCACGAGGGAACCCTGGGTAAGATTTCTGTAGAGAGTCACAGTATGGAACTTGCCCAACGTCAGAGGAGTTGGAGAGCGAATGGTGGCCATTCCTGAACCGGCATCAAACCTAAAATTGCCCAAAAACTGGATGTGATTATTGCTTAAAATATGGCTTTCAGCTTCTGTGATCTGAGATGAACATGTTTAAAATTAAACAATTCACTGGATAAGTGCCATGGCAATACGAGTTCTTTGTAGGCTTACATTCATAAATTTAAATTAATTAGTATTAGTGCCTGCACATTCTATGAATATTATTAAATGATTCAACTGAAAGCCAGGAAAAGATTTAATTGGAAAAGACATGAAATTCGTTTATCTGAGCTCTACGAGGTCTAATTCTTTTAAATCTAAGATTAAAGTCCATCTGCTTGGTACACTAATACCTTGATGAAAAAGGATTGTGCTAAAACTAGAATACATTATAATCAGGGCCGGACTGGCCCACCGGGATACCGGGAAATTTCCCGGTGGGCCGCGGCACCTGGGGGCCGGCCGCGTTCCTGGCTGGAGCCGCCGGCCCGGGTGGCAGCTTCCCCGGTCCGGCGGCACTCCTCTCACTGCTGCGGCTGATGGAGGAGGAGCATGTCTCTGTACCATGCTCCCTCGCGGTTCCTGTGCCGGGAACCGCGAGGGAGCATGGTACAGAGACATGCTCCTCCTCCATCAGCCACAGCAGTGACATGAGCAGGACCGCCGGACTGGGGAAGCTGCCACCCGGCCTGGCGGCTCCAGCCAGGAACGCGGCCGGCCCCCTGACTTCTCCAGGTAAAGGGGGGAAAGGGGAATAGAGGGAGAGACACAGGGAAAGGGGGAGGAGAGAGGGGAATAGAGGGAGAGACACAGGGAAAGGGAGGGGGAGAGGGGAATAGAGGGAGAGACACAGGGAAAGGGGGGAGAGGGAATAGAGGGAGAGACACAGGAAAGGGGAGAGGGGAATAGAAAGAGAGACACAGGAAAGGGGGGAGGGAGAGAGATGGGGAGGAGGGGAGAGACACAGGGAAAGGGGGGAGGGAGAGAGATGGGGAGAGGGGAGAGACACAGGGAAAGGGGGGAGGAAGAGGAGGGAGAGAAAGACACAGAGAGACACACAAGGGGAGTGAAAGAGGCAGAGGGGGAAGAGAGAGACAAAGAGGGAGAAATGAGAGAGAGACACACAAGGGGAGGGGAAGAAAGAGGCAGAGGGGGAAGAGAGAGACTGGGAAGGAGAGGGGAGACATTGACACAGAGGAGCAGTGAGGGGGAGAAAGAAACATACAGAGTGACTGGGGAGACAAAAAGGCACACAGAGGGGCTGGAGATAAAGAGACACACATAGGGGCAGTATATATCACTGGTGGATGGGGGGGCAATGGGCCACCCCCCCAAGGCTTTCCCCTGCCGGCCGATCTCCCTCCCCGTTCCACAGGCACCGTGCAGCCAGTCGGCAGGGGAGGAAGAGAGGACCTGGGGCAACGCTCCGGCTCTCACGAGGGTGAACTCTAGCCCTGGAGCTACGGGCTAGAGTTCACTCTCACCACTTCCTGGTGGTCCCAGTAGTAGGAGTGAACTCTAGCCCCATACACATTCACACACTGAACCTTTCACACACATTGCACCACTGCTCCTATACCCTACTACAGCCCCATATCCCAGCAGACTCCAGGTAAGTTGTCAAACTGTTCTTAAATGGTTTGACGACTTACTGCGGGAGGGGGTGCTGACGCTCATGGCACCATAACCACTACACAGAGGAGTAGTGGTTATTGTGCATGGAATATTTCTTTAAATAATCTACAAGTGCCCCTCTCAGGCTCTGGATCCGCCACTAGTATATGACATGTATATTAATGTGTATATTAGTTATATATATATATATATATATATATATATTATATTTACACATATTAATGTACATTTATAAATGCATAATACACAGATAAATTTCATTAATATGTACTATATGTAATGAGCAGATATTGGCCCAGTCTTGTTGCTAGGTGCATACTCCAGCACAATAACATATTTAAAGTGAAGAGCACACCCACAGGACTTCAAAATAAACATTTTTTACAGTTGTGCCCTACATACATTCACCATTTCAGTCCCATTACCAAGCTTTCCTTAATATGTCAAGGTAGTTGGACTGAAACATTGATTACATGCAAAGGCACGTCTGCTTAAAATAAATCTGCACTTTTGTTTATTTTGAAGCCTATGAGTGCGCTTTTTACTGTGGAGTAATTTTTAATTTTAAGTTATCTGTTCTAACTCTGTATCTGCACACTATGCTGGCGCGACGCATTATGGGGCTGGTAAATATTTTTTTTCCAGGGCTACTTTTAATTCCCAGTCCGGCCCTGATTATAATGTATACTCCAGCACCCAGGCGGCCATGGAAAGATTCAGGTTTTATTTGAAAGGACAAAGAAGAATTGTGTAATTTACACCGTTTTTAACTAATTCATTCAGAAACCCTGAAAAGGTGTAATATTATTTTAAATCAAGTTTGCTGGAAGCCCTTTGAGGGCTGAAGAATGTCATATTTTACCTGAATTCAGGGCGTCCTCCCACTAATCCAAATGAGACAAAATCAGCTCCACTGCTTTTCTTCTGTCCGCTATAAACCAGCATTCCTGCAAGGAACCAAACAGACGTGTGAGAGGGTGCATCTGACTAGAGTAGGGTTACATCGTGTGAATTCTGAGACAAGTCTACTACGATCCTGAGTCAGATTCAGAGACACTTTCTGGGGACCGGTTTTAAAATAGACCATTTGTGTATTGGGCAGTGAATTGGGAGACGTTTGCATGCAAATGTATACAATGGCAAAAAAGTGCTACCCTGGTTGTATTAAGATAGTCAATATGACACGTGGTGTCTGCACAGTGGGTGGTCAGTACTGTATAAAGAGTCTGATGCAGTGTAGTAATAGCAGACGCCATAGCTGCGTTTACAGACTGGAGACATTGCAGTGACAATAATACAGCCTGTAACAATTCAAACAGGAGCAGCAGAATTGCATTCCTGGAATTAAACTTTAACAACCTCAACTACTAGAATAGGAATTAAGCAGACAGAGAATATGTTAAACGAGGGCACCACAAAAACGGCTGGAACGTTAGATTAAATAATGGCACTCACACTGGTGCTGCATGCGGTCTCACTGGAATTAATATGTATAATGCAACTAAAACTGTCTTGGATTTTCTCACAGGGTAATGCCATTTAAACTGGTATAACATGCATGTCACACAGGATAATGCCACTTACTGACATGATAGTGAGTAAAACCAATCACTTAATAAATTTACTGCGTTAGTGAGACAGGCCAGATGACAAAACTCTGTGATTACACTGTCTTAGAGCAGACATATAATATAATCCTACTTGTCCCTAGTAGGCTGCACTCTCTCACTGGAGTTAAACTAGAAACTGAAACTATAGCCCCGGACTATCTCACTCGCATTAGTCTGGAAGGTTCACTACTTTCCCATAGTAAACGATTAGTACCTACAGCGCCACACTCCACCAAATGTGTCCAATTCAAACCACAGGCAGAGAAATCAATAACTCTTGGTAGTATTTAAATATGGCCCAAGTTTGTCAGAGAATTCCAAGCAAACATTGATCTTACCTGAATAGAAAACCAGTGCTAGAGAGAAATGGAAAGTGACAGAGTAAGGAACACAGATAGTGAAACAGGGAGAGAGGAGAGACTGACCATGTGGGAACCAAGTGAAACCAATAACACAGACTGTGAGAGGTGACCCCGTAAAACAGGGAGAGAGGAGAGACTGACCATGTGGGAACCAAGTAAAACCAATAACACAGACTGTGAGAGGTGACCCCGTGAAACGGGGAGAGAGGAGAGACTGACCATGTGGGAACCAAGTGAAACCAATAACACAGACTGTGAGAGGTGACCCCGTGAAACAGGGAGAGAGGAGAGACTGGCCATGTGGGAACCAAGTACAACCAATATCACAGACTGTGAGAGGTGACCCCGTGAAACGGGGAGAGAGAGGAGAGACTGACCATGTGGGGACCAAGTACAACCAATAACACAGACTGTGAGAGGTGACCCCGTGAAACAGGGAGAGAGGAGAGACTGACCATGTGGGAACCAAGTAAAACAGACTGGGAGCCCGCACACAACTTTATAATGATAAACAGCTCATTTACATATTGGAATTAGAATGAACTGTTTTTGTTTGTGATTTTTATATTTTTTTAGAATGATGTGGAAGGAATGACTCATGAAGATTCTTTAAAAAAAGATCTGATAACATTTACAATAAATTAAATGCAAACAGAAAACAGAGAGAAATGTCCCAGGCTTTTTTGGAGATTAGATGATATTTTGAATTCCATTTTAAAAAAACACGTTATTGTTTTGAAAATATAAAGTGCCATAATCCCCTTACGGCTGTGTCAATGAATAAAGATGTAAAATAAAGAAGGGAAACCTGGGGTACAAAATGCGATGCACAAGCGATAATACAATCTATAACACAATCTGTGACAATTTTCTTACCATCAGCAGTGTCTGGTCGGAAAGTTATCTTTATCTCGAATTTCTTATGAGCATCTTTAATACTTGGAAGAGTGAGGTACGATTGAGGGCGACCCGTAAAATAGGGTACAACGCGTTCTGAAATTATAACATGACAATTAGTCAATTACAAACACAATCTGGAATAATCAAATTACATTTTCCTTTCTTGCTGTTAAAGGTCAGTAATGTGATCGAATCTGCTCACCTCGAACCTTTAGCATGGAGAAGGCAGTTACTCTGCCCTGGCGATTGGCTGCAGTACAGACATATGTCCCAGCATCCTCAGGTTTCACAGAAGGTATGGTTAACACGTTGTTTTCAATTCGTGCATCACTGGGGAGGTCACCTTCCAACTGAAATTTATAACATGGATCATCAGGTCTCATAAAACAGGGCTATTAGCAGAATAGTGCTGTCCCCGTTTATAGCAGCTCAATAAGAAAATGATTACCTTGGTCCAAGTGATTTCAGGGACAGGGAAGCCTGAAGCCAGGCACGGAAACACAGCAGTTGATCCTGTTGTTATTTCTTTCATATCAGGCTGAGCAGCAATTTGTGGAACGGCTGTGAATGAGACATAAACACAGGTTTGTAAACACAGGACACTCATTATGGACTTTTTTCAGCTAAAAGCAAAAAAACAGCAATCTTTAGGAAATTAAATATGAAATGTATTAACAATATTTAGTGAAATCAGTCACAAACATGAAAGAAATGGAAATGTTTTACTATATTCCATTGTCTGGGATACCAGGGGAGGCCATAATAATCAGTGTTTGTATAGACAGGCACAGTACAAAGCTGTCACAACGCACTTACATTGTACATGAAGTATGACATGTGACTGCGTCTCCCCAACGTCATTGGAAACGGTGCAGCGGTACTGTCCAGCGTCGGACTGTTTCACCTGCTCAATCTTTATCATGCCTTCGCTGATCTGCACGTCTGGAGGCATACGGCTTCCTACTTTACTCCATGTTACCTTAGCCCGGGGGTCTCCGATGGCCAGACATTCGAACTCCACAGAGTTGCCCACAAGTACGGTTTGCACAGAGGTGCGGATGTTGATCCTAACTTTGGGCAGTACTGTGAAAGAACAACATGAATCAGGCAAATATGTATAGCAAGATCAATTGTAGGAATTCTAGAAAGATGTTAAATAAAAACATTCAGGTCCAATTATATGATGAACAATGCAAGCTATCGATTCTGGCAAAGTATTCCTAAATTTCTTGATCAATGTTTTATTTGTTTAACTCTAAGTCTTGAAATGTTTTTAAAGTGGAACTTTCCTGGCAGTGACTGTTCCCCATATCCTCAGCCAAGTAAACATTATTGATGAATGTACCAGTGTGAGCAATGCAGCAGAGGTTGATATAACAAATGGCTGGCACTGTTACCAGAAGCAAGCATGCACATTCAGGTATAATCTTCCATGACGCACATTATGCATGTTTGAATATCTTCTTCAATAATGCCATACCAACCATTAGCTCTCAATGACAGATGACAAATCATTGAATTATGATTTGCATTGTATGTCAGGCTATGCAATGACAGCCTCACAAATTATTTAAATTTAAAAAAAAAATGAAAATTGCTTTAACTAGCACAACCCATACCTACGTTTTAGTTGGAATGCCTCAGAAAGGACAGCATTTGGCTAAAATTCTTTACAGGATCGTCAATTATATACATGTTCAGAACATACTGAGGTTGACAAATAAAAGATTTAAGGTTACAAGCAGATCTCATACCCTGAATGGCTAGTTTCCCACTGTCCTGAGCTTGGCCAAATCGGCTGACCCCTCGGCATGTGTAGACTCCTTCATTACCACGTTCCAGGTTGGAAATCCTGTGGATGCGGCATTACAAGATTAATTGGGTGCAGTGATTGTATTTTGTATCTATTTCAATAAGTACTTGTGTAACTGTTCTACGATCTGATGCTGGTGTGTATATGTGCGATCTGTCAAGAATTACCTAATATTCTTCACCAACAAAGCAAGGAGACTTTACTGTGTTTTGAAAATAATCTTTCTCATTCTAATGTTCCATTTTGTGCAGGTACTGAATACTGCCAGTAACAGTTCCAATTTGCTTCTCTCCAATAAGTGTTATCGGATTCCAGCTTAATGATGTGATTGATAGCATGGATATTCATGGTGCTACCACATACATGGCACGCTATTAATCAGAATCTAAACTCAGGCCACGTTTGCATGATTTGTTCCTGATCATGATGTGGCACAATGCAATTTTAAAGTTACTGCCTTACAGTTTAATGTTAATGCTACTGCGGTGCGATAAAGGCTTCATACTAAATTGCGTCCCGCTTACTTACCGAAGCACTCCTCCCTGAACACTATGATTTGGTGGAAGTTGACCTCCTTCTTTCATCCACTGTATTCTGGCCCCATGATCTCCGATCAATTGGCAGGTGAACTCAGCATTTCCACCCACAGCTTTCGTGTCTCTTTGAGGTGAAACTCGCACAGAAAATGAAGCTGAATAAAGAAACAAATACATTAACATTCTACCAGCATTAAGGTTCATGCTGAACTTAGAAGAGAATAAAAACAGTCAGCTGCTGGTGTCAACTTGAAGTTGTTGAAAATGTTTTGTAGAATTCAAACACAAAATGACATTGAGCGTGAATAGTATGTTACATTGTGAGGGGCAATTGCCCCCCCAGACATCACCCTACTATTAATTTGAAGGGTATTATTAAGAGAGAGTCCTTATATATGAAGATTTGCCCTCCAAAGGAAAATATTCCGGGGATACCAGTAAAGATTGCTTCTGACAAAACACTGCATATTTGTGGCCCAGAATTATATATGGATGCCGAGAATTTATGAAAAATGACTTTGTGATAAGTGTGATCCAATTCGACACAACAACAGTTCGCATGGCGTCCACAGAACTTACCTAAAACGCTGACTTGTGTAAATGCCTCACTATGACCCACTTTGTTGCTGGCCACGCAGCGATATGTCCCTGCATCCCCTGCTTTGGCTGAATTGATGTGCAGGATGCTGTCTCTCACAGTGGCTCTCTCGGATAAAGATCCATTAATTTTGGACCACTCATATTTGAGCTGACCTGTTCCGTGTGCCAAGCATTTGAGCTGTATTGCTTCCCCAATGCTCAGAGATGCCTCGTCAGGAACAGTAGTGGCATATGGAGGGACTGTCAATGACAGAAACATCAAGATCAGAAGTTTAATTACTGTATAATGCACTTAAATATTTAATCTTTCTGCACAGGAGGAAAAATATATGATTAACATGCGAAGAATGCAGAGGTTTTTAAACCAAGCAAACTCCATGCATCGCAAACATCAGGCAGCTCAGATCACATTGATCAATTTTAAAGAGGTGTGCGGGCATTTGTACTCAGATTATCAGTTAGCCAGATGGAAAGCATAGTTATGACACTAACAAACGGTTGTGTTTGCACGTACAAAGTAATTCAATGAAGGAAACAATTCCTAGGACAGATTTATAACAAGAAAGTCTGTAAAATAAAATGATAAAAACTAGAAGAGCTGAACACAGCTCTAAATGAACAAACAATAAAATCCAGGGAAAACATAAAACAAGAAAAAGAGCGTGTAGTAAAGGACGTACTTTCCACATCCAGCGTTATGAAAATCTCAGAGTATCCATCTGGATTGGACGCATTGCAGATATACTGTCCCGAGTCTTGCTGTGCAACATTAGGGATGATCAGACTGTTATTAATCACTTGGTGTTGCCATGGTAATGGAGCTCGCAATTTGGACCAAGTGATGGTGGGAGTTGGGTTACCTACATAGATGAGTTAAAAAGGTAGCAGAGATTTTAAAATGGTATTACAGATATTTCTATGATTGTGCCTGATTTCCAGTAACTGAATTTTTTCTATCAATGCCTCAATATCAATACACATATATATGGCAAAAAAGGTAACTGAGACACAGAAGAGCAACAAAATGTGACAATTTTCTATTGATATGTTAATATTTGATCTAATTATGATAAACATAGAGAGAGAGAGAAGACATTAAATTAATTATTGTGCCTGAATTAGTACTAGGATTTATGTAAAAATGGCATTGTTAACACGTAGCCGAATAGGCAAAGTCATTATTTTTATTGTGTGTCCTTTTATCTATAGGAGGGAGGGATCGTTAGACTCCAGAAAGATAAAATGATTACACTGTAATTCATAGCTATGTCCACCAATCCTAAAATGTCAGTGTTTATAAAGTTCTCAGTGAAAGGTCACTTACCTTCAGCAGAGCAGCTCAAAGTAGCCTTTTCCCCAGATAACACAATGTGAACGGGCTGGTCAGTGCTGACTGTGGGCGCATTGTGTTTTATTTCACGACTGTCCACATAAACCTCTACATGGGCCTGAGTAGAGCCAGATGGATTCTGCCCGACACAAGTATATGATCCAGAGTCTCCCGGTTTTGCTGACAAAATCTAAAATATATACAAGAGTATGCAAGCTCATTAAAGGTGCAAACTAAAGGTAAGATATTGGGATCTGTGCATTCCATAGATTTTAAACAGTATCTGCTTTAAATTGAACATATGGCTAACCAAAATTACAAAAGCAACATAATTGAATTCTGCCTGTCTTCAAAACCTATGACTGGTCTTTTCTGTTTGCAAACAATCTGATTTCATTTAAAAATAAGTATTTAACCAGGAAAGGAACATTTAGATTCTCAGCAGTTTTCAAATCTGTCGTAGGCATAGGGTATTATGAATTTCTTAGGACTCTGTCTTAGGAATAGGGTATTAGGAATTTCTTAGGACTCTGTCTTAGGCATAGAGTATTAGGAATGTCTTAGGACTCTGTCTTAGGAATAGGGTATTAGGAATATCTTAGGACTCTGTCTTAGGAATAGGGTATTAGGAATGTCTTAGGAATAGGGTAATTTTATCGACCACAGCATGATAAAATGCTGAGGTGACTTTACTGACAGTCAAAAGACTCTAGAAATACTATAGATGGAGCTCTAAACATTGAGCTATCTCACCAGCATACATAAAGCATCAGTCCTATGATATGACTTATCTTTCAGGAGGTAGATTTAAAGGTGACATAAACAGAGTATGTCCTGCTTCTATAGGCACTTACACTATTCACATGTCTTTTCTTATCAAAACATGACTCAAGGGCCAGTTTGGAGGTAAATGTCATTGTTTAAGAAGTAGGACAATAGGCTGACCTGTAATACTGCATGGCTGTCTATTGGCAAGCGGTTCTGCTGCTTTAGGTCCTGTCGAGAGCCCGTGCGGCGCCAGCTGACTAAAGGCCGGGGGTCTCCGATCCCCATACATTCCACGCTAATGGAGTCCCCCTCTTTCACCCTGATAAGTCCAGATGGAATCACAGAAAGTGTGGGGCGCCCTGCAAAGCCACATAAAAACTGTTAGACATATCACCGATTGGATTTCGCTGTACAAGTTATTCATTGATGTGAGAACTAGGTTCTAATAACATCACTAGTGATGGATGGACTAGAAGATAACTTTAGAAAAGGTAACAACGTCATGTGTTTGCAAGTTAAAAAACTTTAAGTTGATTGATGTTTATTTGTGATATACATAAGATCTTAGGACCAGTAAGGCTTCCATACCTTGTACCAGAAGAGGCACTGCACTTTGGGCTACTCCATAGCTGTTGGACACTGCGCACTGGTAGGATCCCTGGTTTTTATGGTGAGCACCGATGATGGTTATCATGGAACCATCGGGACTGATGTGCACATTATCTTTAAATACAAGACAGAGAAACCTTTGAACCTTTTCATTGATATTAGATCTCAATCAGAATATGTAACTACTGAATCCCGACAAAGCTTACTCCATCCCCCCATTTTATCCTGGTTTTAAACCACAAGCCCAAAACATCTACTAATCCTCAGTAAAGAGCAGACATATACCATTATATCGATAGTGTCCACACAATATAACTCTAGTATGACACATTGTTAACAGAAACATTAATATTTCATACCCTGCAATTCCTGGTTATGTCTCATCTGCCAAGTTACACGAATGGGTTTGGCACCATCATGAATGCGGCATTTAAATGTGGCATTCTCCCCCGGGCTTACTGTGGCAGCATGTGGGTCAACAGAGATAACTGGACTCTGGAGACCTATAAAAGAATGGAAAATGTATATAATATATAAAGGACATGTTATTGTTTTCTCTACCTCTCTCTACCACACATAAACAAAGAAGTAAGTAGTACTTTAATATAAACGCAACCCGAGGTCTATCAAAAAAGGCAGAATAAGTAAACACCTACTGGTTTTGAAGAAGCAAATTAATAAAAAAATAAAAAAACATAATAACTAGGCACATTTAATCCACAATATTTAAATTAGATTCTTCAGCCCAATCCAGCAGGAAGGAAATATCTCTGCATGAACGTACATTAAATTATTACACACTGGACAATTGAATAAATCTTTAGCACCCATGTCCCTGTATCTTTCACTATCCATTCACTCACGATAAGAAGAGGCGGCTCCTGAAATGACAGAGACAATCACTGATGATTTGTGGACTCCAGAGGCGCTGGTATAGTGACAGACGTATTCACCGGAGTCAACAGTAGAAGCTTGGGTTATGAGGAGATGGGAACCAGAGATCTAGAAACACAAAACAGACATCATCAATTCTTTCACCGACTAAGCTCATAGTACTAGTACCCAGTCCACTCAGATCACTGTACAACTTTTCACTCAGATCACTGACCATGTCATACACAACTGCTAACACACATTAACCTCTTGGACGTGTATATAACCTGCTCAGTATTTGCAGCAAAAACTGAAGGGGCAAAAACCATGATATTGTGTGCAGGATTAAACATGGCACAATATATATTAAATGTTATAGCATGCTGGTTAGAATATAGCAAAAAATATAGATTACATGTTATAATATTAATCTGCCCAATCCTATAACTCGTATTAGAGAAGATTATTTAAAAAGTAAATTAAAAGTGACATTAAACCAGCATATCAAACCACTATATGTCTGTTATGTAATAGATTTTTAACTGTATTGTACAGATGCCGGGGCTAATCTGTAATAACCATATAATACTACAGTAGTGATGCCAACAAAATGCTATAATAACCTTATAAGTGATAGGCTGTAATAACCTTATAATACTACAGTAGAGATGTCAGTGATTGGCTGAAATAACCGATAGTACTACAGTAGCGATATTAGTGATTGGATGTAATTGCCTTATAATACTACAGTAGTGATATTAGTGATTGGCTGTAATAACCTTAAAATACTACAGTAGTAATATCGGTGATTGGATGTAATAACCTATAATAGTACAGTAGTGATATCAGTGATTGGATGTAATAACATTATAATATTACAGTAGTGATATCAGTGATTGGATGTGATAACCTATAATAGTACAGTAGTGATACCAGTGATTGGATGTAATAACCTTATAATATTACAGTAGTGATATCAGTGATTGGATGTAATAGCCTATAATAGTACAGTAGTGATACCAGTGATTGGATGTAATAACCTTATAATATTACAGTAGTGATATCAGTGATTGGATGTAATAGCCTATAATAGTACAGTAGTGATACCAGTGATTGGATGTAATAACCTTATAATATTACAGTAGTGATATCAGTGATTGGATGTAATAGCCTATAATAGTACAGTAGTGATATCAGTGACTTGGCTGTAATAACCTTATAATATTACAGTTGTGATAGTGATTGGCTGTAATAACCTATAATAGTACAGTAGTAATATCAGTGATTGGATGTAATAACCTTATAATGGTACAGTAGTGATATCAGTGATTGGATGTAATAACATTATAATATTACAGTAGTGATATCAGTGATTGGCTATAATAACCTATAATAGTTCAGTAGTGATATCAGTGATTGGATGTGATAACCTATAATAGTACAGTAGTGATACCAGTGATTGGATGTAATAACCTTATAATATTACAGTAGTGATATCAGTGATTGGATGTAATAGCCTATAATAGTACAAAAGTGATATCAGTGACTTGGCTGTAATAACCTTATAATATTACAGTTGTGATAGTGATTGGCTATAATAACCTATAATAGTACAGTAGTTATATCAGTGATTGGATGTAATAACCTTATAATGGTACAGTAGTGATATCAGTGATTGGATGTAATAGCCTATAATATTACAGTAGTGATATCAGTGATTGGCTATAATAACCTATAATAGTTCAGTAGTGATATCAGTGATTGGATGTGATAACCTTATAATATTACAGTAGTGATATCAGTGATTGGATGTAATAGCCTATAATAGTACAGTAGTGATATCAGCGACTTGGCTGTAATACCCTTATAATATTACAGTTGTGATAGTGATTGGCTGTAATAACCTATAATAGTACAGTAGTTATATCAGTGATTGGATGTAATAACCTTATAATGGTACAGTAGTGATATCAGTGATTGGATGTAATAGCCTATAATATTACAGTAGTGATATCAGTGATTGGCTATAATAACCTATAATAGTACAGTAGTGATGTCAGTGATTGGATGTAATAACCTTATAATATTATAGTAGTGATATCAGTGATTGGATGTAATAACCTAAAATAGTACAGTAGTGATATCAGTGACTGGCTGTAATAACCTTATAATAGTACAGTAGTGATATCAGTGATTGGCTGTAAAAAGCTTACAATACTGCAGTAGAGGTGTCAGTGATTGGCTGTAATAACCTATAATAGTACAGTAGAGGTGTCAGTGATTGGATGTAATAACCTATAATAGTACAGTAGTGATGTCGTTGATCAGCTGTAATAACCTTATACATGTTTGCTCACAGTTCTATTTTTAATTCCATCTGCTATTTGCACATTTAAACACATTTTTTAAAGTGTAAAGACCCAGCTCTGACCTGGTGGTTGGACGATAACTCTGCTCCTACGCGGCTCCAGCTGACTTGGGCTTGTGGATTCCCCACAACTTTACAGTTCAGGTCCAATGTCTGCCCTTCAGTCACAGAATCAGACGATTTCTCAATAAGGACAGCTGACGGGATGCCTACAGGCTCTAGGGAAATATAATGGGGAGAAGATTGGGATTGTCATCTAAAAATTGGGCAGAATATTTACATAGACATACATGTCATTTCATTGACCCTGATATTCATAACCAGACATCTGCAGACCAAACTAATTAGAGACGATATCAATTGGTACAACTAGTCTGACATTACAGACAGTGACAGGGTCTAAGATTTTGTATATGGCTGCCAAGGCACAGCAACTTTTAAGATGCCTTGGACCAACTTTATACTGATTCCTCCACATCCATTATATTGGGTTCCCAATGGTTGCATTTGGTGGTGAGGGGGCCCCAACTGACCAAGTTATGCATGCTTTCTTCCATATTGAATCTCACTGTTAGAGTATAAGAAAAGCTGAGTCTTGTGCTAAATTCAGGAATAAGTTTGAGCCCTCTCTAGATCCCAGCTCAGCCCTGAATACAGCAACATGTTATTTGTGAAATGGAAAATAATAAAAATGTGGCATTTAAGGAAATACGCATGAATACAGCATTTCTCAGTCAGATCCTCTACAAAAGACATTCTTCATGACAAAGTGGCCATGTGCCAAATCTCAGAAATAATATGTGGACCCGATGTCGGAATTTGGAACGTTCTCATGTCAGAGGCACACAGAGACCTCCTTGTAATCCCTCTGACCAAATCGCTCCATGAAAATGTCAGGAGCTGGAGAAGCAACTGTACAATGTGGGTTTTGTTCCTCAACCTACAGTTAGGTCAATTCACTGCATCACTTAGACATTTATATTTATCACCAGAAAGCCTCCTATGGACTTTGGCGACTATACATTCCTCTGGGCTTTAAAGATGCAAACACTGTTGACAAAGGACTGATCTTTAAGAGATAACACATGTAATTTTTCTTAAAATAGTGGGCTCAGTTTTAATCTCTACCAATCACACTCTGGTCTATCTGTTTATAAACCGAGCATTCCATATACTGCCTCAATGGGAACAAGGATATATGTGAACTATGGAATACAATTAAACACAAATTAATTTGAATTACCTTGTGAAAACTTCCGTATAGTGATAGTGATGAAGGCCTCAAGTACCCCAGATGGGGTGCTTAGACGGCAGACGTACTCGCCTGAGTCTGCAGGAGAGGCCTGTGTTATGCGCATACGAGAGCCATATACCTGGAGGAAAGAGGAAAGTTCTAATTGAATGATGATGTTTGTGTGGACAAATTCAGATGGACAGCTCTCTGCCAAGGGTTAACCTTTCAGACAAATTATTTGCTGAACAATTTATTTTACTATGCAAAAGAAAACATATTCATATGTAACGGAATTTAGCATTTTCATAGACGCATTAAAGGACTGACACAGGAGCTGTGGACAGTTTTGTGTTTATTCTAACTTGACATTTGTGTATCTGCCACATACACATACTTTTTTTTTTAGAATTTTGAATAGACAGACACACATATGTAGCACATAGTTCTATTGTAATAAGAAATGTTCATTTTGTTTTATTTAATGTATTGTACTTTGTGTGGACATGTTGACAGCAGTTCTTACACTGACCTGTGTAAGAACCCTCATACACATGCTACCTTAGTACCCAAATCTCTGGACTATACACTTGACTGACTTGACTGTATGATTGTACCTGGTGATTTGAGGAGAGGGGACGTCCACCTGATCTGAGCCAGGTTACGGATGCTCCTGGGTATTCATCAGTCACGCAATTAAAATCCACACTCTGACCTTCTTCCACAGATTGAGATGATGACTCTATCCGGATAGAAGATGTATGCCCTGGGTCTATGGAAGTTCAAAGAGAAGTGGCTAAAGTACAATCTGCAGAGCTTTCCCTGTTCATATAATACTTTATTACAATTTCTGCAGCCCTTATTCACTGCAGTCATCTCACAGGATTACTTACTGCGATGGTGAGATCCTTCAATAGTCACAGTAATGGAGGCCATTTGAACACCTGACCTAGTGCTGACACGACATATATACTCTCCAGAATCTGACGGAGATGCCTGGAGAATACGCAGCCGAGATCCAGAAACCTACAGACAGGCAATACACACATAAATTAGGGATTGCTCCTAAGATCCAGTCTATGGAAAAAGGTTCTTCATTCACTAATGTATTTGCACAAAACAGCACAATTATTTATGGAGGCCAAGCATTCTGTTTACAGGATTACTAGACCACTAAAATATCATACAACTAAGAGTTGGATGTTTTAGACATAACAGACATTCTTGGCAATGTTTAAAATGAACTAATTAGGACATCCCTTGAAAATACTCATCTACAGGGTGAGCATAGAAATACCTGGTGATTTGATGCTAGCTGGCGTCCTGGTCTGTACCATGTGACCTCCTGTTGTGCTTGGCCTTCAACAACACAATTCAACACCACTGTTTGTCCTTCTGCTACAGAATCAGACGCAGACTCAATCTTGATTGTTGGGGTAATTCCAGAAACTAGAGAAAGCAAAGTTGAATGTGTTGCGATATTATGATCACAGTACTCTCCAAAAGCAGTAGATGTGAGAAACTGTCCTGGATATATTTTGATAAAACGTGTTGCAGATCTGAGTATAGGACAAAATGGGCCTCAGATCACAATAGCGTAGAAATGCTTCACTACATGATAAAGGAAAAAGAACAATATACTGTATTCATAATAAGGCACACACTGACCTGGACCCGAACTGTGGATAATGTTTACAATGATAGATGCTTGACGAGTGACTGCTCCAGAAGTGACTCTGCAGATATATTCACCTGAATCTGCCATAGAGGCTTTGACTATACGCAGACGTGAGCCATAGACCTAATTGGACAGTAAGCGTTTCAGTGACATGAAATCAAAGTATCCTAAATACGTATGTGATTTGTTGATGAAGCGCTGAATGCTTCATAAATTTGTAAGTCTGTAGAAATAAATGTGTCTCTACCTGGTGATTGGGTGAGAGCAGGCGCCCTGATCGGTGCCATGAAACAACTGCATTTGGTTGTCCTGCCACCACACAGTTTAGCTCCAAGGTTTGTCCTTCAGCAACGGAACTTGAAGACGATTCAATTTTCACATCTGGAGAGCTGCCTGATGCTAAGATTACAATAGAAAGTTTCAGATGAGCCGATGTGTAGCAACATACCTATATAAACCACTCATGCTCATCTCTATAAGAATCACATGAGTGGAATCAAAACCTTGCTTTACTGTGATCTACTGTTACACCACGATTAGGCCAGCAGTGAAACTGTTTAGCAGATATATGTTATTATGGCACTACAACACCACAAGTCATCACACAGTGTGGAATCCTCAAGAAGCTCTCTATACTTACGATAACTGGGACCGGAAACCTGGGTAATGGTGACGATGGTTGATGCTTGCTGTGTGACAGAACCAATAGTCACTCGGCATATGTACTCGCCGGAGTCTGCTGCTGAAGCTTGTAGGATCCTCAGACGAGACCCGGAGACCTATAGAGGACAGAACATGTAAATCGGGAACCAGGGAGAAGAGGTCTCAGTATTATCTACCTGAGTCAGTACTTACTTTGTAGTTACCTGGACTCTTTAACAAGTACAGTTTATAATGAATGAAATTCTTTAGTTACCTGATGATTTGGTGAGAGGGGGCGCCCAGCTCTCTGCCATGTAACCACTGCATTAGGATAGTTTCCGACCACACAGTTTAGCTCTAGAGTCTGTCCCTCAACCAGAGTATTTGAGGAGGATTCAATTCTGAGCCCCGGTATATTCCCAGAAGCTAGAATAGGCCAAACAGAAGCATGAAACAAGAACAGTGGCCATTAAACAAACATAGATAGCTAGAAATAATCTTAACATTGAGACTTACCTGGTGGAGGACCAGAGACACGAGTGATGGTAATGAAGATTGATGTCTGCTGTGTACCAACACCATTGGTAACCCGACATATATATTCTCCGGAGTCAGCTGTGGAGGCTTGTAGAATGCGCAGGTGGGACCCAAATGCCTATGGAAATATTTCAACATTAAATTAACTCATGGGGGAAAATGTCAGAGTTGAAAATCCACCTAAATATTTAATCTCTTCTGTAAGCAAAGTAATCATATTTAGAATATATATTTTTTTTTTTATCATATGGCAATAAACCAGTTCCGCGCATGTACCTGGTGATTTGAAGAGAGGGGACGCCCTCCTGGCCTGTGCCACGTAATCACGGCATTTGGGTAACTGGCAACCACGCATTGTAAATCCACTGATTGCCCTTCCAATATGCTGTCTGATGATGGCACAATTCTCAATGCAGGGGTAACAACAGCAGCTAAACAATAAGAAGAAATAGTTTGTTAATATACTACTAAAAGCTATTGCCATAGGTGTCGCTGAAGCAGCACAAAGAATGTAAATGTTTGAAATGCAACACTAGTCAACACATATTAATGTTTGTAAAACTGGGCAGATGGTGTAGCTGTAGCAATGTCCACGGTTGCAGAGTGAAGAACAGTTTGGCCTTGTTCTCTGTGAATGGATGTTTCTGTTTACAGTGAAACTTTGGTTCTGGGACACTTCCTTACTCCAACAATTCGGTATTTAAACAAAATATTTGAGAAAAAAATATCTCGGTACCGGAACAAAACCCGGTATTAAAACAACAACACACACTATAAAACTCTTTGTTACCGCTTTGGAACCTCGTTGGTATGATGCATCGGCCTCCTAGCATTATACAAAGCGCACAGAGCTCCATTCCGTCACCAAACAGAGCTGACAGGTAACATGAAGTTACATTTTCACATTTACATTTTGTTTATTGGTTTTCTGTATGACTTTATGCATGTAAGGTATTATTAAACTGTAAAATGTGTGTTAAAATGCTGTAATTTTGGGGGTTTGGAACAGATTAATCTGACATTAATTCTTATGGAAAATTTTGATTCAGTTTTCGAACAAATCGGTTCTCAAACAGCCTTCTGGAACAGATTAAATTAGAATTCCGAGGTTCCACTGTATTTCCTGTTCTTTAATTATACTAAGATTGTTTATTTTTCAATTTAAACAGCTCTCAGATTCTTATATCAAACATAAAAGTAAAGGAGTGGAATAGTATATGCATATACATATCTTTACTAAAGTAGATGTATTTGGCATATTGCATTTTTAAACATTTTCTAAAATGCTACATGCTCACTGCTTTGGTAATTGTTTTATTGATTTAGATCGGGGCATGTGGCATGGGTTGACTTTGCACAAAGGACAACTTTCCCTGACGTTGTGTGCTTCTCAATGATTCAGAGTGTAGGCATGGGTTACCATGGCAAAGCACTGACTCACTGATAAATCACCATCCTGGAGTATGTGGAGTGGGCAGATTGCAAGTTTCACAACCAGACCACAACCACAATACTACAGACAACCCATACCACACACAAAAATATTGCAAGCATCCCACAGATACATACTTATCATCAAAGACATCAAACACACAATAACCCAGACAGTCGACATACCCACACACAGTAGCACAAACAGCCCATAAACATACACAACACCACAGATCATCCCCCACCACACATAAATACTACAAGCAACTCACAAACACACACTTATAACTTACAGCATACACATAGAGGAGCCCAACCACATACATACCACAATCAACCCATACACATACTACACAAAACAGGCAGCCCAGATACAAACAGTCCACATACACATGCAAATATCACTGACAGTCCCACAAACATACATAACACAAAACACAGAACAAACCTACAAGCAGCTACCTCTTCACACACGCACATCATACAAAATCACAAACAGCCCACATTTACACATAAAAACTTACAAGCTGACACTGAACCAGACACCATTTCTAGTAGCTCCTAACAAACTTGTATAATCCTGGCGATTATAGCAAAACTGACACCCATCCAACCTAGCAAACCACACAGCCAGAACCAGCCCCGCAAGCTGCATCGATAGAGGCCATTCCTGAAATTCCAGCTACGACAACCAACGGAGTGAGAGGGGCTCCCTCCATCCCCTTCACCGACTGTCACTCCAGCTCATATGCCGACCATGGGACGCAGATCCCAAAAACTAACGGCGGACAGCAGAGACATCGGCGTGCGACAGAGGCCCACGTCCATGGGAGACGAGCGAGAAACAGACCGCGCTCCTAGCCCAGAGCAGGAGAGATCGGAGACACTTCCATCCACAAGAGTGACATAACCACAACAGCTTGAACCCTCAGATGACGCGGCCCCCATCCACCAAGGGAGATCTAAAACTCCTGCTAGCTCTTAGCAGCCGACTCGGCCCTCATCAAAACAGAAGTACATGCTGTTACTGACTGAGTGAAAGCTACAGAGGAAGACGTGGTGGAGGTAAAAAATCATCTAAAATCACTTGATGACAAGTTACAACACATCCAGCAAAATCAGAAACTTGTGGCAATCAAAATGGCAACCATAGAGGACCGGTAAAGCCGCACACATTAAAATCAGGGGTATCCCCACCGCCATCTCTGCAGAGCAGTTGCCACACTATGTAAGGCGCCTCCTGACCACCATAATCCTCTACGCAGCAGCAAAGAAAATCGCAATAGATGGAATCTACCGTCTCCTGACCTGTGTGGAGAGCACAGGGATCCAGCGACCACCCCACCTTTCACTCTGGGAGCGAGTGGGCTGCGGCCTCCGGTTCCATGAACACTCACGTCAACCTATGTCTAACCATGATGGTCTACTTCCCAACAAACAGTCCATACCTCCACCGCTCCATCGACTAGATGTTATCTTCTGCTGGTTTAATTTCTTTGTTTTTACTACTTTATATGCTTTGTTATGTGTTTCACATGATTAACCACTTACGTACACTTGGGTTTCAGCTCCCAGGGCAAATAACGCCCAGATTCACGCCTCGGTAACCATTCGGGCACAAGGCACTAAAACCTTGCATTTCTTGAGGAACACAAAACACTGATGTCACCCTGACAAGCGCCTACCTCACACCCACCCCTCCCCCCCACAGCTCCCTTGGTTAGGGGTTATCACCCTCAATGCAGAGGTAGAGCAGGGCAGTCCGAATACTATAACTGCTAATAGACCCACCATACCTGTCCTCATGAGAGGAGACGACTAGCCAGGCATCCTGCAGACACAGGACACCGTAGTACCAAGACCTAACCTGCCTGCCCAACATTAGCTTCACCATGACTAGTTTGTCACGTAGTAGTTACGAAGGTCGAGCACACAGGCTACATAGCTGCATATGCAAACTATAGATTAAGCCCGACCACGAACCCTCAAACTTGAAAAGAGGCCTACTCCACTACGTAGATGTGATTAACCACACTGTTTACTGTTCCTGTTTTGTCCTTATTGAAAAAGGTGCAATGATCATCAGTGCCATACTAACGGTCACCTTGTATACCAATGTTCGATTTTTTGCTATGGCAGCACATGCTTGTTTGAAAATATTTTGCACAAAAAAAAAAAAAGCCAACCCCATCCACATACACAGTACCACAAACAATAACACACAACACTACACAAAGCCCCTATATACACTCACATAACATCACAGACATCTCACATGTACAATACACTAACGCCCACACAATATATTACAATACATATAATCCACACACATACAGCCTCTCAAAGCTTCTGCAAAATACAATCAGAATTCCTCCTCAGCATACACAAACGTTACTTTAAATAAATAGGGACATCCCTCTGAGGCAGAGCGCTACCTGATGGTTGCCTACCACTGATACGGTTGTAAATCCTGAAATAATTTGTTTAGAATGCGATTTCCACAAAACTCACCTCTGATCACATTCACCTCTATCTTGGCTTGCGATGAACCAGCAGAACTTGTACCAACACACAGATAGGTCCCTCCGTCATTAGCTGTTATGGATGGAATCACCAAGGTAGATATATCGCCCCTCTCCGTACGGGCCTGGACAGGGAGATTTAATTTAACAATAGCTTTTACCTTTAACAAACTAACCAGAGAACAATTTGCTATGAAAATACACTAAAACACATGTTAAAACAGATGCACATGCAAGTTATTTGTTCCCGAATTCCTCCGACTTCCCTTAATATAATATCTTTCTGTACACTTTGACTTTTCTCTTTTTTTTTGTTTTGTGCGGTTTTACTTATTTACCACCTAATCATAGCCGGGGTAGTTCTTTATTGTAATAAATGTTTTTGTCCTTCTTTTTATTTTTGGAGGTGATTGCAACTCAATTGGTTGGATATTGGTTGAAGTCTTATATTTAGATCAAATACACCAATGTGTTTTTAAAAAATATATATTTATTATGTTAGTGAATGTGTTACACCCTTTTCATTTTATATTTCACAGTCCTTATTTTTTGTATAGCAGCATCTTCGTATGCTGGTACCTTTCAGCGCTTAAATTTGTAACCATTTATTTTAATTTAATGATTGTACCTTACTTATTTCACCTAAATGTTTACTATCCTGATCATTGTGCCTTATTAATATTTAAGAAAATATATCTAAAAATATATCACTAAGATTGTGTGAATGAGCCTCTTATACCTCTGAAACTATAGTCCCTTTTCTCCTCTATATCTTCAGTAACAAAACTCCCATTAACATGTCTTGAAACAACAATTAATACGTCTAGATAATACTCTTTGTCAAAAGAAAAAAAAAAAAATAGCAGTACGTCACAAAATTTCCTGGATTCAGCACACCACACCTGCAGCCACACCTAAAGGGAACGTGGCCTTTTTAACCATTTTACATTTTGGAAAGTATGCTGCAAACTGTGAATATGGAATAAGTACACAGTTTTAAACATGGCAATTTTAAACTGAAACTCAGACAAATGGGAAATACGCACGTTCAAGCAATGACATTGGACACATTAGCAGCCTGGGTTGCTTTAGTTAATAACCTGGGTTTTACTGCCCCAATTACGGACAGAGATACACAGCCAGATACCTGGAGCTCCTGAATCCGTTTCCTGAGAGCTTCCAGGCTGCTGCTTTGAAAGTGAAGGAAACCGACAGAAGTGAGAGCCTGCGCAGAGGGAGGGACAAGGGAGAAACAGCAAGAGAGAGAGGAGACAGACAGACAAACCAACAGAGAGGAAAAACATAAGAGCGAGAGTGATCCAGTCAGACAAGAAAGATGGAAATTAGGAGATAAACCAGACATCTGAAGAAATAGCTTCCCACACAGTAAATTAGGTGAAATGCAATGTAAAAACATGTGCTTGTCCCCACCAGCTGAACGTGTAGAATCAGTCACTGTTTTCCTAGCTTACTACAAATAATGTGTTTATTTTATGGTATTATTATCATGTCAAGTCAAAATGGAAGGCTTGAACAAAGGAGGATAAATGTTATTATTAAGTTTATTCTATGGCTAATTCTCTACATTTCTTCCTCAGCCTACTCTTGTGTATCCTATGCTTGTGTGTCTAACATCTACTAGGCCACAATCCCTCTTTATGTTCCTGCCTTGTCCTTTATCTGTGCTACCCTGTCTATCCAGCAGGAATCCTCTACTTTGGGGACCCAGACTATTATTGTATATTTACACCTTGGACTCCCTGGCACGAATTCAAATGCTGACCCTTGCTGCAGCCACAAAAAGCTGTGAATTCAACTTTTGGAGATAGAAGTCTGCCCTGTGCAAGTCCTTAGCTGTTTTCCTAAATGTTGGACTTCTAATCAAAATACATGGGTTTAAAAGTGACGGTTTCACAAAATGTACTTCCTTTATGTTGAATTGAGTGGTTTGCTACTGTGCATTACAGTAAGGAACAACGTAGCATGACAAACACCACACCATTAAAGGTTACTAAGGAAAGATCATTCATTTCAGCTTAATTCTGATTTATTTTGAAAGATTTTTCGTGAGAGCTGTAGATTTTTGGGGACTGTATGCCACAGCTTGTTCCATTTTATAGAAGAGGAAGCTGTCATACCACAGACAGGTTGTTATGTAATTCTCAATCACATAATCTACATGCATAATGATTATTTTACACGGAGACACTTGAAAAGCACTATCATAAAATAACTAAAACCAAAATACCACTGCACTGCATTTTAACAGTACTAAACCCGACAGGGTATTTGAGAGTAAGGGGTACCCGTATAACAAGCCTGCAGATCTGCCAGTGCTGTAACTGGACCAGTCTACATCTCTTACCTGGGATGGCAAGTTGCCACTTTGTTTTTGCCAAGAGATGGTTGCAGTTGGACTTCCTCCAGCTCTACAGTATAAACGGATAGTGTCTCCTTCTCGAGCCTCTATCCTCTCAGGGCTCACTTGGACATCGGGCAAACTTCCACCTGCAGAAGTAAGAGGAGTCAATTTCTAATTTGCCTACAAAATGCATTGATTGTCCAAACAAAGAAAATTGCAGAACATTTCATTCAATTCAAGTAATTTTTTATCCTCTAAATACTGTAACATAAAATAAAGCTTAAAAATATCTTCTAAAGACTGTGTTACAATAGGTATGATTTTTACGATTTCAGACAGTAACATTGTAGCGGATGGCATTGGGCTGTCCTCAAAAGTTCATTTTAAAAATGCTTTTCTTGTAATTATTCCCATGTATAGCTGTGTTGTATGTAGCCTTCGTCTGATTGTTCGGTAGTTTTCATTCCGTGTTCCATACGAATGAAAATACCAAACCATCAGACCACCCGAGAGACAAGTGGTCACCTTTTCACACTCTGTAACCGCAAACTAATTGACCATGCAATCTTTACTTTGTATATATCTGGGTGGTCACCGTTCGGCATACAAACCGCATGGCGGCAGCCATCTTACACAAGAAAATCTCAGCGGTGTTTGGTCGTCGAGTGTCTGGAACTCAAATCGGACACTCAATTACCCGAACACCGCTGACACCTCCAGAGCTTCATAACTCCCGAACGGAGGGGCCAACCAGCCCCTCGTTCGGTAAAATAAATGTCCCCAACAAGGGAATTAATACGAATACAGATTTAACTTTGAATGGCAAGTATTTCTATGCATTTTATCTCCCGAACAGAGACCGACCACAAGGCCAAAACACATGGAGCTTTTTCGGATACTACCTCGTGTGCAGTCGGTCAAATTGCATCTTCCACCTAACTCCCGAACCCCTGCTCCAATCTGGGTGAATTTTGAATATGTTAGTCACCCAGATCAGGGCTACCAGGGGGTACTCATTATATAATTCTATCTGACTGTTTTGGGGTACATCCAGAAATCGGGTAAAACTGCAGTATGTATAAGTGGATTATGGGTCACATTGAGGGGAGAAGATGTGTGGGAGGTAACAGTTACACTATTGGATATTATACTAATTAATGTGAATCCCTCCCTTGCATGGGAGAAAGCTTTAAAAAAAGGTTGTTGGGAATAAAAGTTGAGTTCTGCTCCTGATGCTGTGTGTCGTCCAGTCACTGGGATCCGTATTGGGATATTCATGGATTACCTTGCTTGCTGTGACTATTGTGATATGGAATTTTATTAGTTGTTCCTGAGCCTCACTGGGATCTTTAGTGGAGATAACCTGTGAAAGACCAGCTCTCCGCTACAAACATTTTACGTACTAATGGTGGTGACCAGATTTTCTCTAAAATGACTGCAATGCCAGATATCTAGTTAAGAAAGAAGTGGTGGTATCTTGTTTGTAAAAACCTGGATAATCCTGCACATGGCAATACTGTTAATAGACTCTCTACCCACTTTACTTACTGTGTACTCTAAGGTCAGCTCTGGCAAGATGATGTCCTACGGTATTCCGTACATGGCACGTGTATTGCCCCTCATCAGAAGGCTCTGCAGATGTGAAGCGCAGTATTCCACCTTGGATGATGGCTCTCGGAGACAAAACTCCATTCGTCCCCCCTGCCAAAGTCAGAAATTGAAATAATGAGCTGGCACACTGGCAAAAAAAGTTCTAATCTCTAGAAGTCTTTCACGTTCTGCTCATGACCCTACCTGTCCATTCCAGTGTTGGAGTAGGATTTCCAGATGCCGTGCAACGGAATTCTGCAGGTTGGCCTCGCTGAACAGTCAGCTGTCTGGGCTCAATGACAGCTGAGGGGTAGGTCGCACCTCCAGCTATGATAAGGTGGAAAACAGATTACACTCATCATATCACATGAGATAAGAAAACGGATTGGAGACAAAGCCTGAAATGATAGGGCTATGTGTCAGCCAGACATTGAGAGCACAGAGGCTCTTTACAAAACCGGTTTATAATCTTACATATAGTGATCCATTCTGGAATTCTCAATACATTATGGGATTTAAAGCCACAAGAAATATCTTGCATTTCTCTTGACAATTTGTGATCAAAAAGTGGACATTACATTTAGGATTCTCCGAAACATTAACCACACTTCTAAACATGCATTGTAAATGCATGCACAGAACAGACAGTAATGGAGAGGCGGAATTAAAGCATATTAAATGGAAAGGACTAACAATGAGCGTCAATAAACTAGACTATATGATTTGCTTCAGCCTGCTGGATAAACAAAGGAATGGCCTGATTCTATGCAAGGATATTCATAACATATATTGGTTTTATATTTACTAGATATCAGTGATACATTTTGCTTTTAAAGGCTTTAAATTAATTTTTATATTTTTCTAGGAACCTCAAATCACCTTATATATTTCCAGTAATGGAACTGTTAACAGATCTCAAGTGAGATTCTAATGTCCCGTTCTTAAAACTCACCTTCCCAACTGGCACCTGACCTTCATATTAAGGGAGGTAGAAGGGCTTCTTTAATACATATAGATAGACAGAGCAATATAGGGAAATAAAAATGCTTTGCTATATTTTGTAGTAAAACTAAAATGTTTAGTTTTTCAGAAGATAAAACTATAAAAGACGAAGCTTGGAGAGGTTATCATACAAAGAGAGTTAGTGTCCATTCATTGGCTATGGCTGAGCCCTACTTGGATGCTGGATAAATATGGTAGTTAGTGTCCACTCATATAATAGTCAAGTCGCACTCAGATGCTGGATACATACAGTGTTAGTGTCTGGTCATTGAGTATGGTCACTTCCCGCTTAGATTCTGGATACATATAGTGTTAGTGTTCACTCATTGGATATGGGTGAGTCCCACTCAAATGTGTTAGTGTCTAGTCATTGAGTATGGTAATGTCCCACTTAGATTCTGGATACATACAGTGTTAGTGTCGAGTTCATGGGGTATGGGTGGGTCCCCAGTGTTATTGTCCACTCATATAACAGTCAAGTTCCACTCAGATGCTGGATACATACAGTGTTAGTGTCCACTCATATTGTAGTCAAGTCCCATTCAGATGCTGGAGATATTCAGTGTTAGTGTCTGGTCACTGAGTATGGTCAAGTCCCACTCAGATTCTGGATACATACAGTGTTATTGTCCACTTATGGGGTATGGGTGAGTACCACTCAGATTCTAGATACATACAGTGTTAGTGTCGAGTTCATGGGGTATGGCCGAGCCAGGAAGGCTCTGGGCGTCATGCAGAGAGCGCCCAGTAACATACAGAGATGGGGATGGGAGGTAAGTTGTCATATGGATGATACAGACTGTAGAAGAAGAGTCTGGTTTGGCATGCTGCAGCCACAATGCTCAATGGGCAGTACCGCTTCATGCCAACTTACACGGTCTTTGGCCTTCAAAGGTTTCATAGGGTCCAAAAAACATCTGGGTGTGAGACGTCTCTGTGGACAGAACGATCTTTATTTAACCATCGTACATCCAAGGCAGTGTTTAGAAAAGAAGAAAGAAGATTTGCCCAAACACATACACTGCACATTTTTATGTACTGGCAAAGAAGTGGTTTTGCGCAAAATTCAAAAAGCTTAAATTAAATGTTTGTCAGAGGATAATTGCATGTTTGCATTTTACAACCTATTAACATTAGAATCTGTTAAAAAAAACAAACAATTATTACAACACAACAATTCATTTTACAGTTTCATCAACCATTCCTTCTGCTTAACTCTCTGTAGAATAACCCGCTGTGGGCCTTGTTCTATCGAAAAAGTTTATTGATCACAGCCATGCTCAAAGAGGGGCTACGATTTAAAAAGAATTCTTAGAAAGTATTACTTTACCGAGAGGGTAGTGGTAGAAGTTAACACAGTGAGGGAGTTGTTTAAGCATGCGTGGGATAGACATAAGGCTATCCTAGACTTAAGATAAGGCCAGGGACTAATGAAAGTATTTTGAAGATTGGGCAGACGAATGGTTCTTATCTGCCGTCACATTCTATATTTCGAAGCTTTAAGGAATCAGTAGTTGTTCTCATTAAAGCACAATATCAACTAGAACCTGAGATGATAAGAGAGATAACTCACCTGTTTGCCAAATCATGCTGGCTCATGTCTGGTCTTGCATGCATTGTACAGTTTGCATGGAGTTCCCTACCACAGTGCGGTTATTGAATTGATCCTTGGTAGAGAGCAGTGCGTACCTGACCCAAGATCACTTTGCTATATACAACAGCATATTCTAAGGAACAAACCTTGAATGGACCCAACAATGATAGACGAAGCAGAGTGATATCGGGTCAAGTAAGTACTGCATGTGGCTGAGCATCACATAAATGGCAGTGCTTGGGGGGAATATTGTAGGAGTTTATAATTTAACGTTAATGAATCCTTTCCTATAAAGTTTTATGAAGAAAAATAATCCAGGTATTGCAACACTGTAACAAATCATGTGAGTGTAAATAGTATTTTAAATATTGTATGCAATTGAACACCAGAAATTCACAATCTCATTAAGTATGAAATTGTGTCAGATATGTCACAACACAAGGCACAGTACATAGGGATGTGAGAAGGATGTCAGAAATAAGCCTAATTGATTTAGTGCTTACATACCCAGCACGCACAAAATAATTCCGCAAATCACTAAACATGGAAAAAAAAACCTTTTTATTCAATTTCCAATCAAAAATCCATCCGAAGTGCTGCTTCTTATATACAGATTAACACAACTTTAAATATGTTTTTATAGTCTTACAATGAATTAAGATTGAAAAAAAACCAAAAAAACAACAGCTCTGATCTGGAGTTATGACAGGCCTTATATGGTTCTCCAGACAGTTCAACATGGCTGTTTATAATGTCTCGAAACACAGAAAAACACATGGAAAAGATATGCTTCACAAGTTTGTTGTTCTTCACAGTTTCTATTTCTTTTTGAGGTAGATATAGGAATTATGATTAAGAAACCATTGTATTCTCCTATTATATATGTACTGCTGAGTATACATTATACCAGTGGTTCCAAACATAGTCCTCCGGGAACGCCAGCGGACCATGCTTTGTCAGTATCCTTAAGGAACGACCTGGAATTTTGGCGCTCTTTAATTTCTAACTTGGGAGCCACAGCACCATACATAATGGGATCAACCTACATTCACATTATACAAATAATACATTTTCAAATATTTTTAAAACCACCTATCTCAGTTTGATCAAATAGGTATTTCGTCATATTTACGGCCATTCTTAGACTGGCATTACTTCAAAGTGGAGGACAATATGGGTCTGATATAGTGGAGGACAATATGGGTCTTTCTTGAATATTGGAAAATGTATACTTTGTATTGCATGGATGGACAGCGATCCCCTTGTGTACAGTATGTGTACATATCATATAAAAATTGTTCTGTGCATTCCCGCAAGAATTAAACTTTGTTAAAGTTTATAATACTGAATGAGCAATCAAATAAAAGCAATGACATACTAAACTGCTAAACAACGGCTCGTAACAAAGCAGAACCTCAAATCACAATTTTGAAGAAGTGACCAATCAAAGACCAGTGCTAATGAGGTAACAGTAAAGGGCTAGTCCCAGTTTAATCATTGTGCACTCTATTCTTTAAGACTCAAGATGAATTTTTACATGGGCACGATTGCATTCTAGCTACTTTCACAAGATTTCAAGGCCACACAGCATGCTTTAAAGAGGAATCCTTTGTAATCAAGAAATTATACTTACTGAACTTAATTACTTCACTTAAAAACAGTGCCCCAAAAGAAGAGAATACAAGAATATTCTTTGGGTAGGATGTTTCCATGACTTCGTGGTTTTATGAGAAAGCTCTCTGAGGATCTGCCTCTGTGTTGGTTCTTTCGGTTCCAGGACTAACATTAACCCTCCCTGAGATCTACAGCGCTCTAAGATTGGTCCCTTCATTTCAATCTCTTATACTAATCCTCATTGATATCAGACTGGTTCCTTCATTCCCATATCTAATAATAATCATCCTAGTTCATTATTTATGTTCTCACACACTAATACTCTCTAGGGATCTATAGCGGAATCAGACTGGTTCATATCTTTATGTTTGCATAGTAAGCACATCTGGTTCTAAACACTACAAGATCAGTTCTTTAACATCCAGCCAGCGTACAAAGCATTTCTGGGGTTCTACGTCAGTATCAGGTCAGCTCATTAGGTTTCACTTCTTACACTAATCCCTTTGGGGTTTTCAGCAGTATCAGATTCGCTCTCTATGCCCCAGCTTTTATATACATTTTCTCTGGGGTTCTATAGTGGTACTAGATCAGTTCCTCAGATTCAGAGTCTTGCACAGATCAATTATGGGTTTCTACAATAATATCCAATCAGTACTTATACTAACCCTCTCTGGGTTCTACAACAGTATCAGATTTCGTTATATACATATATCTTGGACATCTTCAGAAATAGTGGATTGGTTCCTTAACATGCAACTTTTGAAACAATTGTCTCTGGAGAGTTCAAGTAGTACTGGATCTATTGTAAAATCTTGGTTCCAATTCTTGCTGGAGACATACAGCTGTATGGTATTGGTTCTTGAACACATTTTCTTTGGAGTTCTGTAGCAGTGTTGTACCTGTTCCTTTAATCCTGTCTCTTGAACGTATGATCTTTGGAGATCAGAAAGAGTCTGAGATCATTTCCAGATGTTAGATGAATCCTCTTTGGGATTGTGCAGCAGTAATCAGTTCCATACTAGTGGTTCTGCAGGCACAGTTATTTTCTGTCTTTTTGAGTTTATCTACCCATATCATCAGATTAAAAAATGATTTGTTTAGTTCAATTCCCTCCATCCAAGACATCCCACAGAGAAATAAAAAGGATATAGACAAAAAAAGACAAGGAAAGTCTTCAACGTTCTCAGGATATGAGGTGATATTCACTATTAAATTAAAGGCATCCAATTTGACATTTTTGGGGATGTAATACGAAATATTGTAATTTGTTCACATATTTTCCCCTTTTCACCTTGCTTGTTGCCTGCAAAGCACCCTAAATGTATCTTCAGTGAAGGGTTGTTTTTTTTTGTAAATGGAACGGGTAGAAATAAAAAAGTTCAACGCTGAAGATAATCTTGTGAAGAGAAGGTAGAGTAGTTAAGAAAATTACTAGTTTTCCTGAGAACGTAGACGTTTAGAAGGGTGAAACGAAGAATAACGAAATACCATCACCGAATCGGACTCAGACAAACTTTTCCCGTAACACTAAATTATAGAAATAAACTACGACTAAAGTTAGAGGAAAAATGTGGAAATCATAGAAATATGTAGAACTGAAAACACAATATCAAGATACAAAGTAACAAAGGCATCTGGCGGAAAATAAAATGATCTCCAGCTGGGTGCTACATGGGCAGATGAGAAAATATATACTTGGCTAGTGGCCTTCTGACAGTAAAATGTAGTCAACCGGTATCAGGGCGGGGAGAGATAAGAATGATCGTGGATCATGATGTCAGTCCAGGGAGCAGGTAAGGATTGGCCTGTGTATCAGTATGATAAAACACATCAAGGACTGGGTACAGGTATTAAGTCCAGGGCAGAATTATTGGACAGAAACATTTTGGCTCTGAATGAGCCTTTGTCAAGCTTATACAGAGCCAAAACATTGCCTATTTCTGTCCAATGAATTTGCCCTGCACCTTATACCTGTGCCTAGTCCTTGATGTGTTTTCATTTGAAGAGCCTGGTTCCTCTGGACTGAAGGCACGGTTTGTAGAAGATAGGTGGGCCTAACTGATTTTCTCTTTGTACATTGTATCAGTGTATGTCAGTGAATAATGTCAGGTCCGGTGGCACGTAAACATGGGCCAGAAATTCATGGCAGAGGGTTGAGAGAAGAGTCCCTAACTGCTAACTTCCCCTAGACATGCGACTTGGGGACCCAAAGATATACAATAGATGTAGTCACGTCAGATATGGCTACATCCTACTTAAATTAAGGCAATTATGGCAAAAGTAATATTTTTTTTATTGTGTATACATTGACTGATACAGTGTCCAACCAACAGTTCCTGAATGCAGTAACTGCTTCTCCTCCTTTATTTGTGGACCCAGGAACTGGAGAGATACCTACTGTCCCGATGATTCAAAGTATTAGCAGCCATACACTAACTGGGTTATTTACTAGCATGGGATTCACATGGAATCAAAGTGAATTTAAAGCTAAATTTGAAAAAATATCCAAGTAAACTTTACCCCCAGTTTGGCTATTTTGGACTAAAATTCTAATTTAGTAAATAACCCTGTTTGTTTCAAACTTCATTGGCCAAGCTCTCGCCTAGATATCACCACATTACAATTTGTTTTAGATATGTTGTGTGTTTTGAGATTTAATGTATATACAGTGAAACTGAAAAATATCCATCCTTGGATACTTATTAAAAGTATGTACACAAACACTCTGAAATAGAGCCTGTTATATTATTATCATTATTATTTACTTCGATCAAGAGATACAGCAAATTATAGCTGGAGAGGAGTAGCAAATGTTTTTCAGCAGAAACTTAAAATAAGTAACTAGTGTAAATACTACATTTATTTTTAACATGCATCATTTGCTGTAGCACTGGGCTGAATTATACGGGGTAGTTAAATTGCCCCACAAATTAACTTTATCGTGGAATCTTGCAAGTGGTTCAACTTATTCTCCAGAGGTAACCTGTTAGAATCATATGCAAACAGTAACATCAACCTGTGAGCAACAGACAACTATTCATGACCACAACAAAACCAACCTGGGTGCACATCGCGACACTCCGTGCGCGCAGTGACACTAACTCTTAGCTCTCTCGAATAGACAGTTACATTTATCACCCATCTAGGGTCCATAGTGTTAGCCTCTCTTAGAAACACACCAGTATGTCCATACTGTACACATTTCGCTAACACCTTGTAGCGGTTATAACACCTTAGTCTGAACATTGCACTAAAATTAAAGTATTGTGTTTTTGTGCAAACGCAAATTCTTGGCACCAATAACCGCCTTAGAGAAGCAATCAATGTGTACGGCTCAGACTAGCTCTGCCAGCCACTGAGACGTGGCAGGTAAGGATTTCTGTGACATTGCTGACTGCTGGACATCTTAAATCTGTAGTCATACAGTTAGCACTTATTGGAAAATACAAACCATCTTTTATTAAAAAAAAACAAAACAAACTGGCAAGATGATTTCAAGGTTTGAGAATTTGGTTGATTACAGAGATGGGTTTAATGTGCAAACGGAAGCAGTCCAAGCGAACAGAAAGATCTAGAAGCAGCAGTAAGGTGAAATCTGATTGGGAAGGAGGGATTTTGATAGCAGTGGGATGTGAATTTTAATTTACCTCCTCTACTTTCACACACTTTGTATTTGCCCAGGAAGCAGAAGCATCGAACTGAATTAGTGGATGATCTTGATTAAGTGTTTTATGTGATCAGTCTTACAATGGAGGCAGGAGGAGGAGAGCACAGTTCATTCCAACATGCAAAAGGGTGTTTGGTGTCACAGCTCAGTGCTTGACCCAGGGGAAAGTCCAAAACAGGAAAATGCCAACACAGCCAGTGAACAAAGATTAAAAGCCAAATGTAGTCAGGTCGATGTGGACTAGTTAATGGACTTGCAAGCAGTGAAGGAGTGAAGGCAAAGGTACAGGGAGGCAGGAGATTATAGGTTTAGCACCATGCACTGCAAGTGGGAGTGGAGGATGGAGGGGATCTAATGGTGATACTTTCACCAACCTTGAACGTGGAGCGTGGCATTGCCCTCGTCCATGTCAAACATGTTGGACCCTGTGCAGACATAAGTGCCGGCGTCCTCAGGCTGCACATTACGGATTGTTAGGATGCCGTTGAAATCCATTGCCCGTTCAGGAAGCTTGCCGTTGTTCTGGCGGGTCCATACCAAGGTGTAGGCCGGAGACTGTGAACCAGCAGCGAGTTTTGGATAAAAGATGAAAAATTCAGAGCATTACAAATAGCAAGTGTTAATGTACAGGACATAATTAACAACATTATCTGACATTTAAATAACTACCCATGCAAATACAAAAGTAAATTTATACCTCTTCACTTAGAGTATCTATCAGCCCACTACAGGAATTGTCTTTATTATATGTGCTTAAATAAGCTGAATATTGTATATCTATTGCATATATTAATATGATTAGAAATAGCTTTCACAGCTACCTGGTCTTTCAAATGGTTTCTTTTCAAAACGGTTATGCCAAGAAATTATAAGATCACTTGTTTAATACCCTTCTAATAGTGAGGACAGCACTCTGACAGATCTCTACCTGGCTTGCCTCAACATGGAATGTGGACCCCAGTCCTATTCTAACTGACCTTCCTTGCTCCTTACCTTGCTCTTGGCTGTACATATGAAGGTGACATCGGAACCTTGACGGACATTCTGAATCTTTTGTTCTTCCACTGTCACTGTGATTGGTTTACTTGGGGCAGCTATTGGGAAGTAAAATAAGGAAATGTTTGGGGTTTTTTTTCTTCAACATTGGGATTAAAAAAAAAAAAAAGTATACTACTGTAACAATTTCTTGGAAAGCAATAATGCAAAACCATTATATAAACGTATTCATATTTACCAGACACAACAATCTCCGCTTTGCTGGTGTTGGCAAACTGCAGGTTGCGGCAAGTACAGATGTAGATACCAGAATCAGAGGTTTGTACGCTGGAAATGTGCAACTCTCCTGAAAGAATGTGAAAATATCCACACTCAGGCAACACATACTGACAGATGATTTCCAAAAACATGTGTTCAACAGAGCATTTTGAAACCAACGGTGCAACAAGCCCTAAAAGGCTTTCACAGTACCTTGAATTATTGAGATAAATACATCACTGAACTACTGTAAAAGCATATTAAATACTCTATGTAGATGTCAGCCTCTCTGCAAGTCATTACAGAATGGGATTGAGAGTTTTCCAAGACCTGATACCATTGAATTTCACTCAAAGACTAACTGAAGGCGGTGGCAGCAAGGCAGCATACCTTTTGCTTTAGTATCAGCACTAGCAGGAAGAGGGCGGCCATCTTCTCGAGACCAGTAAAAGTAGTGAGGAGGATTTCCGCCTGCTTGGCATCGCAGAGTCACTTCTCCGCCTTGGGAAACGGTTGACTTTTGTGGGTGGATTCTCACAACGAAACTGCTGTGACGGTCTGAAAAAAATGGATGTATTTAGAAAGTATTTGCATAAAAAAAGACAATTATTTAACAAGTTATTCACGCTAACACAGTACTAAGAAAGCCTTTCAGACACAAGGCCCCTGACTGCTAGAATTAAAAGTATTTATTGTTCTGCTGTTAATAAGCTTATTTTATTTTGATAAACAGAATTTACGGGGACATCTTGTGTAAGGAAAGACCCACACTGATCGACCTAGCACTCATTTTGGACACATGCCTTCAGAAAAATCCACACTGATCGACCTAGCACTCATTTTAAAATAGGTCTTCAGAATAATCCTTTTTGTTGTTTACTAAGGTGATCTTTCACAAAAGGGTAAATACATTCATTAAAATAGAACTTACCATCAGGGACACATTTCTGTCCACGGACGTTGGGGTTTCCAGTGTAACCAGGAGCACACCTACCACGTTAAAAAGCAGATTAAACATCATCCGGTGAAATTAATAGGATAACATGGCCAGGACTGCACATTCTGCACTGGCATGTCTATCAGAAATATGAATGCAACAACGTATTACAAAAAATATCTACATCAATGGCTGTGAAATTCCATCATCTAAGTCAAATTAAGAAGGCGCTATGATATCACAAATAGACCTTTACTTACCGCTCACAGTACTGGCCAGTATATCCAGTTGGACAAGCTGTGCATCGGTAGCCACCAGTAAGCACAATTTCACAGGTTTTAGAAAATCTGGAAAAACATACAAGCAGACATAAGGTATGTGGTTCAGGAACTTTCAAATCTCAAAGCATTCTCCAATATAGACACACAAGCAAAAAAAGAAATCTACACTACAGAGAATTTCAATAGCAGTGAGAGAGAGTGGACAATTTCGGATATAGTAAGAGGACATGTTGGGATTGTCACATGATAAAAAGTAAGTGAGCAAATCAGAATTGATGAAAACAAACTCTTGGGTTCAGTTTGTAGACAAGTCCCTGAGACACTCACTGGTTTTCTGGATTAGTGAGTGGGCAGGCACAGGGCTGACAGTCCTCTGGGGTTCCAGCGGTGGCATCACCATAAAATCCAGGTGCGCACTGGCCGCAGAACTCCCCGGCGGTATTGTGTAAGCAATTCTGAGATGGAAAAGAAGAAATAAAGTTTACCATTTCAAACTGTAAACACAGAAAGTTGTTCCACATGACGAGAACATGAGATTACTTACAGTGCAAGTGCCAGTCTCTGGATGACAAGAATCTGAGTGTCCATTACAGTCACAGGGCTCACAGTGACCCAGGTAGAGGCCACCTCCAGTGCGTGTATAGCCAGGGGCACAGTCCTAAAGAATAAGACCTTCTATATAAGTACATCACTGACTGACTGGCTGGGTATTAATATCATCACACACTGACTGACTGACTGGGGTATTAATACCATCACACACTGACTGACTGGCTGGGTATTAATACCATCACATATTGACTCACCGGGGTATTAGTACCATCACACACTGACTGACTGGCTGGGTATTAATACCATCACATATTGACTCACCGGGGTATTAGTACCATCACATACTGACTGACTGGGGTATTAATATCATCACACACTGACTGACTGACTGGGGTATTAATATCATCACATCACTGACTGACTGGCTGGGGTATTAATATCATCACACACTGACTGACTGGGGTATTAGTACCATCACATACTGACTGACTGGGGTATTAATATCATCACATACTGACTCACCGGGGTATTAGTACTATCACATACTGACTGACTGGGGTATTAATATCATCACATCACTGACTGACTGGCTGGGGTATTAATATCATCACATATTGACTCACCGGGGTATTAGTACCATCACATACTGACTGACTGGGGTATTAATATCATCACATACTGACTGACTGGGGTATTAATATCATCACATACTGACTGACTGGGGTATTAGTACTATCACACACTGACTGACTGACTGACTGGGGTATTAATATCATCACATACTGACTGACTGGGGTATTAGTACTATCACACACTGACTGACTGACTGGGGTATTAATATCATCACATCACTGACTGACTGGCTGGGGTATTAATATCATCACATATTGACTCACCGGGGTATTAGTACCATCACATACTGACTGACTGGGGTATTAATATCATCACATATTGACTGACTGGCTGGGTATTAATATCATCACATCACTGACTGACTGGCTGGGGTATTAATATCATCACATATTGACTCACCGGGGTATTAGTACCATCACATACTGACTGACTGGGGTATTAATATCATCACATACTGACTGACTGGGGTATTAATATCATCACATACTGACTGACTGGGGTATTAGTACTATCACACACTGACTGACTGACTGACTGGGGTATTAATATCATCACATACTGACTGACTGGGGTATTAGTACTATCACACACTGACTGACTGACTGGGGTATTAATATCATCACATCACTGACTGACTGGCTGGGGTATTAATATCATCACATATTGACTCACCGGGGTATTAGTACCATCACATACTGACTGACTGGGGTATTAATATCATCACATATTGACTGACTGGCTGGGTATTAATATCATCACATACTGACTGACTGGGGTATTAGTACTATCACACACTGACTGACTGACTGGGTATTAATATCATCACTGACTGACTGACTGGGGTATTAGTACTATCACACACTGACTGACTGGCTGGGTATTAATATCATCACATATTGACTCACCGGGGTATTAGTACTATCACACACTGACTGACTGACTGGGTATTAATATCATCACATACTGACTGACTGGGGTATTAATCTCATCACATACTGACTGACTGGGGTATTAGTACCATCACACACTGACTGACTGAGGTATTAGTACCATCACATCCTGACTGACTGGGGTATTAATATCATCACATACTGACAAACTGGGGTATTAGTACCATCACACACTGACTGACTGGGGTATTAGTACCATCACACACTAACTGACTGGGGTATTAATATCATCACATACTGACAAACTGGGGTATTAGTACCATCACACACTAACTGACTGGGGTATTCGTACCATAACAAACTGACTGGGTTATTAGTAACATCACAAACTGACTCACTGGGGTAAAAGTACCATCACACACTGGCTCACTGGGGTACTAATCCCACCACAGACTGACTCACTGGGGTATTAACACCATCACACACTGACTGACTGCAATAATAATACCAAACACTGACTGACTGGAGTATTAGTATCATCACACACTGACTCATTTTGTACTAATGTCATCACACACAACACACTGACAATTTCCGATATTTTGCACTAATGAATGTTCCTTATCACATGATACAAAGTATTTGAGTTGATTTTACCCAAGGCAAGTACCATTTTGTTAGTGATTAGGTGTGAAAAGATTTCTCTCACCTGACAAGAAAGTCCCTGATATCCAGGTGGACAGCGACATTCTTCCACCTCCAAAGCTTGCGGCAAACTTGTGTAGGATGGTCCGGCTGTCTCCATACTCACTGCACTGATACTGGCTGAAATCATGTCCGTGGAATAAGAGGCCCGGATAAGAATCTCATCCAGATCTGCCAAGGCCATCATTAGGTGCTCTCGAGTGGTCTGCTGTCCATCAGGACGTTTCCACTGACTCTAAAGGTGAGAATCAATAAAGATGAAATTATACTTTTTATCGGGGAAACATAATGCTCTAAGATGACACCGACAGTCAGGTTCATCCTGAAAACTCTATGTACATGCATTGCTTATTTCTAAAACAAGAAGTATAAAGAACATTAACGTGCCAATTTGACCAGAAACTGTCCCTGAGCCACTACAATGCCACCAACAGCACCTGTGAAAGGAACCTCACCTCTTGGAATAAAACTTCAAAGGATTTGCTTTCTCGTGGCCTTAGCTCTGGTTGATAGGAAACCAATGTGATGTCATTTCCCTAAAAAGCACATAATGAGAGAATTAATCATGTCACGTAAAGCACATTGTGATTGAAGCAGAGATGTCAAAACTGGTAGCAATGATAAAAAACCATTCCTCTAAACAGCAAGAACATATGTAATTACTCTTCACTACGCAGGTCCCATGGATCTCTCAAAGCAATGCATAGTGAATTCTGAATGTGACTATGACATTCGCCCACAATTTGAGATGAAATAAGGAACTTTGTGCATACCATGATCTGAACATCAGCATCAACCAATGGAGTCCCTCGGATCCCAGCGTTATAGCTCAAAGTGTAACGAAGTTTTCCTCCATAAGACGCCACCTAGGAGTGTCAATATAAATAAGCTAATTAAACTAAAAGTAATGCTGGCAATATGGCTTGCAAACAAGGGCATTCTACTATGTTTTAATGAAGAAATATTATTTTTAAACTTTATAGTAGAAAATAGAAACAAATGTGACGGCAGATAAGAACTATTCGGCCCATGTAGTCTGCCCAATTTTTGAAATACTCTCATTAGTTTCTGGCCTTATCTTATATATATCTAGGATAGCCTTATGCCTTTCCCACACATGCTTAATGAGTCAAACTCATGGTGGTTGTTCTACACGAAAATCTTTTTTTTTTTTTTAAAAAGGCGAAAGATTTATTCGGTCTAAAGAGAACCCAGAATAAAATGAATGAGAAAAGAACATACAGAGCATTGTTGTCAATTCAAGACTAGTTTAATCCTAAAAGCGTATTCAGTATCAGCGTACTATACTTACTATATATATCATTCTATTCATTGTACCTTGTTTAATGTAACACAATGTAACATTAAAAGCATTGTATCTGTCTGCTTTGTACCATCGATACATTTTACCATTCCATCCCAACAGCACATTGTACAAATGATACAATCTATCAATACAGAGGTTGCAGCGTATTGCTGTAGTGTAACATTTACATGGAGTGTGCTCTCAGTACAAGGAAGCTGAGTCAACTGTAAAACAGTCTCCCCAGTCTGTATACCAGCTCTATAGTAAAAATGAAATCCTCCCATGGCACAGAAATCAGATCTTTCTAGCAGTTACCTTGTCCCCAGTAAAAGCTTTAGGCAGCTGCCAGTATAAAGCACCTTCAGGAATAAGAGAGAAGCCCTTGTAGACAAGAGAATACTAGGGAAAAGGAAGAAGGTATAGAAATGAAACAGACAACAGTGATGTCCTGCAACGGCGAAGGATTATTTCTCAGGAAGCCGTTTTGATGAAACAGAAAGCTATTTAGAACAAAAACATGCAACAACACGACTCAGATCCACAAACACTTTGGGTTATTTGTAGGTAATTCAACTTCTGGTTACACGTAACATAACTCACAACACAGGAATAGCTATAATGGCAGGTGATGCCAGACCAATGTCACTTTATTTTTCCACGACCACGATTATTTTATCAATTCTTCAAACGAGGGGTCACTCGGGGTATCAGCAAGTCCCATGCATTAGACACATGCCGCCACAAGGCATAAAATACCTTTTCTGCACCTCTCAGTCTCGGGTTTTGTGAGAAGACGAGATTGGTGGAATCCTGTGCTGGAGACCTCGGGGAATCTCCACTCAGTGCCTTGAGTTATTAACAAAATACTATGATGTAGGTGGTAGTACAACAAAGACTCCTACCTACCCAATAAGACAAGGCGAGAGTCTACGCTCTATGCCAAACTAACATATAATCTCACAGGGTGCCTCATTTATTCTTGGAATTTTCAGTTTTATCAAATACAATTCACAAAAACCACACTTACAGATAGCAAACACCTTCACAGGCTTTAACTACTTAGTGCACCCTCTCCCCTCCCCTCCCCTCCCCTCTCCATGTACTTCCAGAAACATGGATAACATTTTGAATCAGCTATAATATCTGCTGTAGAGGTAGATGGTGGGAGCCGGTTACCTGTTCAATAGGTGGCTTCTTGGAATGACCAGGAGCACCGGCTGTGGAGAAACGCTGGGCAGAAGCTCCTGATGGTGAGCTAGACCTTGGGTAGTGCTGGGATGGATGACGTGATATCGAAGGAGAAGGGGGGCCAGGGGCACCGATTAAAGGAGATGAGGGAACATTTGGGGATTTCTGTGTTATGTTGGAACTCAAAGTTTTCAGAGAGGCATCAGGAGGGGCTGGATTAATGGATGAAAAGCTAGAAAGGAGGTTCCAGATTTCTTGGTCAATGTTAGTCTGCTCTTCATCCATCTGGTGTCATGTGAAGGGAAAACAAAAGGCAGGAAGAGACAGAGGAGACAATAAAGATCCAGCAGGAATACGGTGAGGAAAGGAGAGAAATATGAGAAATTAATGGAGGACAGTTGCACCTTGGCAAGAATATGTTGTGTTCATAGTAAGACTGAGCAATGGATCTCTTCAACTGTTTGTAAACTACAATTACCATCATGCCAAGAGAGCAACATGATGTAGATATTGCAGAATCTCACCTACAGCTGAAAGATGCTTGTAGGTGTAATATAGTAGCAGGTTTGTTTGTTTAGAATACAGTTATTGGAGATATCTTAACTGAGATGGTTCAATGACTGATAATGACATTATGTGAACAATAATGTGAGATTTGTACTCTGTAGCAAGGTGTAAGAAAATATGTGCCTGACATGAACAATGTACTGGTGGAATGGCCACAGAGCAGATTTTGTAGTAGTTCTAAGGTCCCAAATAATTTGGCTACCTGTGCTTGGCGTCTGACACGAGTTCGCGATTCAGGAGACTCTTCCACATCTCCGATCGCTACTCTCTTCCGAAGCTCCTCCTCTGTCAGAGATGAGTCATTCTGCTGGATGCAGATTGGACAGGATCATTTATACCCCACTCATCCAAAACTCAACCGACCTTCCCACCACAATCCACATGCAGGAGGTAAAGAAACTGCACAATGAACTCGACTTTACCAGCATGCAAACAGCTTCATCTACAGCTACTTTTTATTCCAAAATCCATAAAATCATTCCAAGCAAGATCCCCACAGACCACTGTGCACACTCCAACATTAGAAACTATGGTAAAAAAAAAAAAAAAGCAGGGAAGCAACCCCAAATATTTCCAACAATTATTCCTCAATGTCTGAATGAAGAATATTTGCCAACTACTGTGGGACTGAAAAAAACACTGCATTTCCAAAAGATTTTTCGATACTATTATAACACAACGCATTAGGGCAATGATAGTAAAGAATTTTTATCATCTAATAACTGGAAACACCAACAGCACTGAGCGAAACTAACAGGATACCATGCATGGCAAGCAATCTACCTTATGTGCCCGACGCATTCGAGCATAATACATCTCCCGCTGCAGAGAAACAAGATGGAAAAATATCCTGGAATTGTTTGAATTAATAAAAAAAAAGAAAAAAAAAAGACCATAACAGAAAAAAGTGATAAATATAGACACAGTTTTCTGGTGTCCTAATCAGAACTGTACAAGACACAAGAAGTAATCCACTGAGTTTTCAGGAAAGGTGAACTCAACTATAGTGGAGAAAATGGTACAGAACAGAATAGAATAGAAACAATAAAAATATCCGGAACCCTCGGCCTAGAGAATTTTCTGTATCAGATTTTGTAAAATTCGTCTTTTAAATTAAAAAAAGATCTGGATATTTTTTTTTCTGTTAAAGTAGGAAATGAAGTGCCATAGTAGTTACCAAAGAAAGCGTTAACAGCGGCCTGATCCATGATGAAACCGGATCAGGACAATTTAGAGTTAAGAATTTTTCCCTTTTTGCTACAGAAATGGAAGTTATTTCAAATGTAGTTTTTCCTTTTTATTTTGATTGCAGAAGCAGGTGGAAGGCTGAACTTGCTGGACTCTTTTCTCAAACTATAATACTATGTGTTTTTGAAGTAAAGGTTAAATAATCTTTGATTTCCCATCTTTTTACATGTATCTGCTTGTTCCACCTACCTGTTGTAAACTACAGCAAACCATACCTACCATCACTAAATGTTCCACGATAAAGTATACTCCCGGCAAGCCTTACCTTGTCTCCTTGGTAGCCCTCTGGAAGCTGCCAGTAGTAAGTTTCCTGTCCCAGTTGGTCAAATCGTCCATGGGTAATCTGTGGTCCTTGGCTGCCCATTTCCACGGTGAATCCAGTGCTGATCTGGGTGCTGTGCTGTCTGTTTACCAGAGCAAAGTTCTGGAAGTTCCCAGGTAGGAAAGGACTTGTAATCTAGGTTTGGAGACACAAAATATAGATCTACGGGTAGAACAAGAAATATGCCCAGAGCAGTTGGAAGCACTGCATTACACCAGCAGGGCTAACAATCCTAAACACGATTATTCATATTTATTCTCACCAGTTCGCGGTGGTAACTTGAGCTGGCACAGATCTGGGTGACCCCCATGCAGAAGCAGGGCAGGCAGCCATCCTGGTTGTCGGCACTGAGGTAGAAGTGATGAGGGCGGCAGGAGCTGCATGAATGTCCCTCTACGTGAGGCTGAAAGAAAAATAGTACAATGTGAATCGATTCCTGATGCTACACACTTTTCGTAGCTGGATTCAGGCTTTCAAACAGTGCTAATTTTGGGAACCTAGAAAGATTTATTGGACAGTGGGCGCCATAAACATTCAGTGTATGGTGAATACAGACACTTACCTTGCACTGGCACCGTCCCTGGGAGTCGCACGTGCTGCTTAGACTGCCTCGAAGGTCGCATCGGCAGCTGGTTCCAGAATCCGCTGTAATAACAGCAATACAGAACTAGCACAAACACCACAGCATCGTAACACTCATTGAGAGTTCATATGGGAAATACGTTGCAATTTCATGATCAGCATCCACTCTTGTGTAAGAGAAATTAGTGGAATCAATGGAAAGCTAATCAGACCATTGTCTAGGAATATTGTTGCACTTGATACATAACTCCCAGTGTGAGTAGGTGAGGGTTGGAACCTACCTGTGCATGGTTGGCCTCGTGCGGGATCACCCCTGTATCCAGCAGCACACCTGAAATCACAGGTTAGGGTTACATTGGAAGATAGCCAAACTATTGAATTTTACATCCAGGCTACAACCATTTCTTTCTGAAGGCTTGAAACTGACATTTTCTACTCCCACATTCTTCCAAACAATGAAATACCAAATCACAAATTAGTACTTTCCAAATCTGGCACCTTAATGCCCCCTACTGACTGTACCTTTCACATTGACGCCCCACGTAACCCAGCGGACAAGAGTCACATGTAGGCAATCCATCGCTGCCCAGGTAGCAAGTCCCAAAATACCTGGAGAATAGTCAGAGGTGAGAGAATAGATGGGGTGACTGATAAGCATTTCAAGATTTGTTTACATTACTATGTTCACAATGACCTTTCTAATCATTCTGGAACACTGTTCCCTAAAATGTAGTATCTAAGAAAGCAATATCAACTATTTTCCAGAATTAAAATGCAGTGTGTGATGTGTGTTAAAAAACTAGAAATGGTGAGGCCATCTCCTGCCTCTCAATGAGAATAAAGTAAGTTTTCCCTAAATATATAGAGAATTGTGGTGCATGGCCAGCATGCTGCTGAGAAGGTCACATGGACTGAACAGAGGCATTCACACAAGTCTGAAGGTACTGGCTACATACTGGCTGGATGGTCCCCAGCACCGGCAAGGCTGGCAATCTCCAGGTGTTCCCCGTGTGGCATCGCCATAGAATCCAGGCCGACAGCGCTCACACTTGGCGCCTTCAGTATTGTGCTGGCAGTTCTGGAAGAGACAGGACAAAGTTTTCAGCTGCTGGTGATCGGCAAGGATACTGCAGCGGTCAGAAGGGATCCACTCACCAGGCACTCCCCTGTTTCTCCGTCACAATCAGAAGAATGACCACCACACTGGCAACGTTCACAGGTACCCAGATAAAGCCCACTGGTGGATCGAGTGTAGCCAATGTCACAGTCCTGGAGCAAAGGACAAGAGTGTAAATTCCAGGAGAATGGCAGATAGCAATAATTAGGTATCAGAATAACATAAAAATAAAACAGTCAAGTCAGATTGTGCCTACGTCTACTGTCAAATCAAAGAATCAAATCGTGAATGTTTCACAACAATATCCTTACAACAAACATCCGGACGGTGGCTTTACCTGGCAGGAAGGCCCGGCATAACCGGGGGGACAAACACAATGCTCCACCTCCACGGCTCGCTGCAGGCCTGTTGAGTGCGGCACAGCTACATCCATGTGTATATTTGAGATTCTGTATGAGGAAAGCACAGGAGTCGTAACACAGCAATAATCTCAGAAAGTGCATCAGTAAAACCAATCCTCGCTTCCGTACCTGCTCTCTGCCATCCTCTCAGCATAGGAAGCCCTGATCATCAGGAGGTCGATATCTGCCAGAGCCATTAGAAGGTGCTCTCGCGTGGCATCCTGCCCGTCTGTCCTACGCCATGCACTCTACAACACCAAAAATAAAATTATCAGCTCTATAGAAAGTCAAATTTGATTAATTCAGAAATCTATTGACAATAAAACATTCAAAACTGGAGAGTCACTGATAATGATAGTGTCTGAAAGCCACAATATGCCATGTCTGACAGCCACTGATAGCGATACCTTGTCTGACAGCTACTGATAGCGATACCCTGTCTGACAGTCAGTGATAGCGATTCCCTGTCTGACAGTCAACGAAAGCGATACCCTGTCTGCCAGTCACTGATAGCGATATTCTGACAACCACCGATAGCGATACCCTGTCTGACAGCCACTGATAGCGATACCGTGTCTGACAGCCACTGATAGCGATACCGTGTCTGACAGCCACTGATAGCGATACCGTGTCTGACAGCCACTGATAGAGATACCCTGTCTGACAGCCACTGATAGCGATACCCTGTCTGACAGCCACTGATAGCGATACCCTGTCTGACAGCCACTGATAGCGATACCCTGTCTGACAGCCACTGATAGCGATACCCTGTCTGACAGTCATTGATAGCGATACCCTGTCTGACAGTCATTGATAGCGACACCCTGTCTGACAGTCATTGATAGCGATACCCTGTCTGACAGCCACCGATACCAACACTGTGTTTGACAGCCACCGATACCATGTCTGACAGTCACTGATAGTTAAATTGTCTAAAAGAGACTATCTTATCTTTTTTTTTTAAAGAAGTATAACAGCAATAAATTTAGATTAAAACAAATTACAAACTAGTAGCAAGGCGCATGTTTTACCTCTCGGAAAGAAACGGTGATTGTAACAGGAAATCCGGGAACCATTCTGATGTTGGCAAAGTGTTCCAAGAAGATGCCATTCCCCTGCAGCACTACATCTGGCTGACTGTACAAGGGCTGCGACCCAAGATGGGACTCATATGTGATGGTATAACGCAACTCTCCACCATAGGATGTCACCTGCAACACAATACAAATCCTTCACTTTATTTACTGTCTCAGTAAATCCCTCCTTGGTACGCTGCAGATTCCTCTCTCTTACCTTTGGCATTCATTGCAGATTCATCAGATATTTGCATGTTTTCTGGTTTAACTGCTACTCACCTTATCGCCCTTGAAACGTTCCGGTAACACCCAGAAATAGACATCTTGAGGGATGTTGCTGAAGGATCCGAATGTTAGCTCTGAGGGTCCAGTGACACTGATGCCTTCAGTGAATGTGCGGGTGCTGCCCGCATTAGAAATGGTAAAGGGCACCCTTTCGTGGCTGTCATAGGTGGAGCGTACCTGAAAATAAACACCGGAGTATGTAATGGCAGCCAAATACACAGATCATGTGAAAATCCGCTGAAATTGCTGCACCTATATTACACTTGACGACTGCCCCGTAAGCCGATATCTAATAACAGACTATAGTATGACAGCTATGGCAAAACCACTCTGTAGGCAACGTCTCTGAGCAATTTTGTATAATCTGGTGACATCAAACCATTAATTTCATGCTATCTGGCAATGGTCATGGCAGTTTAAATATTCCATGATATCAACACCACCCCTCCCCCTACACCCACATTCACAACATTTGACAAGGTTCTCTGGCTCGCCATCTTATCTGTTGTCTATCACATGACGTCATTGCTGAGCAGTTCTATCCTCTGTTACGTGAGGACATCAAATTCTATACCTAGAAAGACTTTTTGAGCAGCTTTATGAACTATTATATCACGGCATGGAACATCCCATTTCCGACAATCCAAGCAACATGCAGTTAGTAGCCGTTAGAGCCATGGAGAGGGGAGTACCTGGTCTCGGTTCCAGTAGGAACTTGAACATTGCCTGGTGATACCCATGCAGAAACACTTCAAACAGCCGTCTGCATTCTCTTCACTTAGATAGAAGGTTCCACTTTTACATTCGTTACACCGCTCGCCCGAAACATGAGACTAATGAGTGAAAACAAGTAAAAATTCATAAATCAGGAAACCTGCAGAGAACATTTTTTTAAGTTATTACATGTACCCATTGGTTCCCAGAGCAATTCCCCATATTGACATCAACAGACATTACAGTCACGTGGTTATTAAATTTGAAATTCACTTTGCATTCCTGCCAATTCTCACTTTAGTGAATAACCTAATCAGAGTATTTGTAGTGCAAGATCTTCCTAACAGAGTACCATGACTGGCACGACTTTGCCGAAAGACTACAGCTGATGGAAAGATCTTCCTAACAGAGTACCATGACTGGCATGACCTTGCCGAAAGAGTACAGCTGACGGAAAGATCTTCCTAACAGAGTACCATGACTGGCACGACCATGCCGAAAAAGTACAGCTGATGGAAAGATCTTCCAAATAGAGTACCATGACTGGCACGACCTTGCCGAAAGAGTACAGCTGATGGAAAAATCTTCCTAACAGAGTACCATGACTGGCACAATCTTGCCGAAAGACTACAGCTGATGGAAAGATCTTCCTAACAGAGTACCATGACTGGCACAACCTTGCCAAAAGAGTACAGCTGATGGAAAGATCTTCCAAACAGAGTACCATGACTGGCACGACCTTGCCGAAAGACTACAGCTGATGGAAAGATCTTCCAAACAGAGTACCATGACTGGCATGACCTTGCCGAAAGAGTACAGTTGATGGAAAGATCTTCCTAACAGAGTACCATGACTGGCACGACCTTGCCGAAAGAGTACAGCTGATGGAAAAATCTTCCTAACAGAGTACCATGACTGGCACAATCTTGCCGAAAGACTACAGCTGATGGAAAGATCTTCCTAACAGAGTACCATGACTGGCACAACCTTGCCAAAAGAGTACAGCTGATGGAAAGATCTTCCAAACAGAGTACCATGACTGGCACGACCTTGCCGAAAGACTACAGCTGATGGAAAGATCTTCCTAACAGAGTACCATGACTGGCACGACTTTGCCGAAAGACTACAGCTGATGGAAAGATCTTCCAAACAGAGTACCATGACTGATACACATTAATAGGCGAGCTAACAGTTTAATAATGAACATACCTTACAGCAACTCTAGATGAACAGCTTATTATCTCCCTTACCTTAGAGATACATGTTACTAGATAAACTCATTGTTTAATAATGTACTTACTTTACAGACACACGTTACTAACTACACTAACCGTTTAACAATGCTCTTACCTTACAGATAAATGTTACTAACAGAATTATACAGCAAAGTGAGGATTCAAAGAGAATTTCGTAGTTATGGTCAAAATAGTTGAACGGAAAGATTCTCTAAGTCAGCTACGCTTTCAAGTAGGTTACTCTGGCTTTAAATGTGAAATTCACTGATATACTTATTTTACAGACACTCATTAAACCAGATAAACTAACTGGTTAATAATGCACTTACCTTACAGACACACGTTACTAGATAAACTAACTGGTTAATAATGCACTTACCTTACAGACACACGTTACTAGATACACTAACCGTTTAACAATGTACTTGCCTTACAGACACACGTTACTAGATACACTAACCGTTTAACAATGTACTTGCCTTACAGACACACGTTACTAGATACACTAACCGTTTAACAATGTACTTGCCTTGCAAACACACGTTACACCAGATGAAGAGGCGCTGCCCTTTTTGTCACATTCTTCCAGCTTAGCTGGGGGAAAAATGCAAAAATGAGACGAGGGATTGGTTTATGGAATTACAGAAAACACACCGATTTTAACATTAAATACTGTAACATCACTTGGGAAAAATATGACATTATTTTGATGATAATGATTTGCCTCCATGTTGTATTTTCACAGTAGGTCAATGTAGGTTACTATGTAACTAAAATGACAGTAAATTAAGTTAAAAGTAATTAAGTTTGCAATATGTGCCCACTCGGAGCCTTAGTATAACCGTCCTTGATGGTCTTTGAGTCATTGCCTTCATACTAGATTCAAACTCTCGCCTACATATGAGAGTGATAAGCCGTATAACTCCTTACAGAGCTGCGACATACCGGAGGTTTGCTCACACCGGCCTCCTGGCTGCATAGGATTCCCCTCATATCCCTGGGCACATCTGAAAGGAGAGATGGAAAATGCCTGAAAATATCCCACAATGCACGATTCAGCCACAGAAAATGAACACATGTATGAACCACTTCCATGCAGGACATTCCCAGAGACAATACTTACTTCTCACAGCGACGCCCAGTGTAACCCTGAACACAGTTATCACACGTGGGCTGTCCATCTGTGTCCACAAAGCACGTGTCAGAAAACCTGGATACAAAAGACAAGTATCTCATGCACGTATTCTCATTTTATAAAATTTCAACAAATATAGAAAAGAAAAAGAAACTGGAAGATTCTTCCCCGAAGCCCAATACTTAATTGTTTATATATGAGTGACTGTAACCAAGGACGACTGAGTAAAGGGTTCTGCATCACGCTGAATTAAAATACCAGCAGTGAATGATGATTTATTGATTTAACCCACTGAGGTCTGGTTTTCTGAGTAGTGCTTAACGTGTTTGTATTCTTGGTGTTATTCATAAAAGTGAGAATTGCTGGGAGTTCATAATGAACTTCGAGTGAATTTCTAATTTAGACCAAATTAGCCAAATTGGGAAAAAAAAAAGAATATCCAAATCAGATATTTTTGCAGTTTGGCTATTTTACTTAAATATGAAATTCATTTAGAATTCCCGATAATTTTATGTGATGTCATGACATGGGCGGATCATATGGATTGGGCATTGTGATGTCACACCATGGGTGGAGCGAATGGGGTGGCAAAAATCCTTGCACCGGCCCTGGCCTGGACTCACCTACGCCTGTAGTCTGTGTGTGGGCAAGGACAAGGGCGACAGGCATCGGGTGTCCCCCTGGTGGGATCTCCAAAGAAGCCAGGCTTGCATTTATTGCATTGCGGACCCTCTGTATTGTGCTGGCAGTTCTAAAGAGGAAAAGAAAGATCACTTAAACATGACACCAAATATGTTCTAATAACCCCAATATATCAACTTTGTCTAAATAAACTTGAACTATTTTTTTGTGAACATGTTTCTATGAATGGGTCCACATTCTTTTAAAATGTTTACCTAGTTACATAGCTAAAAAGAGACATGCGTCTATCAAGTTTGACTTTTTTCACATCTGTTTCTGCTGTAGATCCAAAAGACGGCAAAAACCCAGCTCGAAGCTTCTACTAGATTTGCTACAAACTAGGAATACATTCCTTCTCAACCCAAGAATGGCCATCAAATCTCCTCTGGGATCAAAAAGTTGTTAACCCACATATTAAAACTTGTATCCCTGAAGATTATGTTTTTGCAAGAATTTATTAAGTTGCTGTTTAAAAATCTGTACAGTCTCCCCAAAATAACAAGAGGAAACCTGTAACTTGCTTGCTTTATGTTAGCGCATTAAATGCATCACAATTATTTTAGAGGGTTTTTTTTTCTTGTTAATTGCCAGTAAAGTATGATTTCATTTCTTCAATTAAATGAAGATATTTGCTCTGTGAGTGAGTGTAACAGGAAGGTTAGCAATGAAAGGTGGCAGCTAATAAAGCATGACTTGTTTATATAAAAATCGGTACAGTCTCTGATAAAACCACATCTTCAGGCAGAGAATTCCACATATTTACTGTTCTTACAGGAATGACAATCTTCCCAAAATCCTTCACTCTGCCTCATAATAACAGCACTAAGAATGTAACCTCTTCTGAAATCTGAAATCTGATAGAATCTCTTACCAGGCAATAGCCGGTCTCAGAATTGCAGGAGCTGGCATGGCCATTGCAGTTGCAGCCAGAACAGGTTCCAAGATAAGGACCACCTGGCACACGCTCAAACTGGGCAGCACAGACTTCACAGGAGAGTCCAGAGTACCCACCCGGGCACCTAACAGAAAAAAAACACCAGTTAAAACAATCTCTCTCGATATATATATGCACACACCAAACAGCGCCTCCCTTAGAAGTTCCTTGTCCTCATGCAAATTCTGGCTTGGAGAAAGTAGAACAGAAAAGACAGCACTCAATGAACTTATTACAAATCAGGTGTCACTGTACCACTGCTGATGTTTCAGCCTCTTATGGGGCTTTTCTAAAGACAATGTGATAAACAAAAAAGCTAAACATTTAAAGGAAGACAAGAAATCAATACAAAGTGTAACGTGCAGCGTGCAAGGCAGAGTAACATGGTTGTTTGAAAAGCATCCCAGGTAAACATCTCCCTCCAATTACGGTGATGTTATTTACAGCGAATGTTCCAGACCCTGACATGAGTCACTTCTCAAACTGAGTGGATACTCACCGGCACTCTTCCACGCCCACAGCAATACCAAGCTGTGTATACTGCGAAGAGGTTGTGTCCATAACAATATCAGAGATTCCCACACTGGCCATCTTGTTGTCGTAGACAGTTTGGATCATGATGCTATCTAGATTCTGCAAGGTCATCAGGAGGTCCTCCCGGGTCACGGATGCACCAGATTCATGGACCCAATTCTCCTAAAATATTAAGTGGGGACCAAGGTTTTAAGGTTATATAGCCTCTGCATATTCTCATAAAACATAGCAAGTGCTGTAACATAGCATATACCACCAAACCAGTGATTGTTTAACTATTACATTTGTCAACATAAATTGATCTCCATTCCATTCAAACCCTTTCTCAATAGGCCAAACACAGGTCATGGAAAGAGCTAGAATGGAAAGGATCATTCAAACTTTTTTCTTAGTATACCAGACACAGGTTGTAGAAGGAGATAGAATAGAAAGGATTATAAATGGCACTTGTGCTCACCTCAGTGAAATGAAATTTTCGCTGGTTCACAACGGATGGCTGGGTAGATGTTGAGACTTGATAAATAAGTTTTTGTCCATTTCCAATAATAATCAAATCTGGTCTCCTCACAGGCTCAGACAGACCTTGAGTTAAGCCATAGCGAACCTTAAAGCTGAGAGATCCTCCGTAGGAGTCAACCTAAATGTACAGAGTGGCTTTAATCCCGAATCCTAACGGTCCCAGCTTTATTTTAGCAGAAAACATGTCTCTTTTCTCTTTCCAGGAATACAGGTGATTGAACCATTAAGACCTTTAATAAAGAATGTATGAAATCTTACTGCAGAGTTCACAGGGTACTGTACCTTGTTCCCTAGGAATTGTGGAGGGAGAGTCCAAAAAGATTCATGGCTTAGGAACCTGCGTGAGAGGTCCACCAATTGAAACTCCTCCACACTGGGGTCAATCTGTAGCTGGTTGGAGGAGAGCGGAGGAATGCCTTGATGAGATGGCATGGAGACATTCACACCTGGAAGGGGGGACCAAGAGATGAGAAGATGATTAAAGAGTCATTTCTGCAATATAACAGACTATCTGAGCAAAGCAGGCCACACGGCTGAGATTTACAGAACATAATTATAGCACTTACCAAGGATATTGTGACAGATACAACATTACCAGGTCGCAAAACAAAGCTAGGTAATTATATCACATCATCCCTTAACACACTAGCGTAAGATAAAACTGTGAATAAGTTAGTAATCTTCGTGAAGAAAGAAAAATACATTTTAATAAGACAGGTCGTTCTCTGCACCTGATTCTAGGTGTAAGTGGGAAAAAAAACCACAAATCTAGTTTGAAATATCCCACCTTTGAAATCATCAGGTACGTCAAATCTCAGCCGGATCTGGTTCCTGTAACGCCCTGTATGGTGGCAGACCTTGGTAATCCCAAAACAAAAGCAGGGGACACATTTCGATGTGCTCTCAATGTGAAAGGAACCCTCAGGACAAGGGCCTAAAAGGAACAAAATTACAGTAAACTGAAGATCACACGGCATGTTAACACTTAAATCCTTGCACAGTGTTTGGTATCTGGCTGCTCATGGATTTTATTGGCCTCAACAGATGCATTGAATTCGTCTGTGTTTTAGGGTGTTTGGATCTGCTTAGAACTCCCACATAACTTATTTTACTGAATGATTTTCTGGCATTGAGTTGTGATGTAGAGAAATTGATTGAGATTATCTGTGCTTACCTCGACTTGGCTTCAAAGACAGGATTCCATCGGGAATTCCAAACACCATGCCTTTAGCATTGATAGCTTCACATGTATAAGCTCCTTGATCCGCTTCCTTTACATCTCGAATGATCAGAGTGCCATGGCCGTTCTCACTAGTCATTGTGACTCTAAAACAAAATCAGAGATTGACCCACAAACTGTCTAAACATACACACCTTTTCATTATCCTCACCCGTAGCAGCAGGGTCTCTTACCTGCTACTGGTGGGAATGTGGCCCCAGTTCAGTCTCCAGGTGATGATGGGAACAGGCACGCCGATAGCCACACAGGTAAAACGCACTGTCTCACCGCGGGAAGCCATGATGGTCTCCTCTGGCGGAGTGATGACTTGCGGTGGATCTAATTAAAATATACTACAATTGTGAATTCTTTCTATAGGATATAAAAGATTAATCAGCTGGAGACTGTTCTGTAAATTGTCTCGGAGCCGGTGGGGTGATTATTGTGGAAAGCAACCAGTATCTGTAAAGTGTAGTGCGGGAGGGGAGGCATGCTTGTAGGATTGTGTACAGCTCGGGAGGGGTGGAGGTAAGTATCTACATACATGTTTGAGGGGTGTTTGTTTGCTTGAGAGGTGCAGGCTGTGTCCATATGTGTTTGTTGGGAGGCTCTCTAAAGGCATGTTAGACAGTTATATGTGCTTAAGGGGGCTGTGTGCATATGTGCCTTTGGTGGGGCTGTATGAGGGTATTGTCCTTGCCACTAATGTGCTATGATATTTACAATCTGTGTAATATGCCCTTTTTCCAGTGTCATTTCACCAGTGACCAACACTGCTGTGTTTTATAGTAGCCCTGCCCAATATGAAAGTTTTTTAATGCAGCTCAGTGGAACTTACTGCAGCCAACTTCATCCGAGCGGTCAGGACAGTCCGCCTCCTCATCACACTGATAACTGGCAGGGATACAGGTCCGAGAGTTGACACACACAAACTGGTCCGGAGCACAGGTGTCACTTGGTCCCTTTGTGGCTGATGGGGAATAAGGGAATAAATAGAGCTGCTATGCGAACATACTGCCTACTCTGATACCTGTTACAACTGGCTGGGAATTAGCTTAACTCGGTTATATCATTCTCATCAATCATCGAAACCAGAAAGAAGGATAGCTGATATCTCTTTAAGAACTTCCCCACTTTATCTTTCACTAACTGCTGAATATATGGCGGCCATTCATAGTAGCATGTTACTGTACAAATGCCCATAACACACCCCTCCCCCAACAGACATTGTACTTACGGCAGTACAGCTCATCCGAGTTATCGCCGCAGTCATTGTCACCATCACAACGCCACAGCTTCAGGGCACAGCGACCATTTTTGCACTTGAATTCATTTGGTTCGCAGGGAGATGGGGTTCCTGGCAATAAAAAGGTAATTCTCAAAGCAAGGCACAAGACTTACAGAGGCTACACACTCAGCATTAAAGACTTCAGTGCCCAGTCTAGGATAGACTATTGCAGTATGGCACATAAGCAGTTACTGCTTAGCTATGAACATACATAAATGCAAGAACATACCGAGTGCATTAGAAAATCAAACCAGTGCCCAGTACCGGCATAGCAAAACCAATCTATGTCCAGTACCGGCAGGCAAAACCAATCTATGTCCAGTACCGGCAGAGCAAAACCAATCTATGTCCAGTACCGGCAGGCAAAACCAATCTATGTCCAGTACCGGCAGAGCAATACCAATCTATGTCCAGTACCGGCAGGCAAAACCAAATCTATGTCCAGTACCGGCAGAGCAATACCAATCTATGTTCAGTACCGGCAGAGCAATACCAATCTATGTCCAGTACCGGCAGAGCAATACCAATCTATGTCTAGTACCAGCAGATCAATACCAATCTATGTCCAGTACCGGCAGAGCAATACCAATCTATGTCCAGTACCGGCAGAGCAATACCAATCTATGTCCAGTACCGGCAGAGCAATACCAATCTATGTCCAGTACAGGAAAGAACTGCAAACTTGTACTCGGTACACAAGAAGGCTACCATTTTGTGCAAGCACAGGAAGAACACTGCCAGCCTATGCCCATTAAAGAATGGCAGTGCCAGTCTATAACCAGTGCAGGAGGAACATTGCTAGCCAATGCCTTTAAAGGCAAAATACTGACGGTGCCCATTAAAGGATGGCAGTGCCAGCATGTAACCAATGCAGGAGGAACACTGCCATCCAGTAACCGGTGCAGAAGGAACTCTGAGCCTTTGCCTTTTATAGAAGGGCAATGCCAGTCTGTGCCAAGTGCGAGAGAGCAATGCTAACCAGCACAATGTTACTGTGTATGAAGATCTTACCGCAATTCAGTTCATCACTGCCATCCTTGCAGTCTCTTTCTCCATCACACAGATAGTCTCTGGGGATGCACTGTCCATTTGGGCACCGAGCCTCGTCTCGCCGACATTCACGTGGATCTGTATCAAGAGTTGGTTTGGGGGTGGGACGTTTAATTGGACTGGTGGTGGTGGTGGTGGTAATATGGAACTCGGTGAATAAATGAGCCGAAGTAACCGGAGGCCTGGCAGTCACAACAGGACTTGTGCGGACTACAGAAGGCGTTGGTGGTCCTGGCGCTGGGGGTGTGATATATAGAAGTGCATGTGAAACAATGAGACATGAATAATCAGATTCACCAACAACTTTTACTTAAAAACATAAAAGCAAATTAATTCAGCATGACCAACTTTATAATATAATGTGAGCAAACAGAACAGAGAATACAGGCCATTGTGAATAAGAAGAACAAAGTACTGGTGTCAATAGTAATTCTGCTATGTATTATCCCGCTGCTAATTGTCACTTTTTCTCCATTACTTTTACCAAAAAAAAAAAGTAAAAATCAGTTTATTGTGTTGAAGAAACAAGTATTAGGATAACTCCTAAGTCTAACCCTGCTTTGTTTGTTTCATGCTACAAAACTCTTACTAATCATGCATAACTATCTAACTAGGCAAAGCACACCTTACACTCAGAAATAAAGATATTGGGGATTCCCTGGAGACACAGATTACCAAACGGCACCCACAATTGGTTCCAATGTTTTTTGGGGGTTTTTTATACCCCAGAAGCTTAGCAGGCAGGTAGGTGTCTGCCTCTCACCTAGCGAAGGGAATATGAAGAATGGGACCCACAAGATGCTCCCCAACCCCTTGTACTATGGAAAGGAGGGGTATTAATGCTCATTGACCATGGGGACAGAATGTCAGTGTATCGGCCTGTCCTTCTCACCACATGCATCCTCATCGGACATATCCCGGCAATCATGGCGTTGGTCACAGTAAAACTCCAGAGGAATACACTCTCCACTGCGGCAGGTAAACTCCAAGGCTGTGCAGGAACGTACCGTCGGCGTAACTATTGAGGAAAGAGAAGAAAGAAATGTTACACCGAGAACAAGAGAACTTGTGGGTGTCTAGCTATTGTACATCCAGTGGCTCCTAGCAGACCCAAGATAAGAAGTAAAACTGTTCTAAAATGGTGGGGTCCAGGGAATACGTGGCATCATAACCACTACAGAGAATCTAGGTACCCACTATTTAGCTGTTCAACATATTAAAATGGTCATTACACTTTGCCAAGCAATGTTTTAGATGAGCGGCAGGACTCGGGTACTAGCACTATATGTTAAGCTGGTTCTTTAATGGAAATGAGTACCGCTATAGCACTGCGTGTTATATATACCGTGTGATCACACAAAGCTACAAATCTACCTACGTGGCCTTGCAGAATTGTGAACATAGTTCATGCTGGCTTGGTCACTAAACTCAAACTTGTAGCATATTTAACCCCTTAAGGACCAAACTTCTAGAATAAGAGGGAATCATGACATGTCATGTGTCCTTAAGGGGTTAAAACTCAGCTCCCAGTGGTCGCACACAGAACATCAAAGTCAACCTTTTGCCGGATTTCTATTCCCTACAATACAGAGTTAAGTAAATCCACCCATTAGTAATATAGATTGAAACAAAGACTCAAGACCATAATGCACAGCCTTTCACACATATTTGTGAAAACCCAAACGTGCCCACATTGGTAGGTTTTTTTTTTCTTGCTTGGCGATTTCTGGACCAAATTTGTCTGGTTTACTAGTTAAATCAATAAGTGTATCCACATCATGTTCAATATAAAGCAATGTGCCCCACCCAGCGCGCACATCGGATAAAATCAGGCTGTTTATTGAGAACACAAAGATCTCTCTATCTGTCAGCTGGACGAGGACAGACCGAAAAACAGCCATTCTTTATTCTGGGCCCTCTGAAACTCTGCCAAGAGAACAACACTAGAGCCATCCAGCTGTTTAAGTGTTTTATTGCTATTTAAAATAAACAAGCTCTCGAAGTCCATATTTATAGAGACAATTACAGAAAACATTCTCCCTAAATGTGACAGCAATGTGATCGTAATGGGGTTAAACACTCAAACACTACACAGAGCACTCTCACTCCATTGCACGTTAGTGGCTCTTTCTGTACCATGCTGCTGCGGGCAAACACACAGCGTGCAACTTACCGGGGGACGCCATCCCCAGCGCAGGGGGTGGGGTTTGTGCTATAAAGGAAAATGATTTCAGTGCTGTGCAAACAATAGCTGGTGTAACAATACATGACTTCGAATACTGGACAATGTCATGATAAGACACACACAATTGACAATTTAACCTGATTGGATCGAGGAATGTTGTGGTAATCTGCTATATTTTTAGCTATGGGAGACTGGGATCGGAAAATAGTGTATTAACATTTACCAACATTAACTTTTTCACTGCTAAAGGGTTAGCAGGATGCATTCAAATTGTTAAAATCTGTGATCACATAGCTTTAATTACCTTCTAGGCCATGGTGTATTAAACAGAAGGAGTTTGCATTTTAAAACAAGAAATTAATTGTTGCGTAATGTACATAAAGTACTGTAAAATGACCAAAATTAAGATTCCAGATGTCAGCTCAGATCATACAAAAATGGGTTAAATAAGAACCATGACTCCGGCTTTCACTGTTAAATAGCAGCAATCGTCTTAAACAAGCAACATGACTCACCAGCTCCGAGACGACGAAACTGGAATCCTTGCGAAGACGTCAGATAAGACGCAATGGACCCGCTCTCAATCACAGAGTACAGCACCTGCCGGATTTGGGCATCGTTGGAGTTACCCTCCGAGCCAACATCAAGTTCCACAAATACATCTTCATCAATCAGCCTTTAAGAAGAGATGTGTAAGGAAATTAACGAAGTAAACCAGTACAAATTGCTAACCTCCATCTTTATTTATACAATCTACGTCTAATTATTATTATTTTCATTTATATAGTGCCAACTTCTTCTGCAGTGCTTGGGTCCAGCCTCTATTATATACTGTAACCCCTAACCTCTGGCCTCCTTTACATACTGTAACCCCAAATCTCCAGCCTCCATTACATACTGTAACCCCTAACCTCTGGCCTCCTTTACATACTGTAACCCCAAATCTCCAGCCTCCTTTACATACTGTAACCCCTAACCTCTGGCCTCCTTTACATACTGTAACCCCAAATCTCCAGCCTCCATTACATACTGTAACCCCTAACCTCCAGCCTCCTTTACATACTGTAACCCCTAATCTCCAGCCTCCATTACATACTGTAACCCCTAACCTCCAGCCTCCTTACATACTGTAACCCCTAACCTCCAGCCTCTATTACATACTGTAACCCCTAACCTCCAGCCTCCTTTACATACTGTAACCCCTAACCTCCAGCCTCCTTTACATACTGTAACCCCTAATCTCCGGCCTCCATTACATACTGTAACCCCTAACTCCAGCCTCCATTACATACTGTAACCCCTAACCTCCAGCCTCCATTACATACTGTAACCCCTAACCTCCAGCCTCCTTTACATACTGTAACCCCTAACCTCCAGCCTCCTTTACATACTGTAACCCCTAACCTCCAGCCTCCATTACATACTGTAACCCCTAACCTCCAGCCTCCTTTACATACTGTAACCCCTAACCTCCAGCCTCCTTTACATACTGTAACCCCTAACTCCAGCCTCCATTACATACTGTAACCCCTAACCTCCAGCCTCCAACCTGTAACCCCTAACCTCCAGCCTCCTTTACATACTGTAACCCCTAATCTCCAGCCTCCATTACATACTGTAACCCCTAACTCCAGCCTCCTTTACATATTGTAACCCCTAACCTCCAGCCTCCATTACATACTGTAACCCCTAACCTCCAGCCTCCTTTACATACTGTAACCCCTAACCTCCAGCCTCCTTTACATACTGTAACCCCTAACCTCCAGCCTCTGTTATATACTGTAATCCCTAACCTCCAGTCTCTATTATATACTGTAACCCCTAACCTCCAGCCTCTATTACATACTGTAACCCCTAACCTCCAGCCTCTATTATATACTGTAACTCCTAACCTCCAGCCTCTTTTATATACTGTAATCCCTTACCTCCAGCCTCTATTATATACTGTAACTCCTAACCTCCAGCCTCCTTTACATACTGTAACCCCTAATCTCCAGCCTCCTTTACATATTGTAACCCCTAACCTCCAGCTTCCATTACATACTGTAACCCCTAACCTTCAGCCTCCTTTACATACTGTAACCCCTAACCTCCAGCCTCTATTATATACTGTAACCCCTAACCTCCAGCCTCCTTTACATACTGTAACCCCTAATCTCCAGCCTCTATTATATACTGTAACCCCTAATCTCCAGCCTCCATTACATACTGTAACCCCTAACCTCCGGCCTCTATTATATACTGTAACCCATAACCTCCAGCCTCCATTACATACTGTAACCCCTAACCTCCAGCCTCCATTACATACTGTAACCCCTAACCTCCAGCCTCTTTTACATACTGTAACCCCTAACCTCCTTTACATACTGTAACCCCTAATCTCCAGCCTCCTTTACATACTGTAACCCCTAATCTCCAGCCTCTATTATATACTGTAACCCCTAACCTCCAGCCTCCTTTACATACTGTAACCCCTAACCTCCAGCCTCCTTTACATACTGTAACCCCTAATCTCCAGCCTCTATTATATACTGTAACCCCTAACCTCCAGCCTCCTTTACATACTGTTACCCCTAACCTCCAGCCTCCTTTACATACTGTAACCCCTAATCTCCAGCCTCTATAATGTACTGTAACCCCTATATTGAATCATTCTTGCAGATATCTATATAATTATCCATTCATTCTTGTTGAGATTCATTCTTATGGAGATCTACATTTATATCAATTCAATCTTGCGTAGATTTACATTGATATCAATTCATTCTTGTTGAGATCTACATTGATATCAATTCATTCTTGTTGAGATCTACATTGATATCAATTCGTTCTTACGAAGATCTACATTGATATCCATTCATTCTTGTTGAGATCTATATTGATATCAATTAAATTTTGTGGAGATCTATATTGATATCATTTTGTGTTTGTCGCCATCTATACTGATATTATTTTGTATTTGTTAATGTTTATATATTGCAGTTTGTGGATTGTCCCTGTATTTATTGCAATCGTGCTGTGACCTCCTTGTAAAAACATGTATTTCTGGTGGTTAGGACACAGACAGACAAGTGCCGTACAAATCCGTGTGTACATCGCCACTTCCATACTTACTTGACATACACCACACTGACCATCTGTTCACCAGGGATTTTCTGGTATTCAGACTCGAGCTGAAGGGACAGGGAGACATAATTAGACAAAACCATATGAGCCAGTATTGTAGAAATGTCAAAGTGCTTTATTATAAAAAATAAATAAAGAAAATAAAAAATTAGACCGATTTTATACACCAAACGCCCCTTCCCCCAGCCATATTTATTAATTAACATGTTATGTTCTGGAAACAAATCTGAGGCAAAGGGGGTTTATCTCACCGTATCAACCACGGCTTCTGACAAATCCCGAAATTCATCTGACGACAGATCATCCAATCTGGAGGAATATTCTACGGATTGAGTGAAATTTACCAGCGCCCTGTAATAAACTGGAAGATATAAACTGCCGTTAATGGGAGCCACATGAACACAGCGAGTGCCGAGGACAGATTTAAACAGCTGATTGAGTTTAATTCAATTGTGAGCGAGCTGAGCTTGTTATGAAGCACTTGCCAAGTCTCCTTGCAGAGGGACACAAGGGCAAACACAGTGACCCACAAAACAGACATTCACAACTAGACCGGGCATAAGGAACAGGGGAGGAGGGCACTCCACTGGCCTCGCAGTTACATTTTTAGTGCCAAAAAAGCAGAAACCATTAATGACCCTCCTGGCAAACAACAAGTCGGTCTAAACACAGCTGTAAGTGGGAGATTGTTTCAATCATTTCTTTCAAAATATAGGAGGAACGCTGAGCGTCCAAAACTTGGCAGCAACGTGCTTGAAAATCTGGAAAACGATATGTGTTACAGTCATGGCCACAAGTGGGCGCTATACACAGGTACAAAGAAAACATTCTGGTTACATGTGTTTTACTGGTGAATCACTACAGTTCATTTGTCAAAAAAGCAATACATCAGCTATGAGAAATGAACTGGCATATACACCGCTGGGTAGGGAAGGGGTGCACGGGAAAACCGCTTAACCTTTTGAGTACCAGAGTGGTAAGTGACAGGTTAATATGCAGCGACAATTAAGCTTTAGCTAATTATATTGTCCAGTTAAAACAGGAATATAATGAGATTATAACTGGAAATATTTAAATGACATTGCGCTGCATTGGGAAGTCTAATTAGACAGCCACAAAGAATCTTGACTGGGTTAGAGGAGGGATTGCAAAGGCTGCAGACAAGAGATCTGCAGCTTTTCACAATATTTTTACATATAGCCTCAATAAAAAAAAAAATGCATTCATGTTCTGATTGGGTTATATATCTACAAAAAAGTTTTCATTTCTTTTGCTTTAAGCAGGTAAGGTAAAGCAATCACTATCTTAACGCAATAACAAACCAGCAGACACTTGTAAATTGAATATCAAAAAGGACTTGTTAATGCACAGAAAACACTTGTCTAACAATTAATCAAAAATTGTCAAAGTGATTGCACCAATGCACTTTAGCAAAAACAGCAAACATCTCCCTTGAAGTTATCACCAACCTATTCTGACAACTCCTGATTAATCAATGAAAGCAAATTAAGTACAAATTGGCACTGTAATTAGAAAATTACAAAAAGTACATGTGTATGCTATACACAAAATGCATCATTTAAACAAAAAAGGTAGCCTGATCCAATCACAATACTTCCCCATAGGATTGGCTGAGACTGACAAATAGGCAGATAAGGGGCAGAGCCAGGGACGTATTAGCTGCGAGGCAAACAAGGCATTTGCCTTTGGGGGCACTTTCCAGGGGGCAGCAAAAAAAGCTGCCCCCAAATGCCCAGGCAAATGTCTTGTTAGCCTGGTGGCTAACTGACAATCCAGGCGGGCGGCGTTGGCGAGGGAGCACTTATTAGTGAGCTCTCTGCTCAGCTCTCTCGCGCGCCACAGAGTGATGCCGGGAGCCGGAATATGACGTCATATTCCGGCTCCCGGCATCACTCTGCGGTGCGCGAGGGAGCTGAACAGGAGGATCAGTGCTCCCTCGCCGCCTGCAGCCACCGGCCGGCTACCCAGCAGCCCCTCTGGACCCCAGGGAAACGAGAATCCAGCATTCCCAAAGGTAAGAAGGCTGTGGGGATTTAATTTAAAAAAAAAAAAATTGTGAGTGTGTTAGAGAGTGTGTGTGTCTGTTAGTGAGTGTGTGTGTGTTTCTGTTAGTGTGTGTGCCTATTAGTGTGTGTATGTGTGTGTGTGTGTGTGTGTGTGTTAGAGAGAGTGTGTGTGTGTGTGTATGTTAGTGAGTGTGTGTGTCTATTAGTGTATGTATGTGTGTGTCTGTTAGAGAGTGTGTGTGTGTGTCTGTTAGTGAGTGTGTGTGTGTGTGTGTCTCTGTTAGTGAGTGTGTGTGTCTGTTAGTGAGTGAGTGTGTGTCTGTTAGTGTGTGTGTGTGTCTGTGTCTCTTTGTCTGTCAGTGAATGTGTGTGTGTATTTAGAAGGTGGGGAAGGGAGGGGAGGCGTCTGAGTTTTGTCATGCCTAGGGCAGCACAAAACCAGGATACATCACTGGGCAGAGCCAGCATGATTAAAACACTGCCCTGGCCAATCAGCATCTCCTCATAGAGATGAATTGAATCAATGAATCTCTATGAGGAAAGTTCAGTGTCTGCATGCAGAGGGAGGAGATACTGAATGTTGGGATGCATTTTAGGCAGCCATGACCCAGGAAGGATCTCTAACAGCCATCTGAGGAGTGGCCAGTGAAGGTATCACTAGGATGTAATGTAAACACTGCTTTTTCTTTGAAAAGACAGTGTTTACAGTAAAAAGCCTGAAGGTAATGATTCTACTCACCAGAACAAATTCAATAAGCTGTAGTTGTTCTGGTGACTATAGTATCCCTTTAACTAAGCTAAAGTTGTTATGGTGCTTTAGAGTATCCCTTTAAGCCAATTGTAAATTCTCTATAAAGAGATTATGGCAAGAGATCCTTGCAATGAATACTCAGAATGAAGTTACATTTGGAAAATCAGTAAATTAGAGAGATAAGGAATAAATGGTGGCAGACATGAATTAGATCTAACATTATCTTTTTGGTGAAACCACTAGCGATTATTTGGTATAACCAGAAGGAGAAGGGTCTCTCTTTATGGCCACACACTCTTACCATTTAACTAGCAGATTACGATATAAGGTGGTGGTGCCATATATCATTGTTGGTTACAGAGTGGCGCCATATACACAGTGGTGGGAAAGGGTTGAATCTTATACAAGGTGACAGAATGGCATTATTGTAAAAGAGTGTAGGTGACAGGACAGCGTTTAGGTGTGGAGCTTTTTCAAGGTGGCTAGTCTGTTTTTGGATTTAGCGCCAGTGGAAGCTGGTTATATTTTTGGAGTCATAGCGCTGTGCTTCTCTTCATGGCTATCCTTAACCCCTTAAGGACCAAACTTCTGGAATCAGTGTTAAACCATTTTCAAGCAGTTTAACACTGAATCTGAGTAACTGGCCTACCGCATCCCAGGCTACTGGAGGTGTGGCTAAGGCAGAGATTACTTCCTTCTAGCTGTACCAATTCATACCAGCATTGGGTGCTCTGATAGGCTAATAAAGCAGTCAGCTGACACTCTCAGCCAGTCACTGCTACTCACTGTTTTCTCATTAGCTCAAGCAGCACAGATGGGATTGTATGCTAGGAACTTTCCTTTAGCATTAAAACATTAAAAACAGTTTACTGATAAATGCAGAGGGACACCGCCAGCTGAGCCCAGACACTAAAACTACTTCAGGGAGATGAAAAGGTTATAGTATCTACCCTATGAGGGTGACATGGCTACACTTCTCTGATTCCCTGAATGTACTTTGATGTTTTTATGGGCGTACCTCCTATTAAGGGTTGTACTAAGTAATTCACCCCTTCGAGCAATATGAAGTATGAGGTGCGAAGAAGACGGTAAATGTGAAAATAGCACAGCAGTATCCAGCTTGCTATTGGTGATATAGTTAGCGATTGGTTGAGGGATTACATGGACAGAAGTGAAGTTGTCTAGTTCCGATTTGGAAAGGTTACATTTTAGGTAGCGGGTGGTAATATTACTCTATAACATGCGGTAGCTGCAGGAGCCATGGTCGATTTACTGGAAACTAGAATCTGCCGATACAGACATGTGCACACTGATCTGGATTTCACATGTGAGAGCGTAAACAATAGCCATTATTTATATTGTTCATACGTGTGACTTCAGAACAGCTGCACAAAGGCCTCTACGTGAAACATTCAGCTGTGAATACCAAAGATTCTCTACAAGAACTGTAAATATTGTCTGACTTCTCTCCAGAGTGCTGTGTTGCTCTCAACCCTTGTTCCTTATTGTCAGCCGTATTCACTAAGGTCACTGTGGCATTTCCTATGGATTACATATCTCCTTTTCAGTCCAAACATCTGCTTTCCCTGTGATTCACACTACAACTAGAGCTCCCAGGATCCTCTCTGGCGCAGACACATATGATGGGGGGAGAACATACATAGGGAGGGGAATGTGTTGCAATGCTGGCCATGGCGTGGTGTGTGAACTGTGAACATGGGAAGCTATGCTTTGTGTAGGCCCCAACTCAATTCCTGCAATCATCCAATAGACCAGTTGCTAAATTATAATGAGTGACGGCCGGAAGATTTATTAAGTATCCTTGCCAAATTCAAGCAGCAAAACACAGCTGCCAGAAAACAGATCTATCCAGAGGGAATCGCTGGAATGGCCCCAAATATCTCCCCTACAGTGTGGGTGCCAGGATGTACCCTGTACAGCTGTGCACAGCCGCGCCATTTACGCTACAGAAATGCAACTTTAAACAAGTGCGGCAGGGGAGGGCGATAAGCCTCTTTCTGTGAGTTGCAGGAGAGACGAAGAGGCATGTTTCACAGCAGGAGGAAAAAGTTCAAAGCCTGGAATGAGCTTGTTCTATGGGAAGTACAGGCCTGATCCTTAATACCCCCCTCGCCTACCAATCTGGAGTCTGTAATGTTCACTGGGAATCTGACACTAACGCATACAATATAAAGACCTGATTCAACCCGTAGTGCTTGCTTTTCATGCCCTCCAGCCCCCTTTTCCCTGAGACATTTAACTCTTCGATGAGGGCCTGGCTTATTATCCTGTTGGAATCTGCTCTTCACCAGCCGATCCTGCAAACTGGATGTAAATTAAAGACCGCATGTACGAGAATCACCAATACAAATTCTTGATGGCCTGGAAGGTGTGATTTATAAGATATGTCCTGGTAATGAGATCCAGCGTATAATGACGGAGAGGTCACGGAGATGCCATTTCAACACATACTAAAGAGAAAATAAACCTTGCGTGTGTTGTTTATTTAGGATGTTACCGTGTACATGTGACAATCAGTCTGCCAATACTAAATGGGCAGAGCAGCTTGCAGTCGTTAGAATTCCGATATTAAATCTGTTTCGCTATTTACCATTAAATTTAGCATGTGCCCTCAAATGGGAATGGCTGCAAGGAAGGGGTTGGATTACAATAATTGGACATTTCTGGGTTACTAGCAGGTCTGACATTACACAATGGGCACTCTCTGTATTTTACTTCTGAACCAGCATGCGTTAAACGACTGTTTGTACTGAGCCAGCCACACACACACAGTAACAGTCCACACACAGCACACGGATGAAAGGAAACTGTGTGTTTCCAGCAGTCCACGGACTGGCAGAACTGCACGTCTGCATATGTCTGGCTGCGTCACCTAAACATGCAGTGTAAATTAAACTCATAGGGAAAAGAGGAGACACAGCATGCTGGAAGGAGGATATGTCATTATAAAAAGACAAATTATAGCCACATTTATTAGATGTTGGTGACTCCAGCCTATTTATTGTGCAATATCTTGCACAATATGCATTTAGCAAAATAGCATCACAGGGAGTTCCATTTTGCTTTTAATGCAGACTACAATATAGGTGCTTTATTACAGCAGATATAGCTTGCATGATAACAAGCAAGGCACTACACAAATGGGAAGGAAGTTCATTTAGCATATATTATATAGTATGGTGTCTGGGAGAATGATGTCCCTTGTAGATTCCTTGTAATTGGGTTATCTGCAGCATGCAAAGCATTTACTAGAAATCTATTACTATATATTCTGTAACTGTAAACAGGTCTGACTGTGTATACCTGCGCAGGACTGCATAGAGAGACGTCATGCATTGTGCAAACGTTTTAAGTGAAATCTCACCCACAGCGTCACTTACTCAGAATTTGCTCGTGGTCCTGTTCTGAGACACTCATACCCGCCAGCTGCGGCACTATCGGGGAGGTGTATACACCTAGGGGATTGGCAGGGTAGTTTGGGAAAAAGGTAAACAGGAGGGAACAAGGAAATAAGAGAATGGACCATGGGCAGGGTTGGTACCAAGGAGAGTGGACAATGGGCAATGAGGACAAAGGAAAGTGGATAATGGGCATTGAGAAAATCAGGAGAGTAGACCATGGTTATAGAGGACACAAGGAGAGTAGACCATGGTTATGGAGGACACCAGGAGAGTAGACCATGGTTATGGAGGACACCAGGAGAGTAGACCATGGTTATGGAGGACAGCAGGCGAGTAGACCATGGTTATAGAGGACACAAGGAGAGTAGACCATGGTTATGGAGGACACCAGGAGAGTAGACCATGGTTATGGAGGACATCAGCAGAGTGTACCAAGGACATGAAGGACACCGGCAGAGTGGATCCAATGCAGGCAAGGACCAGCATAGTGGACAATGATCAAGATGGGGACCATGAGAGTGAATCCAAGGCCAAGGAGGTCAGCGAACCAAGAACAGCAGATCAAGGACATGAAGGGCACCATGTAGAGGAGATTATGGACAGGGAGGGCATCACAGGTAGGCAGCCCAGGGAAGGGAGGGCATAAAATGAGAGCAGACGAAGGTCACAGAGGGCACCAAGGACAAGGAATGTATTGGAAATGTTGACAGGAGAAAACAGCAGGAGGGATATAATGCGAGTGGGATACAGCCAATTGGAAAGGATGGGAGAGGGTAGGAGAATACAGGAAGAAACAAGTGAAAAACAAAGAAGAAATAAGTAAAATGAATTAAGTACACAAATATAAAACATGCAGAAAGAAGCATTGGTTAGAGAGACACTTTCCTGGGATCCAATCACACAGGGCAAAAGGCAATCCCACCTCATACTAACAGCCCGCGCATTTCACGCTGGGCTTCGTATTAGAGTAAATACAATGCTATTTATGGAGAGAAGTATTGGTGCTGCCTTGATGCTGATGTTTGGTTTTTGGGGATACTCCCAGGCTGTTCCCACTTTACAGCGTCTAAATCTCCACCATTGGAACACATGCCAGAAAAAGAATCTGCTTCTCTACAAAATTATATATAAATCTAAATAGTATTTTTTATCTCATTATTTTTATCACATACATTTTTACAGATATTACATTTTTTTTTAACTCTTTTCTAAACATGTTTTTGAGCATTTTGTAGACAGTACAACATGTTAATAGTATCACTTAAAACATTAAAGGAACACTCTGGGCACCATAACAACTTCATTGGATTGGTGCAAGGAGGACCCTGAATTCCAGCTTACCTCAAGGGGTTAAACGGTTAACAAACGTACCCCACACCTGTTAGTTCTCCCTGTGAGCTGCTGTTAGCACCAGTAACTCCCCATTCACAAAACAGAGTGAAAAAAATTAAATTGCCTTACATCCTCAAAGTGGTTTGTGTCAAATCCATCCTTAACTATCAGACAAATGTTATTTTATTATTTCTTTATTATCGTACAATAAAGAAAGAAATCGATTTGAGAATCTCTGAGAATATACTTTCTCAAAGCATGTAGGGCCTGATAACAGGAACATAGGAAACTACTGGCAAAAACCAAAAATAAAAAAATAGCAGATGCCAGAGATTAGCACCGATTCTGATCTAGGGTACTTTAATGTGTTTTTTACGGAATGATACATTTATAATGAGGCACAAGCAGGATTTTGTGACCTGTAACATAGACCTGTATGTATCCCAGCAATCACCCAATTCCTAACTCGCTCTACTGGGCCCTGGAGACAGGGGGTCTGCCACCAGCCCAAATTAGACACAACACCTACTGATGGCCACAGATAAGGCACAGCATGGGGAAGATCTGGAATTTAACCCTCTGGGAGGATGTAGCCCTGGGAACGCAATTTATTACGCCCAGAGATAGGTGCCAGGGCTGGCAAAGTAAACAACTGTAGTGGGTGCTGACGTGATAAGTGCAACTCTTGCACTCATTGGCATTAATGTGGTTGGAATTCCAGGATTTTTTATTCTGGTATTAAATTACCCTATTGATTATCATTATTCTAGGGCCATCATGAACCAACAACTGCCTGAAGTCTTGGCCTGTGGTTTTTTCGTTCAGGGACAGGCAGGTTCATTGGCCCCATCCCAGCAGCAAATGAATCCAGAATAACATGGCAGCTGTCCAGACGTTTGCCAATCTCAGTCTGACGTTTGTGGCTGGGATACTCTCATTAAATCTCTGCACAACCTGGACCAACCAGAGAAGGCAGATCCGTATTAATGGTTCCGTTTAATACTGAGTTCACGGTTACATGGAGGCTATGCTACGGCATGCTGCATTGTGGGATATTTATAATGAGCTGTTAAACATGACACGCTGTATTTAGGAAAAATGTGGATTTGTATTTAACCCATTAATGAACGCTGAGCCAAAATACACTGACCCACATCAAACAGGGGTTCACAGCCCTTTTTAATTATTAATCTATAGATAACGATAAGAAGACAAGTGGACATGGATTATTGATTTCCTTAGTTATTTCATCTGTCAATACAACACTCACCCTAAAAATCCCAGGCATGTAATGTTTTAGTTATTATGGGTTGTGGAATTTACAGAATGTCAGTTCTGTGTATCATTAAGTGTCACGGTGTTTACAGGAATCATGCACTATATGTCTGCCAGCGCATGTCTTTTTCACCGTCCAGAAACTGTCTGAATTCAATTTAAACCAGACCATTGTAAGCACAAACAAAAAGCAGAAAAAAAACTATAATCACCAAGCAGATCTGAAATCCTTCATTGCAAAACAACAGGTTGGCATAAACTACGCATAGTGTGATGGATGTGCATACATTTGATTGAACAGGGCAAGACCCTGCCTGGCGTTGGGTGGAGGCATGGAAGACAGCATTGGAAGCTTTGCCTGGCACTCGATTCCACATAAATAAAGTAGGTTTTTGTTACTGTCTTTACTGCAAACTATAGGGGGGTCCTAGTGAACTTTTCCCATGAGCCCACCTGCCATTGACTAAAATATTTAAAACTACTGACTGGGCAGCGAGTGCTGTCCAGTCACCCCATGAAATGGGACCAGTAAAATAATGGAGAGGGACACGATCCGTGTACATTGAGTGGGGGACTTTAAATTAAATAATGGGGTCCGTGAATGAGGACTACTAATTTATACCATGGGGAAGTGCTATTGTCCCCATTCGAGACCAACCCATTGGCAGCGGGTAGGGACCTAGAAAGCTCTGGCCAGCCGCCACAATTGTTTGTTTGGAAAATAGTTAAGATTTTTTTCAATCTGGGCCTGGATTTTAAGCATTTGGGTCCAGATATTAGGCATCCAGCGGTGTTCAGGATGCCTGAAATCTGGACCTAATTCGGCATTCATAGCCATGTATGCAAAATCTAGACATTGTTTTATAGCGTGAACAATTTCCATATTATACAACCCGAATGGCCATTTGGACTTTTGTGAATAACCCTGTCTGTTTTAAAAGTGTTTGTCATTTCAGTATTTTCCATGATAAGATAAATGCCTGGCGCAGCCTCGTACCTAGCAAAACCAGAACTTTCATTGTAACTGGAATGGTTTACGCACTAGTCTACGAATGGAGCCTGCACAGATGTTATATCTCCTTGCATTTTCTTTGCAATCCCACTCCTACACACTCCTCACTCGGGACATGGGAGAGATGCAGATGTGCGAGGCATACCGGGCAGATGTGTGGAGCAGCTTTTCCGAACCAATGCCAGAACATTCCAGCATGAGTTGGGGAAGGTCAGCGAGGAGCGGAGTCAGGGATGCAGCAAACAAACAGAATTATGTAAAATAATATGTAAAAACACAATTGGGTTCTCTCAGGGAAAATAAACACACTCGTGTTTACAGAAAATTAAGTGGATGGAATTCATTTGCTATGTCAAGAAATTAAAATAAATTCACTAAAATATTGGAGAGTGCTGGGCACGACTACAAGGTATATTTTTATACGCCAACAGAATAATGATCCCTGACCCTGACAATGCTCAGACCAATAATTCTGAAGCATCCAGTATTATACACTAGAGTAAAATGGGCCCGCACAGTGGGAGACAATTAATCCCAGAGTTGCACAAAGGTGAAAGAACTCTGTGTAACAACTGAATTAAAACTTTAATAACATGTGTAAGGCATGGAGTCATGGTACAAAAGTCTGACTGTTTTCTATATAAATCCACAAATTCATTCATTTCTTTAGCGACCGAAAACAAATATAAGGCTTGTACCTACACAGGTTTCCATGCGTCCTAAATTCTAAACATTGGTCAAACTCTGCTTTAATGATTCCGTACATACAAATCCAACGTACTAGCAAATCCAAACATTAATATAGATAATTTTAACCACAGGGGGTTCAATAAATCTCTATGTCCTGATCCTGATCTGTAGCATCATGTATTCCCCAAATAGCCTGGACTGTGCTGCTCAGACACGTGGCTTTCAATAATATCCCAGCATAACGAGCAACCAGTGAGTCATGTACTGTGTATAATTGTGTGTTGGTAATATGTGCCCGTCTGTACTGTCTCACTGTGACTCTATACACTCAGTTTAGTAAGTTCACCATTACATAGTGGCTCGTAAAGTATGTGACACCCTTGAGCCCCTGTGCAGCAACAAATCACTGTGTGCATCTATTCTCCTCTTTCCCATCGAGCACAGGTTTCAGGGTTCTTTCGGAACCAGCGGACGTTTCATGGTGTACCCCTATGACTATTGATCGTCTAGTACAGGGGCAGACAACCTTTTAGTCGTACTGTGCCAAAATAGAATCCCGAAATGCCTATCCTATTTTGTTACACTGCAGTGTGTCTGTTGCCGTATTCTGCCTGTGCTATTTATGGGTGATGCAGTTGCTTTGTAATGTTGTATTTGTGTGTATGCTATATTGTATATGTTCATGAGTAGTTTGTGGTATTGTGTGGATGATATGTCACTTTGTGTGTTTGGTTGTGTGTGTATGTGTGGGGTTGTCAATGGTATTGCTTGTGAGAGACTGCTTGTGGGGTTGTGTGTGTGGATTGCCAGTGGTGTTGTGTTAGTGGGGACTGTGTGTGTTTGTTTGTGGGCTATTTGTATTATTTTTAAGAGAGAGAGGTTTATTCTTGTGCTCCAGTGGGTACCAGGATGGCCAGGTAAAGATGTAGGGCAGGAGATTGGATAACTGCTGCAGACTGCTCTACTCCAGTGTGGATTCCGAAATCACTTCTTTAAAGTGCTACAATATGGAAATTGATGATTGTCCCTCACTGCCTGCAATCACAGCTCAATTTGCAGAGTCTGTGCCAGCCTCGAGTGCCACGCAAGACACACAGGTTCTTGACACCTGGCCTAGTACATAGAGCGCACTCAAGATGGCCCCTGTCCAACCCATGAATCACCCATTGACCCTTGATTGTTTGAGCTTCTGTAAAATTTAGAGACAGATGTTGAAGAAGAGACATTGTGCTCAGTATTATTTCTCAGGGAGCTGACAAGTACCAGGTAACAAGTAGCAGTTATTGAAACAATTGGTAAGGAGGGCACCCAGTGCCATCTGTGAGCAGAACTTACCTGTGTAAAAAGCTGAATGTGTTGGCACTGGCTTCTCTGGGATGGCGGTACCACTGCCAATCTCTGAGCTGCCATTATCATCTGCAATCAAAAACCACAGGATGAGTTCATTGTGGGTAAATAATATATAGGATTAAATGTAATACACAGTCACACACAGCTGATAAACAGGATTTAATGTAATACACAGTCACACACTGCTAATATACAGGATTTAATGTAATACACAGTCACACACTGCTAATATACAGGATTTAATGTAATACACAGTCACACACTGCTAATATACATGATTTAATGTAATACACAGTCACACATTGCTAATATACAGGATTTAAAGTGTAATATACAGGATTTAATGTAATATACAGTCACACACTGCTGTGTAATATACAGGACTTAATGTAATACACAGTCACACACTGCTGTGTAATATACAGGATTTAATGTAATACACAGTCACACACTGCTAATATACAGGATTTAATGTAATACACAGTCACACACTGCTAATATACAGGATTTAATGTGTAATATACAGGATTTAATGTAATATACAGTCACACACTGCTGTGTAATATACAGGACTTAATGTAATACACAGTCACACACTGCTGTGTAATATACAGGATTTAATGTAATACACAGTCACACACTGCTAATATACAGGATTTAATGTAATACACAGTCACACACTGCTAATATACAGGATTTAATGTGTTATATACAGGATTTAATGTAATACACAGTCACACACTGCTAATATACAGGATTTAATGTGTAATATACAGGATTTAATGTAATACACAGTCACACACTGCTAATATACATGATTTAATGTAATACACAGTCACACACTGCTAATATACAGGATTTAATGTAATACACAGTCACACACTGCTAATATACAGGCCTTACTGCAAAAACACCCTGCTAACATACAGGCCCAATGGTAAAGTGTATGTAATGAAATACATTTACTTCACCCAGGAACCAAGCTTGGTGTATATCGCTTAGTGTATATAGCTTGGAGTATATAGCTCGATGTATATAGCTCTGTTTATATAGCTCAGTGTATATAGCTCATTGTATATAATTGTGAGCAGGGTATCCAGCACAGATATTATTTAACCCCTTAAGGACACATGACATGTGTGACATGTCATGATTCCCTTTTATTCCAGAAGTTTGGTCCTTAAGGGGTTAAATGTCCTGAACATGGTATCATGGAGATCCAGTTACCACGCCATTTATCAGCATATAAGAATAGACTGATAAAGAGCACCGTCCTCGGTATGACCAGTTTTAAGGTTACGCCAGGAAGGAGCTATAAAACACGTGAACAAAGTCTATGGGAGGGCAAGCCCAAGATGGCGCCAATTATTCTGTATTTAAAGAGGCACGCCCTACATCTACTGCAGGGAGAAAACCTGAAGCAGACTCACAAGGCGAGTGCAAACAGTCGCTCACTCTCAACCTGCGACCTCTGCTGGGGTCAAAGTGCTGCTAAGGACAGCCGGAGCAAAGTCTGCCCTGCGTTCACAGGCACGGGAACCAAACAGCGCAGACTGGCAGCCGACACGTACAGTCAGTACTGCAACAAGTCTCACCTTTCAGGAATTTCACTAATGTCGCCTTCTTTCTGTCACAATAAATGTATATTGTAATAATAAACCTAACAAAAACTGGCATACATCTTCCAGAAACAATCAAAGGGATTATTTTACTGAGTGTCGGCTGACTTCAATCACCTTTTTAATCAAGAAAGCTACTAAATCAAATATATACTTCAGGCATGGACAGGGCACACCTGGCGTAGTAGATCCATCCTTACCAGGCTATTTAATAAAGTGTGAAGGGTCAGGAATTAAAAGCCAATTTAAAGTTTTAAATCAAAACATTTCTAAGCCAAACACACAGCTGACACTGAGAATTTTTCAACTTGGCTACTGAGGCCTAAAGCTTCAAATTCAGTTTGAATTCCTAACATTTCAAACTTGACTGAATAGCCCTGGTACACCTCTACTTGCTGTACATAAAAAATAAGGTGAAAATTCTGTTCTTACAATAAATAATAATTTCCTCTGCTGGAGGTAAAATCTCCTTGCTTTAATTCTCACTGGATGACCTTGTGTTGGTACAGTTCTGATAATGAACAGGTCACCACCACTGAGTCACTAGAGAAAGGTTAACCTTGCAACGAAAACATTGCCATTCCTGCAGAACGGCAATGTTTTTACTTGCAGAATTAAAATGGGGGGGCATGGCCTTTAACCAAGAACGTGCACCAGTCTGACCCTCCCCCTTTCCAGCAGCCATGTACACACATTGTGTCAACCGTTAAACTACCGCTACGGCACCCGTTTGCTCTTCATTAGATTCTATAGTTACAAATGTGATGGGTACAGTCCTCTTCCGGGACTGACATTATCAGGACACACTGTATTTACACCCGTGAGCTATCATTTGTTCGTGAAATAATGTTTCGTTGTTATTTTCTATGAAGCATTTTATCAGGAGAAACCATTATTATTTCAGTCACTTCCTGGAAACGTTTATAATATTATGTTACACAATTGTAGACACACTACAGGCCGATAAATTGAATTTTCTCAGCACCAGGTGATTTTTACACTGAGATTGACAGGAGGCTTGTCTCGACAGAACCTTTACATTAATCAATAGAACAGAACGGTACACGTGTTTTAAGGCCAGATTTCATTCTACCTGCTAGAAAACACATTACAAGACATGTTTGACACATATTGACTTCCTGCACAATATGATCGTTTGAAATAATTCTCTCTCCCCAAAGACTTGCACACAGAAGGTAATTCACTATTGTTTGAGTCGGCCTTTAGATGGCAACATTCGGGGCAATTCTTTATTTTAACTTCAATTTGCCATTCACAAATTCGGAGACAAATTCTGATATTAACCCTCACGGTGCTAACCTCATACACAGTAATGTGCTGTCTACTGTATAATAAGCTTTCAAAAAGTCTAAATTCTGTTCCAAGTAAATTAAGCTTAATATTCTATGAATACAGAACTATAAAGGAATTACTTGGAGATTTCTTTAAATTTGGATTTGAAATTATTGTTATTTACTAAAGTAAGAATTCGTGGTCATAATAGTTCAAATGGAAACATTCTCGAAGTCAGCTATGCTTTTAGTTTCACTACGTCTGGCTTTAAATTTGAAATTCTAATTTCAGTAAATAACCTCGAAAGAGCCACCCATGTCATACTCTGTGAATGGATGGGAACAAAATAACCAATCACACTGGCATTATATTAGTATCATGTTTGAGCCAAATCGCTGAATTTAATGAAAATAAATTGTATGAATTGCCTTGCACTTAAAAGCATCTTATAATTTCACAAATTTTTAAAACTGATTTAGAAAATCAATGTGTTCAATGTGAGGTTACATCCAACGTCAGGCTACATACCTCCTGAAGCTTCATCAGCCACAAGGTCTTCATCATCACCCAAGTCTTCGTAACTCCAGTGATGTCTCCCCGTCCGCGTGTCTGAGTCTGTCTCAGGAAAATATACCTCATCGAGTACGAGTGAACAGTGCGCAACCTAAAAAAAAAAGGATAAATCACATCAATTCAGAAAACTCTCAAAATAGACGTCCTGGGATCACACTCTGACGATACTTATACAATTTGTATGAATCGCTGTAGGCAGCCACGTATTTCAGGTCCAAGAAGGGCAAATATTTGGTGTATTTTTTGTATTTTCCCTATTTTCTTTTAAAAGCAAATTCTTTGTCATCCCTGCACATGGTGCTGAGCCTTAACATCAGAGGGTACTTATCACACATCATGGACACCTGTTTCATAGCGATGGCGTACAGCCATCCGTGGGTGTGAAAAGGACTGTATTCTCAAGGCACCGTCAGCATTGTTAGTCTGATAGGCTGGGAAAGTACAACAGAGGCAACAATCAAGGATTACAACATTAAACTGGGTCTAAGGGACTAACTCGAATGGCCATGAATTTACACCATTGAAAATCACAGATAACTTATGTTATCTATTTATTGTTTTAATAAGGTGTTCGGTTTTCTTATACATTTATATTAGAAAGAGTGACATCAGATGACATCATATTTCAGCTCAGACAAGGCAAAGTCAGGGAAAGCATTGCAAATGTAAAGGATAAAATTAACTTTGTTCAAGGTGTCTTCTTTGTATTCCTGGCGACTGCCAAGAGCTAATACAGGGTTTACACAATGATCGACACGGAGCCAACATGGAGGTGGCCAGTCGCAGTATAAAGGCTTGTGAATTTGTGGATATTTCATTTTGTAAGTGACACCTTACAAATAGAGTAAGTATGCGAGCATGCTCTGCTTATATTGTGTGAGTGCTGTGAACAGTGTAGTGTGAATGGAGCTCTCTGTAATAGTTTACGCACAACACTATGGCTTCCCTAGCCGTCACAGGGTTAAATTAACGACTGGGACACTAACTTCGCTCCAGTCCAAAACACTGCACTCATGCCTATCAGATTGCGTTCTCTCATTCTGCAGACGCCTACAGAGCCGTTACAATGAAAGGCTTGGAGAAGTGTGGGCGATGGGAAAGGGATGAGGTCATACCAAAATCACTGCTCTTGCCATTTACTTTTAACCGTTTCCGTAGATCTGTCAGCACTAGCAGAGCTATTACACAGTCTTTGTTTGTCAATTTAGATTGTAAAGCCAGATATCATTTGAGAAATGTCGTCCTCAGCTGGTGTTTCGATATGCTTTTAGCTTATCATTTATTTTTTGTTTTCATGAGTCCACTCTACATCGCAGTATAATATGCTGGCATTATAGCAATACAGAAATAAAATCACATTGTTGGGCAAAAATATGTATTTAACCGGAGTGTAACCCTGGACAATAATCCATATGTGTGGCGCGAAATAGACACAAACACAAAGGGTTAAAAATTCATTCCATTCTACTTGTTCCTTTCCATTAAGCACTGTACCCCTCTTTGCATGTTCCCACAATGCAATATTCTGCGATCCATTATGGTTTGAACATGACAAGTCGCTAGAATAGGGCAATGTTCTAAAAGCACAGCAATCACTACGGAAACAAATGGAATATTGCTTCTTATTCCAACTGGTTTTTATGACAGTTGCTCCAGATTTAGATCTCTGCAGAACTTTTCTGTTAGAGATACTTTTATAAGTTTCCCCTTCACTCGCTCTATCAGTGTATCCCTCCTCTCACAGTTCATCGGGCTGGGAGAAGACAGGAATGTGTGGGGACAGCACTTTTCTGAGCAAATACCCCGGCGTTTGTGATTATAGAGCGCTCAGACCAGGAACAAAAGGATTTAATGCGAATATAAAAGGTGTTTAATCAGCTAGCACTACTGAACTGACAGGGATGTGGAGAGCGGAGATAACTGGGGGAAACAGGGGGTGACAGGCCATACAGCGTCTAATTCCAGCAAACAGGCCTCGCAGAAACAGCGTTGGACACACATGTTTTAGTCGACATATTATAACATGCGCATGTTATGGAGGTGTATGCGGCAGAGCAGGAATCTGAGATCCACCATATTTTCCTGGATTCCTATCACGTGTACACATTGCAGGGTGGTGCATGAATTCAGCTGCTCTGTAGTATGCAGCATTCATGTGCTGCATGAGTGATATCAATTCTTTAACTGAGAAGGATCTGCAGTGATTGACTTCCATCCAGAAGCATTCACACTCTTTCTCCTGTCTAGGCGTTTGTCTTTTAATTGAGCAGATCTGATTTAACCTAATTTAGCAACAACAACAAAAAACACCAGACTGCAATAAATTCTCCTTAAACTTGTCACCTATTTCAGGTTAACACCACCTCAAGGACAATTTTTAATTTAGAGGCACTAGATCAAACCCTGATATCTGTTATAGATGTTCATGTACTTGTATGTATATGGCTTGTGGCTGGACAAACAGCATGAAACAAAAATGAATGAAAGGGGAAAAAAAACACAGATAAGAAATGTTCAGGATGCCTGAGAGGTTTAAACTTGTTCCAAAAAAAAAAAACCCAACAGACTTTGCACTGTAACAAACCATCCGTATCTGGACAGCTGAAGCCGGCTCGGATGCACCATGCCGCACAGTCAGAACGATTTGAGAAAATTAGTTATAGCCACGGAGCATTTATTTCTTTTTACATTTTTAAAAAGCACCAAATAAATGTCTTGTGTCTCATTAACCGTTTACCATCTCTTTAACAATTCTATTTCCAATCGTGCAGCAGCTGCATCTTGAGACACATGCCTGTCTCTTTAGTGGCCTGTTACATTTAATATGTTAAAGGAACACTATAGTCACCCAGACCACTTCAGCTCAATGAAGTGGTCTGGCTGCCAGGTCCCTCAGGTTTTAACCCTTCAGATTCAAATATAGCAGTTTCAGAGAAACTGCTATGCTTACATTGCAGGGTTAAGCCAGCTTCTAGTGGCTGTCTTCTGGACAGCCACTAGAGGCGCATCTGCGACGCTGGAGGCATATTATGCCTCCACCACGCAGAGCGTCCATAGGAAAGCATTGAGAAATGACGTCAGACGGGGGAAAGCATTGAGAAATGACGTCGGACGGGGGAGCTGACATCGGCGGGGGAGAAGAGGTCACCAGCGCTGGATTAAGGTAAGTGGCTGAAGGGGTTTTAACCCCTTCAGTGCCATGGGAGGAGGCACTCTCAGGGCACTATAGTGTCAGGAAAACCGCTTTGTTTTCCTGTGACACTATAGTGATGCTTTAAAGTTAAAGAACCACTCTAGGCACCCAGACCACTTCAGCTTAATGAAGTGGTCTGGGTGCCAGGTCTCTCTAGGATTAACCCTTTTTTTTTTTTATAAACATAGCAGTTTCAGAGAAACTGCTATGTTTATAAATGGGTTAATCCAGCCTCTAAAGCCTCTAGTGGCTGTCTCATTGACAGCCGCTAGAGGCGTTTGCGTGCTTCTCACTGTGAGACTGGCTGGATGCGCGTGCAGCTCCTGCCGCGCATGCGCATTCAGCCGAAGAGGAGGATCGGAGGCGGAGAGGAGGAGGAGAGCTCCCCGCCCGGTGCTGGAGAAAGAGGTAAGTTTAACCCCTTTCCTTGCCATCCAGCCCGGCGGGAGGGGGACCTTGAGGGTGGGGGCACCCTCAGGGCACTATAGTGCCAGGAAAACGAGTATGTTTTCCTGGCACTATAGTGGTCCTTTAACATTTGTAAAGTTAAATATAGCATTGCATGTGTAATGCAGTAATCTAGTTTGCAGTAATGTGATAAAAATGGAGGGCACAAATATAGGGGCACACACAGAAGCAAAAAGCTTATTGTTACGCTTTGCCATTGTAGACACTGTCCAACAAGAAGAAGGATGGGGACATCCTATTAAGAGTCCCTCTGCGCTATCCATGAGAGCCATATGTTAATTTGGCTCCAGGCTTGTGAGTATTCACATTCACCATATTACGATATCTATACATTTGACAATACTGTACTATGTTATTTTGCTTTGTTTTATAGAAACCATCAGACGTGTGTCCCACCTATTGTACGTAATTTAAGTATTTCTTGGAGTGGTATAAGGGGTTTCCACTCGGGTGGTTTGTAGCCATTTCTGTTACCGCACAGACTATCACTGTATATTTGTTTTTCACTGTCGCTTCTAGGTGAATTGCAGTATACACAGCGCTTATTATTCCAACATTATCTGGATAGCGGCACACACGGCTCTTATTATACCAACATTATCTGGATAGCGTCGCACACAGCTCACAGTATACCAACATTATCTGGAGAGCGTCGCACACAGCTCACAGTATACCAACATTATCTGGATAGCAGCACACAGCTCACAGTATACCAACATTATCTGGATAGCGGCACAAACGGCTCTTATTATACCAACATTATCTGCATAGTGTCGCACACAGCTCACAGTATACCAACATTATCTGGATAGCGGCACACAGCTCACAGGATACCAACATTATCTGGATAGCGGCACACACAGCTCTTATTATACCAACATTATCTGGATAGCGGCACACAGCTCAGAGTATACCAACATTATCTTGATAGCGGCACACACAGCTCTTATTATACCAACATTATCTGGATAGCGGCACACAGCTCACAGTATACCAACATTATCTGGATAGCGGCACACAGCTCACAGTATACCAACATTATCTGGATAGTGTCGCACACAGCTCACAGTATACCAACATTATCTGGATAGTGGCACACACAGCTCACAGTATACCAACATTATCTGGATAGCGGCACACAGCTCACAGTATACCAATATTATCTGGATAGCGGCACACACAGCTCTTATTATACCAACATTATCTGGATAGCGGCACACAGCTCACAGTATACCAACATTATCTGGATAGCGGCACACACAGCTCTTATTATACCAACATTATCTGTATAGCGGCACACAGCTCACAGTATACCAACATTATCTGGATAGCGTCACACACAGCATACCAATATTATCTGGATAGCGGCACACAGCTCACAGTATACCAACATTATCTGGATAGCGGCACACACAGCTCTTATTATACCAACATTATCTGGATAGCGGCACACAACTCACAGTATACCAACATTATTTGGATAGCGTTGCACACAGCTCACAGTATACCAACATTTATCTGGATAGTGTCGCACACAGCTCACAGTATACCAATATTATCTGGATGGCGGCACACACAGCTCTTAGTATACCAACATAATCTGGATAGCGCCACGCAGATACACAGATCACAGTATACCAACATTATCTGGATAGCGTCGCACACAGTTCACAGTATACCAACATTATCTTGATAGCGGCACACAGCTCACAGTATACCAACATTATCTGGATAGCGGCACACAGCTCACAGTATACCAACATTATCTTGATAGCGACGCACACAGCTCACAGTATGCCAACATTATCTTGATAGCGACGCACACAGCTCACAGTATACCAACATTATCTTGACAGCGACGCACACAGCTCACAGTATACCAACATGATCTAGATAGCAGCGCACAGCTCACAGTATACCAATATTATCTGGATAGCATCGCAAATTCTAGAGGCTACAAATTACCAGCAGGTTTCCAGCCTAGCTGATACGTTTTTGTAGTGTATGGCTAATAATGGCTAATAATGGCTGCTGCCATAGATACCAATCACTCACATAATAGCAGCTTGCTGGTAAGGTAATGAAACGCCCACCTGAGCATGCACATCTCACACTGCATGGAGTAGTGTTGATAGGCTCGTAGCGGCTGATAAAACTTAGGGACTGGGTTCGAACAAGACTTTTTGTTTAATATGATGTATAGGGATTTAGTGGTTGGCCTGAGGCTGGTGTTAAGTTTTTGGGGGGTTAGCAGCAGTCAGTATTGAGGAATGACAGGCTGGAAACCAGTTAAATTTTTCCAGGAATGTCTAAAGTGCCAACCAGCACCAAAGTCAAACAGCTTCAGAATTCTGGGCAAAATCCTCCTGGAAGATATGATCTGTGAACGGACTGATGGATGTGGCGGTTAGTGTTGGTGGTTTAGTAACGGTGTGAAATTGGGAAATGGACAGGGTTAATAAAGAGTCATTTTTTCTGTGTAATCTCGCCTTTTTCCTCACTCTTAGTGAGCACCATCTGTAGCACTGATTCCCCTACACGTTCTGCATATTTCTGGGATGATGCACTTATCTTGCATGGAAAATGAGACCTCACCATGAATGAACAGATAGGTTAACCTGCTAATTTGCAGATACAGGGAGAGAAATGATGTCATGCACAGAACAGATAGATTCACCTTATGTCTGGAGTGATGCTCTGTAGCTAACCAGATTCAATGGCTGGCTTTGTAGAAATACTCTGCAGTTAGACAGATTCAGTGGCTGGATTGGAACAATGCTCTGCAGTGAAACAGATTCAGTGGCTGACAATGCTCTGCAATAAAACAGACTCAGTGGCTGGTTTGGAGCAATGCTTTGCAGCTAAACAGATTCAGTGGCTGGACTGGAGCAATGCTCTGCAGTAAAACAGATTCAGTGTCTGGATTAGTGCAATGCTCTGCAGTAAAACAGATTCACTGGCTGGATTGGAGCAATGCTCTGCAGTAAAACAGATTCAATGGCTGGATTGGAGCAATGCTCTGCAGTAAAAGATTCACTGACTGGATTGGAGCAATGCTTTGCAGTTAAACAGATTCACTGACTGGATTGGAGTAATGCTTTGCAGTTAACCAGATTCAGTGGCTGGATTGGAGCAATGCTCTGCAGTAAAACAGATAAACTGGCTGGATTGGAGCATTGCTCTGCAGTTAAACAGATTCAGTGGCTAGATTGGAGCAATGCTCTGCAGTAAAACAGATTCACTGGCTGGATTGGAGCAATGCTCTGCAGCACAGGAAGTAAATTCTGTCAAACCTAGGTCAATGTCACCTCTGTATAACTTGATTCCAGTGGTAATTGGGAGATGGATGGAAAGAGAATCTGTCCTTATTTTTGGCTTATCTGATGAGTTCTGGGATTATTTTTATTATAGTATCACAGACAGAGTTATTCACTAAGAAGTTAATTGTTAGGAATTCAAAGTGAGCTCAAACTAAAAAGAAAATTCAGGCCAAGTCATCAAGTTATCTGTGTTTTCTGTTCAACAACCCTATAGCTCCCCACCTTGTTAGCCCTATATGCATCATCTAGGGATAGGCAGCCTTCAGTATTCCAGGTGTTGTAGAATACATCTCCCACAATGCACTGGCAGCCATAATCCTGGCAAAGCATCAAGGGAAATGTAGTCCACAACATGTAAAGGCTGCCTACCCCTGATCTAGACCCCCAGCTTACTGGCTATTATTATTATTATTATTATTACTATTAATAATAATAATAATCTTAGCAACTCCTTCAAATTCACTTTAACCAAATTGTTTCACTTTCTTTTATTTTGTTATCAATATTAATCTGGATCCCCATGATCATTTTACACATATTTAGGTTTGTCTGTTACTTTTTTTGTGTTTTCTTCCAAACTGTGACAATGTATGAGGATGTTCAGTAATGTAACATTGACACCACTAATGGCTGTACTGCACTATATTAACACAAAGCCTCACATATTACCTTTATCTATGGCCCACACAGCTCCATTTAAAGGGCCATACACCTAATGCACTATATTAAAGCCTCACACACAGCTCGATTAAAAGGGCCATACGCCTGATGCACTATATTAAAGCCTCACACACAGCTCGATTAAAAGGGCCATACGCCTGATGCACTATATTAAAGCCTCACACACAGTTCCATTTAAAGGACCATACGCCTGATGCACTATATTAAAGCCTCACACACAGCTCCATTTAAAGGACCATACGCCTGATGCACTATATTAAAGCCTCACACACAGCTCCATTTAAAGGACCATACGCCTGATGCACTATATTAAAGCCTCACACACAGCTCCATTTAAAGGACCATACGCCTGATGCACTATATTAAAGCCTCACACACAGCTCGATTTAAAGGGCCATACACCTGATGCACTATATTAAAGCCTCACACACAGCTCGATTTAAAGGACCATACGCCTGATGCACTATATTAAAGCCTCACACACAGCTCCATTTAAAGGACCATACGCCTGATGCACTATATTAAAGCCTCACACACAGCTCCATTTAAAGGACCATACGCCTGATGCACTATATTAAAGCCTCACACACAGCTCGATTTAAAGGACCATACGCCTGATGCACTATATTAAAGGTTCACACACAGCTCGATTTAAAGGGCCATACACCTGATGCACTATATTAAAGGTTCACACACAGCTCGATTTAAAGGACCATACACCTGATGCACTATATTAAAGCCTCACACACAGTTCCATTTAAAGGACCATACGCCTGATGCACTATATTAAAGCCTCACACACAGTTCCATTTAAAGGACCATACACCTGATGCACTATATTAAAGCCTCACACACAGTTCCATTTAAAGGACCATACACCTGATGCACTATATCCTCGCACTCACCACCATGACATCAGCTATCGGTCTCATTCATTACGACAATATTTATCCCTGTGACCCCAGATCTAGCCCAAGCAATGGGCCGACTGCCAGCCCCAGACTAATTCTTCCTCACACTGAGACTGGCAGCTGTTCCCTCATTCTGGAAATCAAGATTGGAATTTATCAGGTAAGACATGAAAGCCACGAAAACCACAGGAAGTAACAAGTATCATGTAGCGGAAAGATGCAGAGAAGAGATTTCACGTCTCTCAGTCTGAAAAGCGGCACATCGCAGACAAGCGCCTTAATGTGTAAATCACATGAACCAGACATGGTGGAACCAATCGCCATGGCCACGTTTCCTGCACAGAGACCACGACAGACAGGGTCTCGTTCTCCATCCACAGCCATTTAAAGGCTCCGTGCGCAGACGCTTTCTATGTCTACCCAACGTCTCTCATCACATCTGAATCCTGCCAAATGCCATGTTTAGACAACGTTCTGGCATTCTATAAACTCACTGTGGTCGTGTTCAGACCTGAGGTTTGATCTCAATGCTAACGCTGTGTGCACACAGGGTGCTTTAATCGCAGCCCAAAGATGGGACGCAGGGAGAAGGATTACCCAAATAAACCAAATTCACAGCAATTTGTAGAAACAATATGTAGTTAGCACTAGGGACTGAATGTTCAGATTAATCAAATAAAATTGATTCTTTAATGAATAATAGTAGCTTTTCTATTAACGTGGAATTACAAGTCTCACAATGCTCAGGCAGCTGCAGATAAATTAATTAACATCTTGGCGCATGTAAGGAGGACATGTAACTGCCGATTACCCCATATTTGCAGGTTAAATAATTAAAGTGCTGAACTACAGATCACGTTCTCACATAAACGATAAAGAAAGAGCCAGGATTGGCTGAAAGAGTTCGCTGTAGGACCTGTAAATGGATAGTCTCCCCCTCACCTCCCCCCCCCCAAGTCTCAATTACTAGCTGGGAATGGTTACGGGTTGTGTACTGTTTGAGATAAAATCCACTTACTTTAAGGAATTAAGACCTGGTCAATATGAGAATGTATTAACTCTATCATGTCCTAATAACGGAATGTGTTTAAAAGACAATACAGATGTAATATAATATAAATATTTGGCCCATTTGAGAGTTGGGGGATTGGCAGACAGGCAGGCATGTCATGACTTGCTCATCTGTAAAGTGGGCATGTCATTGGCACCCATACATGCCAGAGTGACAGACTGCCCAGCAAAGACGTTAATTAGTAGGGCCAATACTCTGAGCGCTGATATTCACTCGCCCTTCCTGACCATGGGTGGGAGGACTGGCGTGTCGGTAATCAGTAGGACACAGTGACCTGATCAGTCTGTATAAAATATAAAGAAAAGCTGTACGCTCATTACTACCCATTACACAGCGCTGCAGAACATGTTGGCGCTTTATACTCTAAAAAATATCCGACAGCATATAATTATCTGCTCCTATTGGTGGACACCTCCTGGTCCAATAATGCTGAAATGGTTTGGTTGCTAGGTAACGTGATGAATCATTAAATAAAAATAAAAAAATACACACAAAAAGTTTAAAAAAGTAAAAAGTTTTAAAAGATGTTCATTGCAGTCCAGGAAGGATGCAGCAGTCATTTCCTTCCCCACCCTGTGTTTCCACGTCTCGGGGAAACTGGAAATTGGCATGCTTCTACACTGGTATCATGCTGCAAGGGATTGTGGGACAGTTTCTTGTCCTCGACCTAATGGGGTTCTCAAGGATAGAGGAAACTACTAACAATGCAATGTATTTTTACTCCAACGGGAAGCCATGTCATTTAAGGTGTAATTAACCTTCTCCTTGCCAAGAGACACTTCTCGATTGTGTTCCAAATAAATCTCCAAATGTCTTGTGAATTAAAAACATCTGCCCTTTAAAGGAACACTCCGTTTTGATGTTGATTCATTCATAGTGTTTTTTTGTTTTTTTATTAAAAACACAAATAATGCATTGTACATTTATACAAAAACAATAAATACAAAATAACAAAAAACTTAAAGACCCCCAACAGTGACAGGACTACTTGGGGTCTGTTGGACACGGGGGGGGCAGGGAAAGATGAGATTTACTTACCTGATTCTGTCCCTCACGAGTGCCGCCGTATCCTCTTCAATTCCTGGCGCTTGAGCGGCTAAGTGCCAACATCAGCGCTGTACCCTCGTGCATGCGCGAGAGTACAGCAATGAGGTCTACGGAGAAAGTGCTTCATTTCCTTACAGCCATCACTAGTGACGGGCTGGGGGAAATAGCAAGCTTGACGGTGGTAGGAAAAATAATGAGACCAAGTAATCCCGACTTTGTCTCGATGTATCTTTTGACTCGGTTGGAAGTTCCATGAGATTCCAACAGTCAATCAGAGTATTTCATAAAGATTTTATCTATATGAAATACTTATTTCAGGGGTAACGGGGAGCAGTGCCGCTTTAAAATCAAGTTTGAGGTTCATATGTTTGCAGTAAATCTCCAGTCTTTGTAGCTTCTGTTGTGAGCACTCGCCAAACCAGGAAGTGATTCAGCTCACTTGTGCTTTCTGTAGCACTGCTGAGCTTGTCCCATAACCGTGCCTGGACACAGCAAGGATTTGTCTATAGAAAGCAGACAGATGAATTACAACTCTTAGAAACCTAAATCATTACAATATATGCAGAGGTTTGAAAACATGAGGAAAAATTAATTATTGCTTCTTTTTTTTAAATGCTTGTACAGGAACCCTCACGTTGCTGCAGAACTGAATATTTCATAGTGAACATTCCCCTTTTTATGGCAGTAAATGATTTCATGCAAACAGGTGGTCTGCCTCGCAGGAAGGACCTTGTCACAGCTACTGGTGACCCCACTCAGGAAACAGCAGGGGTTTATATATATAAATGCACACTCTGCACAAATAGCATTTTAAGAGGTTTTCCCAGCTCTGATCTTAAGGTTTAATTGCAAATTGCTCTGCGCAGAATGGCGAGCGGTCCTGGCTGCGCACATTAACATTTTTCTATTCTTTTCCTATATATTAGAAGCTGTGGCGTGAACAATTATTTAGCTTTTTTTCTGCAGTAGAAGGAAACACCCCCTGGGCATTAGTAAGCCGACTGTCTAGAAATGATCTTGGTTTTACAGCTGGATTGGAAAACGTGCCCTCCGGCTAACAAAAGAGGAGGAAACAGGAACACCCAGACCTGAAACACAGAGACTGGCGGGCAATGGGAGAGCAGCACTCAAAGAGAGAGACAGAGGGTGACAGCACCCACAGAGAGAGACAGAGGATGGCAACACTCACAGAGACAGAGGGTGACAGCACCCATAGAGAGAGAAAAAGGGTGATAGCACTCACAGAGAGAGACACAGGGTGGCAACACCCACAGAGAGACACAGAGGATGGCAAGACTCACAGAGAGAGACAGAGGGTGACAGCACCCACAGAGAGAGACAGAGGGTGACAGCACCCACATAAAGAGAGACAGAGGGTGACAGCACTCACAGAGAGAGAGAGAGTGGCTGCACTCAAAAGTGGTTGCACTCAAAGAGAGAGACAGAGGGTGGCAACAATCAAACAGAGAGAGACAGAACGTAACCGCCCCCGTAGAGAGAGACAGAGGAAGGCAGCACCCAATGAGAGAGACAGAGGGTGACAGCACCCACAAAGAGAGACAGAGGGTGACAGCTTTTACAGAGAGAGACAGAGGGTGACAGCTTTTACAGAGAGAGAGACAGTGTGACACCACCCACAAAGAGAGACAGAGGGTGACAGCACTCACAGAAAGAGACAGAGGGTAGCAGCAACCACAGAGAGAGACAGAGGGTGGTAACATTCAAACAGAGAGAGACAGAGCGTAACCGCACCCACAGAGAGAGACAGAGGGTTGCAGCACCCAATGAGAGAGACAGAGGGTGACAGCACTCACAGAGAGAGACAGTGGGTGACAGCACTCACAGAGAGAGACAGAGGGTGGCAACATTCAAACAGAGAGAGACAGAGGGTGGCAAGAATCAAACAGAGAGAGACAGAACGTAACCGCACCCACAGAGAGAGACAGAGGGTGGCAGCACTCACAGAGAGAGACAGAGGGTGGCAGCACTCACAGAGAGAGACAGAGCGTAACCGCACCCACAGAGAGAGACAGAGGGAGGCAGCATTCAAACAGAGACCGAGCAAAACAGCACCCACAGAGAGAGAGACAGAGCTTAACAGCACTCACGGAGTGACAAAGAATGATGGCACCCACAGAGAAAGAGAGGGTGACAGCACTCTTAGAGAGAGACAGAGTATGACAGCACCCACAGAAAGACAGAGGGTGACATCAGCCACAGAGAGAGGGTGGCAGCGCTCACAGAGAGAGACTGAGGGGGGATAGTGTGTGCTGTATAGGAGATAGTTAGTGTAGCAGTATTTGGGGGACAGTATGTGCTGTACTGGGGATGGTGCTTACGGTATCTGAGGGGGGCAGTATATATGTTGGGGGCAGTATGGTGCTTATGGTATCTGAGGGGGGCAGTATATATGTTGGGGGCAGTATGGTGCTTATGGTATCTGAGGGGGGCAGTATGGTGCTTACGGTATCTGAGGGGGGCAGAATATATGTTGGGGGCAGTATGTGCTGTACTGGGGATGGTGCTTACGGTATCTGAGGGGGGCAGTATATATGTTGGGGGCAGCATGGTGCTTATGGTATCTGAGGGGGCAGTATACACTGCATTGGGGGCTGGGGTGCACTGCATTTAGAGGGACAGTGTGCGCTGAATGAAGGGGAGTAAGTGAGTGCTGTATTGGGGATGCTGCTCACTGTAATTGGGGAGATAATATGCCCTGCCTAGCAGGGTTAGACAGTGCACTCTGTATTCGGGGAGCAGAGCGTGTTCTGCATTGAGGACAGTATACAGTAAAGCAGACAGAGTTGTATGAGCTCATTGTGCTGAAATCCAAAGACATTAACACTCAGACAGACCATTTTGGCAAAGAATGCCTTGTAAGTGTGCAAAAACCCCTGTCTGCACAGTAACCGCAGCTCAGACACAGTGCACAGCCAGGTATCAGAGAGAATTACTAACATCAACCAGAAAACATGACTCTCCCACAACAAAAGCAGCTGTGTTCAAAGTCAATGTCCATTTACAGACAGCAATCATTACTGGATCGAACACTCCTGGTGCCTTACAAACATGAGAAACGCCAAAACACTAGACAAATAGCACACTTACAGTGAATAATGCATGTATTAATGGGAAAGACACTGGAATCTCTTGCATACCTTCCAAGTGTCCTATTTTAGAGGGACAGTCCCTCTCTTTTGTATGAGCTGTGTACTTTGGGTGCATACAGCAACATTCAGAGACATAGGCAAGTGGGACCCTTATCAATGTTGTATTTTTTTAATTTAATATATATCCCCATCATGGTGATTTGTGTTGTTTCCATGGTGGTCCAATTGGTGTAGAACAGTGGTAGAAGCCGGGGGAAACCTGTACCCGCCACTCACGCTATATCCTGCATATGGGGTCATGTTCAGTCCTTGGTCCCCTACTGTTCTCCATCTATACTGCTTCCCTTGGTAAACTCATTAGCTCCTTTGGCTTCCAATATCATTTCTATGCAGATGACATGCAAATCTACCTGTCCTCTCCTTATTTCTCCCCGTCCCTCTTGACTAGTGTCTCTGACTGCCTCTGCTATTTCTAACTGGATGGCTGCCCACTTCCTTAAACTCAACTTGACCAAAACTGAAATTCTGGTCTTTCCTCCCTCCCTCAAGTGTTGCTACTCCTGTGTGTGTCTACCTCCAAGTCAACGGTGCTACCATCAGCTCCACCACACAGGCTCGATGCCTAGGTGTTCTCTTTGACTCCTACCTCTCCTTCAGTCTATCGCTAAATCCTGCTGCTTCCATCTCAAAAACATTGCGCTCACATGACCCTATTTAACGCCAGATGCAACTACGGTGCTGGTCCATTCCACTGTCCTTTCTCGCCTTGACTACTGTAATCTGCTTCTCAGTGGTCTTATGTGCTCCCAACTTGCGCCGTTACAGTCCATAATGAATGAGGCAGCGAGGCTCATCTACCTGTCCGCCCACACCTCCCACGCCTCACCCTTCTGTCAGTCCCTACATTGGCTTCCTATAAAATATAGAGCTCAATTTAAAATTCTGGTTCTTGCTTTCAAATCTCTACATAATGATGCTCCTACCTATCTATCCTCCCTTATACACAAGTATGTCCCGTCTAGGCCCTTACGATCTGCTGAAGACTTACGTCTATCTTCTGTCCGTACTCCCACCTCTGATGCTCGCCTTCAAGATTTCTCCAGGGCTTTACCGTTCATGTGGAACTCACTTCCCTCCTCCGTTAGATGCTCACCCAGTCTCCACTCCTTCAAAAACTCATTAAAAACCCACTTCTTCATAAAAGCGTATCAATTAAACTGTTAATAGCTCCTGACTGATTCCTCTTCTGCGACTGTCACTAGTCTAATACTATCCTTACCTTTTATGTCACTTTACCCCACTCCCTCTAGCATGTAAGATCATCAGGCATGGCCCTCAACCCATCTGTTCCTGTGTGTCCAACTTGTCTGGTTAAAACTACATGTTTGTTCGTCCACCTAATGTAAAGCGCTTCGGAATTTGTTGGCGCTATATAAATAATAACATAATAATAATAATGTTGGTCCCCAAAACCATGAATTATCTTCAAGGACCCTAACATGATGGTTGCAAGGGGCGAAGCTGCAGATATCCAGTTGCACTTCAGAAAAGATCAGCTGCTTTTTTCATAGATGGCACCCCAGGTCAATGCACACCCCCTGCTTGTACCCTCATCTCCCCAAATCTTAAATATCCACCCCATAGTCTGTAACTCTGTATGACAGCAACACATGCTCCCAGCCTTTGCAGGGTAGGTTCAAATGCCCTCTAATGAAAACAGCTCCTGTAATAATATAACAGGCCTAACACTCTCCAAAAATACTGCACAAGAATTCGAGACGCAACCGCCACACTAGAACAGGTCACCTGCACGAAACACAGGCACCAACGGTACGGCAGTCAGAACAAGACCCGTGAAACCATCCGAGAATTCCCTGTTGAGTTCTGATGTGGATCCTGGCAACAAGCAATCAAATAGAGAGACAACTCAGTATTATTATTATTATTATTTAGATTGAACACATTGATGTGATTTGTGATCACGTTCTGCCTCTCCCTATCCTGCATGGCCTTTAGTTTGATAAACAGTGTTTGCGCCAAGAGAGAACTTTAAGATGGCTGCCCCTATGGAGTAATGGTCATCCAGGAGAAGTGCTGCAGAGTGGTGTTTATTATATATTTAAGCAATACAAAACGGTGTACAAGGAGGCTATATGTCATGTTACAATTTACTTTAAATAATTAAAACTGATGATGGTTTCCCTTTAACCTGTGCGGAGAGTGACAACAATGACAGCCCCACAGATTCTGATCCCGCGTTTACAAGGAAAGGATGAATTATTAGAAACCATTTTGAATCGGGCCCTCACGTCGTGCTGCCTGAGATACTTTAAGATGTAATCAGGATATTTAGTTATGAAGCCCAGGAAAGTGTGTGAATGGGCGTCTTGTCTGCTGTGGGAACCTGCCTATTGGGTGCATCTGAGGTCAGGACACGACAGTTGGGTAACTGAGTCTTGGCCAAGAGAAGTAGCATTATAATGGGTGATAAAATCTTCTCCTGCTAATCTTTAGAGGAGCCGATTGCTATCACGGGTACAATTGCCAGTTGCTTTTAATCGTTTTTTTTATGCATGAAACAGAAAATGCAGAGGAATGTGCTGGCTGCACATCGAGGCTGCAATAAGTAAGTTGGCAGGTTGGCTCGTACAATAAAAGCCTGTGTGTATGTCCCCGGCTCAGGAAATTCCCCCATACACGGCCTGCTGAAATACTGACACACTTGGCACAAAAGGATTCTGGGTAACATCGAGCGCACGTGCGGCCTGGGGATTCCGTATGCTTTGGGAATTGTGAAATGCAAAACAATATAACTTTGCTATCAGGATGCTATGGAAAAATGGAGTGCTACAACCAGCAGGGTTCCATTAACATCACTGCTAACCTGAAGGATGTAGAACGTATAAGGATCTCAAATTAAAGGGACAATACCCTTTCAAATCTAAAACTTGATAAGTATCCTAGTCCGGGCTATAAACTCATTAAATATTACATTTAATGTTTCCGGGTGACACTGAAATGTCTTTAGCGGGTACTGTCACCCAGGCAAACATTAAAGCTATGAAAGCCATGTGAGGCGCCCAATGTAGAGACTCAATGTGGGGCACAGACATACATCCTGCCAGGGATATATATTGGCACATGTACGCGTTTAGCCATTCCATCTGAGTTATTCACTAAACTTGTAGCTGTCAGGAATTGACAAGAAAATTGACAATTCCAGGCCAAAATAGTTGATCCGGAATATAATTGAACCCAGAATCATCGTGATTATGCTGTTATGAGATTTGCGAATCCCTGAACAATTCCGGTCAATTTTCAGCTTAGTGAATAAGTCTAACTCCGTTGGATTTGTTTTAATAAAGGGACACTCCAACATTAGCAATAAATTCATATATTAGTAACATTGGACTGCCCATTCTTTAATTTAGATTTAGCCCCTTGTCCTAAAATAGGATACTTTTCTCTAATCCGGCAGTAAGATGGTCTCCTCAGTTTGGCTCCACAACTATGAGATCTTTACTAGTGACGTTCTCTCGAGTCAATACGAAGAGTCTCGAAGGGAAGTATTAAGGTCCAATGGCGCGTGCACAGCAATCACTCCAGCAATGCTTCCCTGTGAGGAACTCTAGCTTCTGTAGATCTCAATTCTGCTATAAGGCCAGGACAGCTGGCTAGAAAGGTTTATATTAAGAGATTAATAAAAGTGCTGCTGATTTATTTTATAAAATAAGAAACAGGGGGAAACAGTATAAACATATTCAGCAAGCTGAAGTGCGTTATGTGTATTCCTTTAATCAGTGAAAATAACTAGGATTACTATCACTATATAAAGTTTACTATAAAGAATTTTTTTTTTAAAAAGCTTACAATTTAGGTTCTGTATTGTAATATTGAAAAAACTGCGATCGATCAAATAAAACCCAGAAATTAATCACTTCCATCACCAAAAGCAGTTTTCACACCAGTAGTACTAATTATTGATTTCACAGAGCAATTATTCTCCTTTAACTGGGGGTAAAGGTGCGTCATTTTGTATTAGGAACTGTTTGCTAGCAGACTGGGCTGTGCACTGTATGTTCAAACAATTATCATATCTTTCAAGTTTTTGACAATAAAATAGTCCCTAATTAACTTGTCAGAATCAGGAAGCTGTCCCAACCAAGGGCCGGTCCAGTTACACAATTTGCAGCTGCACATCACAAAGACAGAGGAAGGGGGGTAACCTTGGGGTAGCTGACAAACCTAGCACCGAATATGATTTATAACTTTGCAAGCCATAATACTGCAATTAGATTACACACCGTTTGAGTCTTTTTAAACGAACACTCCACTGAATTTAGATTATTTTTTATTTTTGCAATTTAGTAGATATACCCCACAAAGAAACCTACGTGTATTTTTCTTTATTTTTTTTGGAGCTTTTCAATGGAGAATATAAGATGAAAAAAAAAACAGTTGCAAATCCTCTGTCTGCTCCCCTTTATTCCCAGCCGGAGAATACTCTAATCACAGACTTTTTACTGAGTAGCCTCGAAAATCGAATGCATTCATTGGAATGGGTGAAAGGCAGACACGGGCTAGCACAGATCTGCAGGGGCTAATGGAAGCAAAAGAAAACCTCAGAGGCTCTCCGAATGATGGCCGGGGAGCGGTTGTCCTGCTTCCATTTATTAAAAAGCCGATTTAAATAACAATCATAAACGGTCAGGAAAATGGCAGACTTCAGATACATGAAGCACTTCAGCAATCTGTAATGCTCTGTGTGTGTGGAGTGTCCCTTTAAAGTAAAGTATAATAGGTAGGCTGTGATTTGCTCATCACGGACAGCAAACAGCATAATAATAATGTCTGATGCAGGATAATACGGGTCAAACAGTGTAATAATGTCTGATGCAGGATAATATGGGTCAAACAGTGTAATAATGTCTGATGCAGGATAATACGGGTCAAACAGTGTAATAATGTCTGATGCAGGATAATACGGATCAAACAGTGTAATAATGTCTGATGTAGGATAATACGGGTCAAACAGTGTAATAATGTCTGATGCAGGATAATAGGGCTCAATCAGTGTAATAATGTCTAATGCAGGATAATATGGGTCAAACGGCGTAATAATGTCTGATGAAGGATTATATGGGTCAAACAGTGTAATAATGTATGATGCAGGATAATATGGGTCAAACAGTGTAATAATGTATGATGCAGGATAATATGGGTCAAACAGTGTAATAATATCTGATGCAGGATAATACGGGTCAAACAGTGTAATAATGTCTGATGCAGGATAATACAGGTCAAACAGTGTAATAATATCTGATGCAGGATAATACGGGTCAAACAGTGTAATAATGTCTAATGCAGGATAATATGGGTCAAACAGTGTAATAATGTATGATGCAGGATAATATGGGTCAAACAGTGTAATAATGTATGATGCAGGATAATACGGGTCAAACAGTGTAATAATGTATGATGCAGGATAATACGGGTCAAACAGTGTAATAATGTCTGATGCAGGATAATACAGGTCAAACAGTGTAATAATATCTGATGCAGGATATTACGGGTCAAACAGCGTAATAATGTCTGACGCAGGATTATATGGGTCAAACAGAGTAATAATGTCTGATGCAGGGTAATATGGGTCAAACAGCGTAATAACATCTGATGCAGGATAATACGGGTCGAACAGCATAATAAAGCTGATGCAGGATAATATGGCTCAAACAGCATAATAATGTCTGACGCAGGATAATATGGGTCAAACAGCATAATAATGTCTGATGCAGGATAATATGGGTCAAACAGCGTAATAACATCTGATGGCGGATAATATGGTTCAAACAGCGTAATAATGTATGATGCAGGATAATATGGGGTAAAGAGAGTAATAAAATCTGATGCAGGATAATATGGGTTAAATAGCGTAATAATATCTGATGCAGGATAATATGGGTCAAACAGCATAATAACGTCTGATGCAGGATAATATGGGTCAAAAGACGTAATAATATCTGATGCAGGATAATACGGGTCAAACAGCGTAGTAAAGCTAGTGCAGGATAATATGGGTCAAACAGCGTACCGTAATAATGTCTGATGCAGGATAATACGGGTCAAACGGCATAATAATGTCTGATGGAGGATAATATGGGTCAAATAGCATAATAATGTATGATGCAGGATAATACGGGTCAAACAGCGTAATAATATCTGATGCAGGATAATACAGGTCATACAGCGTAATAAAGCTGATGCAGGATAATATGGGTCAAACAGCGTAATAATGTCTGATGGAGGATAATATGGGTCAAATAGCATAATAATGTATGATGCAGGATTATATGGGTCAAACAGAGTAATAATATCTGATGCAGGATAATATGGGTCAAATAGAGTAATAATATCTGATGCAGGATAATATGGGTCAAACAGCGTAATAATGTATGATGCAGGATAATATGGGTCAAACAGTGTAATAATGTCTGATGCAGGATAATATGGGTCAAACAGCGTAATAATGTATGATGCAGGATAATACGGGTCAAACAGTGTAATAATGTCTGATGCAGGATAATATGGGTCAAACAGCGTAATAATGTATGATGCAGGATAATATGGGTCAAACAGTGTAATAATGTCTGATGCAGAATAATAGGGGTTAAGCACGCACTATAGGAAGCCAGTACCCAGCCACAAGGAACACAACCCTTGTAGGCATTAGGGGATTACCGGTATGTATAAAAAAAAGGTTGTGTTCTGAAAAGTGGTCTCACGTACTAAAAGTGGGGCAGTTACTATGGAAACCAGCAAGCACATATTCCGTTGGTGACTCCGCCCCTTTCCCATGTTTAGACGGCTTTTCAGAACGGACACTTTTTATGCATAACTCCCGTAACATTTCACACTTTTTAAGTCAGTGAATTTAGTTCAAAGAAAGAGAGTACCATCCACGGCACATGTAAGGAGAGGTCCAGCTTACTGCAGTGGAACCAGAAGAAAGGGGCATTTGCCCAAACAGGAAATGGTGGAGAACTGAGTCCACCCATAAGGCCAATTTAGGTGGGGGAGGGGGAGGAAGGCTAATTCGAGAATGTTTGGCCTAAGTTTAGCATATTTTTAATATCACAATTACATAGTTACATAGGCTGAAAAGAGACTTGGGTCCATTATGTCTAGCCTATCTCACATCTGTTTTTGCGGTTGATCCAAAAGAAGGCAATAAACCCAGTATAAAGTGCTTCCAATTTTAGAAAAAAATCCTATTTCACCCCAGAATGGCAGTCAGATCTCTCCTTGAATCAAGAAGCTATTACCCCACTAATTAAAAACGATATCACTGAACATTATGTTTTAACAAGTATGTATCCAGTTGCTGTTTAAACATCTGTGTAGACTCTGATAAAACCACCACTTCAAGCAGAGAATTCCACATCCTTATTGCTTTTACTGTAACAAAAAAAAACCTTTCCTTTGCCTCAGACTAAATCTCCTTTATTCCAGTCTAAATGTGTGACTTTGTGTCTTATGTGTAGTCATGTTTCTCAATAGAGTTCCAGATAATGGTTTGTATTGGTGCCCAAATATATTTGTATAATGTTATCATATCCCCTCTGAAGCACCATTTTTTCAAAACTAAAGTGATTTCAATTGCCATGATATCCTTCTTTAGAACAGGTGCCCAAAATTGCACAGCATATTCAAGGTGTGGTCTTACCAGTGATTTCTAAAGAGGCAAAATAATATTCTCATACCGAGAAATAATGCCCATATTTAAGCATGACCATACCTTACTGGCCTTAGCAACTGCCGGTTGGCATTGCAAATTGTTGCCTTGTTTGTTGTCTATGACAATTCCTAAATCCTTCTCGTGTGTTGTTATCCCTAATTCACTACCATTTAGGATGTAAGTTGCTTGTGCATTCTTTACCCCAAAGTGCATAACTTTGCATTTTTCCATATTAAATTTCAATACATGAGAATCCTCAACAAGATACATAGCAGACGTGATACAAAGCAGCAACCCTATCAAAGGCCAGGGGGAGAGTGGACATTATTTACTAAACTCCAGATTGTAATGAATTAAAATATAAAAACAGCCAAACCAGCTGATATGAAAACTTTACCAACGGCGTTGCTTTTTAACCCAAATTTTGTTAATTTTTATTTTAATTTACTACAACTTTGTGTTAATTAAATAAACTCTAAAAATGCATTTCTCTGTGAAATCTCAGAAGTTTGGCAATATCAATTTATTAGACATTCCTCTTGCTCTAAATTGTGCACAAATCTTAGGGATTTGGTATGGGAATTTATCTGCAATGCATTGGGAAAAACATCCCCGCCTTGTGTTTAGAGAATCCTCTCACCCAGTACAGACTGTATGACACGCCAGGGATTCTCAGATTAAGACACCGATCTAACTATTTCTCAGCTTTCCATAGGAAAGGCCACTACTGGCAAGCAGTTAAGGGATTTATTAATGAAACAGGACTCTGTTTTCATCTGACAAACAAACAACGACAATATTTATACATTATTTAAAACTACCAAAATCTCATACATTTTTTATTTTTCTAAATATGATATTTTGACCTAAAATCAACATCGATTTTAATCCACCACATATCACTAGTAATCGATTGCTGTACCCGCAGCTTTTAATCTGCAATTTCACATTATTTTCTACAGAAACAGCCAGAAAAATCACTTAACAGAAGTTTAAATTAAATAAATCATTGCAATTCCTTTACTTTTTTTCCCCCTTCAACGTCTGCCCTTGGCAAAGTGCTGACCCTCCCTGATGGTTCGGGCGTTCATGGTCGGATTTTTCACCACACACAGTACAAACAAATTTCCTTTCCTCCATCACTAGGGGAGGGGAATAATTACTCACTCGAATAGCCATTGTCACACTGAAAAATGATTCTACATTAAAGGTTTCCCTTTGTCGGGGTCACAGCCTATACAGCACTTTCCTCGCTGGCCCCTGGGTTGGTAGATTATTAAACCTTTTTCTGTGTCAGTGTACTTTACAGACAAAACACCACACAGGGCCATTATGTGGCTTATGGGTGGAGTTGGGACGGCAAGCCCTAAGGAAAACACGACATTTCCCAGAATAATATGGAAAAAATTAACCTCGGCTTTGTTAGGAAATTAAAGTGTGTATTACTACATGGGTCGGTCACCTGGGCTAGGTATTCATTAATAAATAAAGCACTAAAAACAATGTACACATTGTGCTGAGATATATTACAATGGCTCAGCTATATATTTAAAGATAATATTAATAAACATTTTTGAGCTCCCTTTGCAAACGGTATTACTTTAAATATTTGTTACTCAGTGTTATAAAGATTTTCACCAATGGAGTGCTTGGAAATAACATTACGATTTGTTAAAAAAACAACTGATCAATTGTGGAAAAAAAATCTTAATGTAACTTTGCCCAAAAATACAAGTCGTCACAGGGTCTTTAATTGCTTTTTAGAAGAGAGACTGTACTGATATCACGTACCACCTACACAGAAAGAAATACCTTCATTCATGAAAAAACATGAATGAAGCTATTCAGGAAACTGGCAGAAGCTATGGCGCATTTTCTACAGATTTATCGAATACTTTAGTCATACCTTTCGATAAATAAACCCTCTTGAGACTCTCGCACTACATATCCCACAAGCCACGTCCTGCTCCTTTTAGAATGCTTGGATTTGTAACACACACAACTAATTGTGATTTACGGTATTTATTTTGTTAGTTTATTTACTGCATTTTATGCATTAGCTCACTGGCGTAATAAAAACGAATCTGCATGTCACTGCAGAGATCATTATTATAAAAGGCTGCATTAAACATTTAATATAGCGTACGCTGCTGTGAGAAACTGCAATTGCAAAGCTACCTGAATTGCACATTAGTAGCAAGCTAGACCCCGGCAGAGTTATTGATTTTATTACTTATTTATTGCAGTGTACATATAAATCTGGTCACTCTGTAAATAAAACCGGTGCATTAAGGAGGATGTAAGCTTGAGGTCAGGTCGGGCCTCAATTTCCGACTTTGACGCCCAGCACCTGTTAAGTGCAGGGACATGAGGTGCTGGCAGAATACGGGAGGGGGACCAGCAGGCCTATCCTAATTTGCAGTTCAGGTTACCGGAAGCGGAAAATATTTTTAGCTTGTATATAGCCTACTTGTCTTCCAGTCAGGCTCCTAGAGGAGAGAGAGGCTTCCTCTGCCGCCACCAGGGGTAAATGTACAAACTGAGAGGCACGATCGATATCACGGGCCGACAGGGATTAGTAAACAGGAGCAGTGCCTGTCAGCTGCAGCCACAATACACCGTTTATTCAATCTCAGTTGTGAAAAAGCACAACTCGGCCTAGTCTTCAGATGTGTTTTGTGATCCCAGAACCACATTAGCTCCGATCGCACCATAAACTGCGTGCCTTCTGAGAGGTTTTGACAGACCGTCTCCTCTTGTTATAAGCATTAAATTACACGGCAACAGCCCACAAATGAGTGTGAGAACCCAAGTCCCCAGCCCCCACAAAGCCTACAGTTTGTTATTTGCAATTAGAGACGAGCTGTGATAAAAAATAAATAATTTAGCAGAACGTCTGTGTTCTAAATCCCATTTACTACTCACCAGCATACAGGGATAATCACTAGAGTGTGGATTGTTGAGAATTTAGAGTTAAATTAAAACTTTAGACCAAAAAAAGCCAAACTGAGCACATCGAAATTCACTTTGAATTAAGTTTAAAATTCAATGAATAACCGAGTTTCATGTTCATTAACTTTGAAAAGGCAAAACTAGCACATCGCACATGCCCGGCTTTAGTGGACACATTTCTAAATCTGAGAACTATTACACTAAACGCCAAACTTTATTTGTGTTATTTCCTTTCTTAAACTGATAATACGTTCAATCACGGAGGTGCCTGGCTACTACTGCGTTTATTTGCCATGTACGTGGAATGACTGGCATGTCACTGCCCGTGTGATATCATCCCAAGTACCTCCATGGGCAGGTGGACTCCACATCACACAAACTAGGTCTCTTCCCATACTATAAAGCCTGATGTAAATTTCCTTTCAATACCATCATGTGTTAAACGGGTAAATCCCACAAATCTAAGGAAACATGCATATTTTATTTTAAAAAATAAAAATTGTAAAAATTAAAAATGAACATCCCGTAGTATGCAGCTGCATTACAAGTTAAACAAAAAACAAGAATTAATATAGAAATGTTTCACAAATCCCAGCCAGAATACATCCTGCTAATTTGCTTAATGGCCGGGATACAGTTATTGCTTTTATTTGGTCCCCAGGACGTACTTGAAAACCGGAGTAATCTGAATGTACCTTGCCTGGTTAAAGGACCACTACAGGCACCCATACCACTTTAGCTCAATGAAGTGGTCTAGGTGCCAGGTCCCCCTAGTTTTAACCCTGCAGCTATAAACATAGCAGTTTCAGAGATACTGCTATGTTTACCCTGCAGTGTTAATTCAGCCTCTAGTGGCTTTCTCCCTGACAGCCGCTAGAGGTGCTTCCGCGATTTACACAGAGTAGATCGCACTTATTTGATGCTGGATGTCCTCACAGACCTCCAGCATCAAAAAAGTTTCCTAAAGGAAAGCACTGAGTAATGCTTTCCTATGGGCAGGTTTGAATGTGCGCGCGCATTCGGCTTCACTCGGGAAGTTGACGTCGATGGAGGAGGAGAAGAGGGAGCCCGGTGCTGGATTAAGGTAAGCAAATAAATTGTTAATTAACCATTTACTCGCCATGGAAGATGCCCTAGTCACCGTTTAGGTGACTAGGGCTCTATAGCGTTAGGAGTACATATTTGTATTCCTAACGCTATAGTGTTCCTTTAAATACTTTTGTTATTATTATCTTGCTATTCCTCTGAGAATAAATCAGATTTTTTATTTTCGGTCTCGGATCACTCAGGCCTGCCACCGGTGTCGTCTCACAAAAGCCGGACGCCGTCGACGGCTGCAGGAATGTGTACAGTGAACTATTCTGTTATATCCGGTAAAAGGGTGGAACAGACTGACTAACGAGTCTCTAATATATTTACTTTTAGACAATACCACAAACCATGAGCAAAACACTGATAGGGATATTAACAGCTGGAAAAACACCTCTCCACAAAGGCATGCTAAAAACAAAAGGCTAATCAGCTGGCAGCTCCACTCACTGACCTTTCAAACGCCCAAACTTTAGTAACACATAGAAAGACACAATTTCTACAAGTGTAGGACAGAAAGCATACATAGAGTAGATACATTGAGGAAATCTTCAAGGAGCTCAAGTACCCGTGAAGTGCCTGATATTATTCACTATCTAGTGAGTGCAATCATTAACCATCCCTGTACGTATAATTTATACTGTCCTACTCTAGTAAGTAAGGTTTCTTTCCTACACTTGTAGATATTGTGTCTTTTTATGACGTTTTCTAAGAACATTGAGGAGTTCTGTTTGTTCTATAAGTGGTATTGATATAAGGGTAATTCCTTTTATTTTTTCACTGTAGTGGTATTTTAAACTGTCATTTGTGGGTGTGTTATTAAGTTTCATATTTTAAAAACACCGCTTGGAGGATTGTGTCACTTTACAAAAGGCATTCTGAGAAGGCGTCAAGTAAGTACAGGCCACCAAGTTTCACATCTATAGTACGGAACTAAAGAAATCACTGATGAAAAAAGGGTGGTATTTGACCCTGAACCACGACTGCTATCAGCTTACTGACAGCTCTTTTGACTGTGTTGTGAATGGAGCTGTACACTGCAATCACATGATCTAACAAGTATGGATGGCTCTTTCACAGTGTCTTTTGGGGGAGACAGACATATCCCCTTGTTAGGGGGATCTGCCCCTTTAAAAATCAGTCTTGCTTGTCGTGTCTGTTGCCTGCTGGCTCACCCCAGCTGGCCTCCCAGATCCATACCTCCCATTGTTAGGCGGTATGCAATAAAAAATAAATACATAAATAAATAAAAATTAGCAAAAAAAGATTGCTCCAGTTATTTTATCCTCAAAGGAACCCAGTGACGCTACAGTGTCATAATAATTTTGGTGTCACTACCCACATATCAACAAACAAAAAAATACATGTAGAAGTTTTATTAAAAGTAGCATTATCTACCAAAGTGATGAAGATGATCAAGATTTGGTTATGATGAAAGGCTAGAAAACATGAAAACAGTTTACGTTACAGAGCGATGTCTTGGAGGGCATATTGTTATTATTATTGGTATTTATATAACGCCAGCTTATTCCGCAGCGATAACATTATACAAATTTAGACAGGATTACTTTTCCTATTTTGTAGCAAACGGGAAACTGCTTCACATTTTTTTTTCATGAGGGTTTTTAAGCATAGATGTGTGGAAAGCTAAACTTGATGGACTTGAGACTTTATTTGAAAATATAATACTCTGAAAATATGTAACTATTTATGTAGCTGCTGAGATAGTGCAAAGGATAGAGCTCCAGCAGCAGTCTTCCAGAGACACGGGTTTAGTTCTTGTAAGCGCAATAAACTTTTCATGCAAGGTATACACAGGTCAGAAGTTTATTAGCTCAATGTTACAATTTATTCGGCACCAATTAGCCTTTTGTCATTTCGATTTACTTTTAGACAGACAGACTAGGAATTTGTCAGCCAGTTGTACTCGGTGCCAACTCTAAAGATGGTTTCTTACGGACGGTGAAAACGGCACGGCAACATTGGAAGAGCCAGGAAAGTTCAAATCGGGAGATGCTTTAGGAAAGAATTTTGGAAGATTATAAAGACATGTTTGATAACGAGCCACTAAATTAAACATATATAATGTACTAGATTATAGTGACTCAGTGACTTGGATTCTTTCCTCAGACAAACCTGCGGTTACATTAAAACTATCAAAATGAATCATATCGTAATACCCCCAGGCTGTAATATAATGTCAGCTGCGTTCAGATTTATTAGAAACTTTAGACGTTGCGATACAAAATTAAACACAATATTTACCCTGCACTTGCTCAGGCCTGTTTTAGCTTTTTCTATGATGCCCATCATATTACTGTTATACTATTTCTGGTACGTTTTCTTTTTCATACACGTTATCCTTTTAGACTGTAGTGATACAAATGTTAAATTAAGCCGCCATCACAGATCACTATTTCCTCTGTATCTGTATGTTTCATTACTTATCCCTGGGCCTGTCACTCTACCTGTGATACATTGATACATTTGTAGATTTCCCTTGATAACAGAGCTATGTACTTAATGCTATATAAAAAAACATGATAAATTGGCATGACCCTAGTACACACGAAACTCAGAGATAATTATCTAATGGACAAGTTAACAGCTCAGGTCCGAAATACCACCACCACCTTCACCAAGGTCTGGGAACTGTGGGAGCAATATGAGGAGTCCGCCCCGATGGCTTAAATTACTGCCTCCCATAAATATACCCACACCCAAGGGCAAGCATATCACATCATGTAGGAGTACCAATAACATGGAATAATTGAGCCTTTTATGTTTAATTTTCGCTGTTTTATTTGCATGTTTTTTCTTAAACATTGCACACCTAATAATAAAATATAATCTCTATAATAAGCCATATTACAACACAAAACTGACAGTAAACAGCTACAGGCAACCTGATCATTGCCATATTCATGAGCCACGCTGGGAATGCATGTTCAACTAATGAAATGTAAAAACTGTCATACTCATGGAACAGGCTTCTGCGAAAGCCAAAATGTATGCCAATGCTATTTTATTTCACCTGTCAACGCAAAATAAAGTGTTTTTAAAAAAAAAAACATGATAAATTGAATGCATGTAATACCTATTGCTGTCTCTCAACTCTCCAGACTGATGTCCCTTTACCGCCATTGGGCACAAAGCCAAGTCCTGTGCCAAATGCTGACAACACATATCTGTCACCCAGATACCAAGCAGTTTGGGATGGGCAGAGAGCCCAGTGCCCCCAGTCTCAACAAACCCAAATCTCTCTTTTCATTGCGGGTAAAATCGCAGAAGATCTAAAGAGGGAGAGAAACAGCAGCTGCCCCTATCTGTCCCAGAGACAAAGGAAGCAGTCCCCATCCGTTCTGTAGACAAAGGATGCAGATATGCTTCCATTCAACTTCACTAACTCCCATCTTCTAAATCACAGGCCAACTCTGTACCAAACAGTCCGACGTCTGATACACAGCACCGAAAAATTACATAACCCGCTGTTATATAACCTTATGGGAAATATCTCACATATATGTGTGGGTGTGTGTAACCCACGTGGAATATACAAAACATTATTGCTTGATAGAATTCCCAAGAACAGACCACTGATCTGAATTAAAGGATTATTCTAAGCACGGTGACCATTTCTGTGACTGTCTGCAGTCTGTATGGGTAGAGAAATGCTCCACATACAAAGTTTAACCCCTCTGCTGCAATAGGTGTAACTCCACATCAAACAGTGTCATTGGGACGTGATTAACCAGCACTGAACAAGGGTTCCAGACTGGCTAACGTCTATACTGGGTATAGTCCAATGCAGAGAACTGCATTCATTGGCTGAGAGATCAGAAAATGGACTGGTTGATTTTATGGTAAAGCACTGCGGAATAAGCTGGCACTATATAAATACCAATAATAATAATAATAATAATAATAATAATAATATAATAAAGCTCCAGAATAGAGAACACTGACTTGATTAAAGGAACACTATAGGGTCAGGAACACAAACATGTATTCCTGACCCTATAGTGTTAAAACCACCATCTAGCCCCACAGGGCCCCTCAGGCCTCCATAAATATAGCAAAATCTTACTGTATTAACCCCTTAAGGACACATGACATGTGTGACATGTCATGATTCCCTTTTATTCCAGAATTTTGGTCCTTAAGGGGTTAAAGCCAGAAGCTGTAGATCTGCATGCTGTTTGCCTCAAAATAAAAACAAGCAGTCTGCTGACATCATCAGAAGTGGTGGCCTGATCCAATCACAATGCTTTCCCATAGGATTGGCTGAGACTGACAAAGAGGCAGATCAGGGTCAGAGCCAGCATGATTCAAACACAGCCCTGGCCAATCAGCATCTCCTCATAGAGATGAATTGAATCAATGTATCTCTATGAGGAAAGTTCAGTGTCTGATTGCAGAGGGAGGAGATACTGAATGTTTGGATGCATTTTAGGCAGCCATGGCCCAGGAAGGATCTCTAACAGCCATCTGAGGAGTGGCCAGTGAAGTTATCACTAGGCTGTAATGTAAACACTGCCTTTTCTCTGAAAAGGCAGTGTTTACAGTAAAAGGCTTGAAGGTAATGAGTCTACTCACCAGAACAAATGCAATAAGCTGTAGTTGTTCTGGTGACTATAGTGTCCCTTTAAACACCATCAATTCTATCCATATTTGGACAGCAGTTATAGGCCGAGAGCATCAACGAACAGTTTTGGCATAAACCCTGCTGTCCAAGAATGGACACAATTGATACTGCTAATGTAATGGAACCTCCACGAATAACAAATACATGTAGTCATTACATCTGGTTTAAAACCTGCACTGAGCTAATTACTTGGTTTTTTTTATTGACGTCTCTGCAAATTTTTCATGGGTAAAAGAGACTCTCATTAAAATACCTGGAAAAAGGACAAGACAAAAAGACTAAAGGAGTCTTAATCTAGATCAGAACAGCAATCCCATTCAAACAGATCAAATGTGTTCACATCCTGTAGGTAAAGTAAATCTGCAATGCAAACACAGCCTGTAATCCTGTCTCATCGAGAGCTTTTCCTAAAATGTTAGTGCCAAGAATTGCTTGTAAACAGCATTTTAAAAATGACAATAGCCCTTCTATGGCAGAAAAATCAGTTAAAAACCGGGATGCGGAATAATCAGTAAATAATGCACAGTAGCCTCACAATAAGGAATATAGTAATATCGGGACGAAGAATAATTAGTAAATCATCCTTCTCACCATTTTATACTGGCACACTGACTGGCATCATGGAAGACAGAGACACTGATTTTATCAAAGTGGTTTTATTTTAATGAGGCCCGTTATCTAATCTATCTCTAACACAGTGCGGTCATATGGTGTGATCAAATCGCCATGTTTTACTGGAGACTTAATGTTACAGATTTCAAACTGACCTTGTTTCTTTACTTGGTGTCAATTAAGAATGAAAACAGCGTCTGGTACAGCCAAAGAGCACAAAACCTATAGAAACGTATGGCAGCCATATTGGACTGTTGGACCATAAAGTCTGCGCTTTTCATACATATATTTAAATTATTAAACGAACCCACCTAGCAACAAACACTACATCGCTCTACAGTGGTTATGGTGCCTAGGCTGCCCTAGCACCCCCCAATGTAAGAAATCAAACCATCTATTAATGGTTTGACGACTTACCTGGGATCCTTTAAACCTACTCTCCACCAGAAGCTCTCTTCATTGAGATAAACCTGTGGAGCAAGGCTGAGCTCATTGGCCGAGTACGATTATCTGACGCTCTCAGCCAGTGAGCTGGCCGTGCACGGCTTAGCTCGGGAGAACTTACTGAAGCTCCGACCCTCCATACGAGAGGGAGAAGGTGGCGAGCAGCGCTCAGAGGATCCCAGGTAAGACGTCAAACTGTTCCTAAATGGTTTGACTCCTTGCATTGGGGGGGGTTTAGTGATAACGGTGCTTAGAGTGTTCCTTTAAGGTGTCAATGATCACAGAGGTGTATCAATCAGCCTGCTTATAGTAACCCATTCTGAATACAGGTAACGGAGGAGAGAGATGTCCTCTTTGTTTTTATTTCACTCCTCCCCAACTCCCTCACAGAAGCAAAACAGAAGAAAAGTCAAATCTTGGCAGAGCCATCGGCTCGTTTCCTCTCAAGAGAAATACTAAACTATAAGGTCCTGTGATTAGTTGTCCATCTGTGCTTTGGCATTGCCATAGGACATGTACATGTTCCCAATACAAACATTGCAAAGCCACAGACCTCCAGTCTCAGAATCCTCAGTATGGCTAACCCTTATATATTAACTGGTTACATGGAAGTGTGCCAAGCGCTGGTCACAAACAGTTAATGTGACTCGAAAGAGATTTTCAGTGAAAACAGGGCTTTGCTTACTATACATTAACATTAGGGCTGTATGTAGGATTTGGGGGCCAGCCTACCTGATCTATTTAGAGGAACATTTATAATAGTTCTATAGACAACACTCAGAAACCCAAAGTGCAGCGTAATGATTTATAGCCGTCGTGGCTTCCTTCCCACCAGCAGTTTGTCAAGCTTTGTATTACCCTTGCAATCCTCAACCACAGATTTTCTCTGTGTCCACTTCTAACGACTGTAAAAGAACAAACTTAACCCAGAGAGAATTCAAAGAAATTAAACAGAGGCAGGCCTCGCTAACCAAAACTATGGCTTGTTCAGCAGAGGGAGAAAACTGACATGGAAGCACCCTTTACATGCATTAAAGGAGAACTACCACGTTTTTCTACAACCAAATAGGAGTTATGCTCAGTGGACGAGGACCTGGCAGAGATGTAATAAGGAAGAAATTAGATTTAGATAAAAGGAGCAAATTTGTTTTAGAGAAAAAGGGACGAAGCCAGTTTTAGAAAAAGGAAGACATTAGTAAGGGATGCAAATTTCTCACTAGGAAGACCCTTTCACTTATGAGCAATCAGACAGTTGAGTCTTTTGAAATTTCTGCGATCGCAGTCATGTGTTGCGGCCCGGGGCAGCACGTTAAGGGGCCCATGAGGTGGCCCACACACTTAGGGCCACCCGATGGAAATTCATTTCCAGGGGGCTCGGTCAGCGCTGTGGCGCTTTAACAGCGCGACCAGGCCTCCTGAGATGACATCACAGCTGGGTGGAAGTTACTTCCTCGGTCACTCCTCCCATCTTACACCGGGAGCTGCCCAGGAGGAAGGAGAGGAGGGAGTCAGAGTGTCAGAGTGTATGTGTTGTTACTCCTGTGTCTGTTTCCCTCCAAGTCAACGGTGCTACCATTAGCTCCACCAAGCAGGCTCACTGCCTAGGTGTTCTCTTTGACTCCGACCTCTCCTTCAAGCCTCATGTTCAATCTATCGCCAAATCCTGTCATTTCCATCTCAAAAACATTGTGCGTATCCGCCCCTACTTAACGCCAGATGCAACTAAGGTGTTGGTCCATTCCACTGTCCTTTCTCGCCTTGACTACTGTAATCCGCTTCTCAGTGGTCTTACGTGCTCCCAACTAGCGCCGTTACAGTCCATAATAAATGCGGCGGCGAGGCTCACCTTCCTGTCCGCCCGCACCTCCCATGCCTCACCCTTCTGTCAGTCCCTACATTGGCTTCCTATAAAATATAGAGCTCAATTTAAAATTCTGGTTCTTGCTTTCAAATCTCTACATAATGCTGCTCCCACCTATCTATCCTCCCTTATACACAAGTATGTCCCGCTAGGCCCTTACGATCTGCTGAAGACTTACGTCTATCTTCTGTCCGTACTCCCACCTCTGATGCTCGCCTTCAAGATTTCTCCAGGGCTGCACCGTTCCTGTGGAACTCACTTCCCTCCTCCTTTAGATGCTCACCCAGTCTCCACTCCTTCAAAAAAACGTTAAAAACCCACTTCTTCATAAAAGCGTATCAATTAAACTGTTAATAGCTCCTGACTGATTCCTCCTGTGCAACTGTCACTAGTCTAATACTATCCTTACCTTTTTTGTGTCATTTTACCCCACTCCCTCTAGCATGTAAGCTCATTGAGCAGGGCCCTCAAACCCTCTGTTCCTGTGTGTCCAACTTGTCTGGTTACAACTACATGTCTGTTCGTCCACCCATTGTAAAGTGCTGCGGAATTTGACAGCGCTCTATAAATATCATAATAATAATAATAATAATGTATGTGTGTTTGTATGTATGTCTGTGTGTCTATCTGTCTGTGTGTGTATGTCTGTGTGTGTGTGTGTGTGTGTGTATGTATGTGTGTGTGTCTGTATGTATATGTGTATGTGTCTGTATGTGTGTTTGTATGTATGTGAGTTTGTATATATGTGTGTATGTATGTCTGTGTGTGTGTCTGTATATGTGTGTGTACGTCTGTCTGTGTGTTTGTATGTATGTGTCTGTATGTATGTGTGCCTCTCTATATGTGTGTGTGTCTATGTGTGTGTCTGCATGTGTATCTGTTTGTCTGCATGTGTGTGGGGGCACCGTATGGGAGGGTGAGGGTAGACGTATGTGGAGGTGGCAGGGGTAGAAGTATGGGGGGGGGGGCCTGGGCAGTTTTCACATCGGGCCCCCGTGGTTTCTAGTTACGCCTCTGAATGCACAGCTGACCATAATCTCTGAATAGCAAGAAAGTGTCTGTTTATCTATAAAATTACAGCCATACTCCAAAGCACAGCACTAAAATAACGCCCATACAAACAATGGCAATTAAATCAAATAAATCATTTGGGGGCAAAGAACTAAAAATCAGCAGGAATTGTATTGGTTTTCATAGTAACTGCTCCAATTTTGATATTTGCCCCAGACTTGGGTATTTTCCCCAGAATTCCCACTGTATCTGCTGTGTGACAACATCTATTCATAACTGGAGATGCATGACTGCCACTCCTATCACCCCGAGACAGGTTATAAAAGGAGGGACCCAACTCATGAAGGAGAGAGAATCAAAATCTTATAAACAAGGGAAACATGACAACTTAAAAGTTGGGGGATCCCAGTCACATGGAAGGGGGATATAGCGCCCTATTGAAACGTGTCATTAATAGGCTTATTACTGTCGTGGACACATTACTTTACAATGGTAACCTGGACACGAACATGTTAGGAGACAGGAACGTTAAATGATCCTGTTAATGTTTTATCAATGGTTTGTTAGTAGGCCTTTCAGATCAATGAGTCCCTCAGGCGATGGCTGTTTCTGTTTCACTGGAGTCCTGCCCCAGTCCTACAAGTATTAGTGCCTAGCGGCCCCAACAATGAAGCCAAGCTGTGTAAGAGAAATATCAATGGCTCCCTGTAAATGTGTGCAGCTGGTAAGCGGATTAATAATTGTTTACCAGGATTATTTTGGTTCTGATCCTGAGTGAGGAGGAAAGAATGACTCTGTCTAAGAAATGATTGCAGTGTTCACAGAAATTCTAATAATACTAAACTCAAATATCTGGAAAATCTTTAACCAGTTATTAACTGCCACCAGAAAACTAGAACAAGGCAGAAATATCCACTCGCCTATTTGCCCCAAAACACGGCAGTACAGTGTCTCTCGTTTGAACCCCAAGGGGGGAATTATTCTGCCATTCACAGCTGGTATCAAAGAGAACAGGATTGGGCAAGCTACATTCCATAGCTAAATCATTTACATCATCTGATCAATAGATAATGCCGGGATTAACCCGTTCTGCATCCTCTGAATTGAGGCTCAGAAAATTACCTTTCTGAAGGTGATGAGAGGACATAAAAGTACAACAAATCTCAGAACGTAGAACCTGCGCTAGAAGCAATTTGCTGTAAAAACGCACGATGGGACCTGCATTACGCCGTGTGCCAGAGGTGCTTAGATCGTCTGCCAAAGCTGGGATCCACGGACCTGTTTGTGAATTAGAGACCTGCCGAATAATGGGAAGAAAGATATTCTGTCTCACCAAGTTACGGGGATATTGACTATTTGTGCCAGAGAATTGTATAAACTTGTTTTGCACTATTCTGAGCTGTAAATTGTCCTGTAACGGGGGAGCCAGTTATGATAGTGTGGATCTGCATGACAAAACAGTAATGGCTCTCAAAAAGTGGGGGCTAACACAATTTCAGAGGGTCCTGAGAACGCAGTTTTAGTTGGCTGTGAGAACGCAGTTTTAGGTGGCTGTGAGAACGCAGTTTTAGTTGGCTGTGAGAACGCAGTTTTAGGTGGCTGTGAGAACGCAGTTTTAGGTGGCTGTGAGAACACGGTTTTAGGTGGCTGTGAGAACGCAGTTTTAGTTGGCTGTGAGAACGCAGTTTTAGGTGGCTGTGAGAACATGGTTTTAGGTGGCTGTGAGAACGCAGTTTTAGTTGGCTGTGAGAACGCAGTTTTAGGTGGCTGTGAGAACACGGTTTTAGGTGGCTGTGAGAACGCAGTTTTAGGTGGCTGTGAGAACACGGTTTTAGGTGGCTGTGAGAACGCTGTTTTAGGTGGCTGTGAGAACATAGTTTTAGGTGGCCGTGAGAATGCTATTTTAGGTGGCTGTGAGAACGCGGTTTTAGGTGGCTGTGAGAATGCGGTTTCAGGTGGATGTGAGAACGTTATTTTAGGTGGCTGTGAGAACGCGGTTTTAGGTGGATGTGAGAACGCGGTTTCAGGTGGATGTGAGAACGTTATTTTAGGTGGCTGTGAGAACGCGGTTTTAGGTGGATGTGAGAACGCGGTTTTAGGTGGCTGTGAGAACGTGGTTTTAGGTGCCCGTGAGAACACAGATTTAGAATAATGATGTATGATAAAGTACTGAGAACACAGTCTTACATTGCCATGAACCACAGTTTCAGGTAACACGGTAATCACGGTTTTCGCTATCTGGGAGCATGCAGTTTTAGGTAACAGTGAGAACGTTTATTTCGGTGGCCGTGAGAACGCTATTTAGGATAACTGGGAGAAAACGGTTTTAGGTAAAAGTGCAATCTTAGAGAACGCAGATTTATATATCCTTTCCTGATCTACCTTGTTTATCCAAGTTGGTGGCAGCAGATTTTAATATGTTTCGGGAATCATTTATACCCTTGATAGGATTAGATGAACACATGAAATTCACTGCAACCATCACCAAATCCAGGTTTGCTAATCAGGTCAAAAATACACCCAAATCTAGAATGCAGCTAGTTCTTCAGACCAAGCCATTTGCTAGTAATGTGTGCAGATCAGTCAGTGGTCATGGTGCAAGAATTGTGATAAGAGAGCATGGCGTGACCATATGTTTCCCATTATTTAATAGCAGCAGGGAAATCCATGTATCCACATTTGCCACAGCCCGAGGGGGCTCACACCTCCCTAATACCTTGCTCCTTAAACTAAAATTCCATAAGGTGTTTGATCCCCTGCAGAGCTCTCCCTCCCCTGAGAAAGCTTCATTGTATGGATGTCCTTCATCCAGATTCCTATCATTCTTCTGATACCAAGAGCCTCCTCATCTCCTAACACCTCTCATTGAAACCTCTTCTATGCCAGAGGCAAGCTATATTTACACTAATCATTCTGTATTCACTGCTATATACCCATCACTCTGTATCCACAGATATATACCTATCACTCTGTATTCACTGCTATATACCTATTACCCTGCATCCACTGCTATAAATAAACCTACCACCCTGCATCCACTGCTATATATCTATCACCTTGCATGCACTGCTCTGCACTTATCATTCTGCCTATCGGTCTGAATCTGCTACTCAGAGTGCATATCGCTCTGTACCTACTGCTCTGCATTTATCGTTCTGCATCTATAGCTCTGTACCTATCGGTCTGAATCTGCTAGTCAGAGTGCATATCGCTCTGTATCAACTGCTCTGCTACTTATTCACTCTGCGTTTATAGCTCTGTACCAATTGTAAAAGTCCAACAGCCAGGGAACAATTCGTCAGAATTATGACCTGTCCGAATATGTTAAATCCCATTGATTTCACGACTGGTAACACCACCATTCATTTTCACCATTGCTACTTTTGAGGCTTCCACAGAGAAGGTCTAGATAAACCAATTCCTCCACCCCCCCACCCCCCCAAATTTGAGTTAAAATAAATTAGCTCAAGACATTTGGGAGTACTGAGATGAAGATGACGTGATTAAATAAAGATATACTTATCATGTTGTTTAAATGAACTGTGTGCGGATATCCAACTCCACTGGGCCTTATTCACTAAGCCCCTAAATTGTTGTGAATAAAAAAAGAGAATTGTATCATTTAGACAAAAAAAACAAAAACAAGCTGTGAAGATTTGGGGAATTTTTCCACATCAGCTCATTTTGACTAATATCAGTTTTTCGATTCAATACTAGTCTGTGTTTACTGAATGGACTTCGTTGTGTATAACGCTTGGCCATTTCAATATTAAATATATTTGTTGAGATTATCCCCTTTGACTCGTTCTATTTCACTCTTTCTCTCTCAAAATATACCCATTAAAACACACATACAAAACGTACTCACTTTAATCAAAAACCACGTTTCCACTGTAGAAATAGTTGTAAGCAGCAGTAAAATCTATGCTAATAATATTTACCCACAGCTTTCTGCTCTGAGCAATCTCCTGTCAATTATTCGCAGATCTAAACGTTTTGATACAAGACGCAGAGTTCTAGGATTCCTGGAGTCTGCAGATAAATACCAGTTATTAGGTACCAATCGGTCATTCCTCAGCTCATCAAGAGGGTGCAAACTTCTTATTTTCATTGGAAACATTCTGGTCCCCCAATAAAATATAGCACCCCTATAATTTCTAGGACTGGGCTAACATTTATCTTAGTTTATGGGGAAATGGGTAGATTTTCGAGTTGGCAAGGGGGAGTCTGAGCCCTGTGTTTCAAGTTCTTTTGGAGTCTAGGACACTACAAGCCCACCCATTGCTGTTGAGGAAGTGCTGAGGTTTCCGCATGTTTGGCGATTGTTGATAGACATGCTACCACACACAGAGAAGTAGACAATCTGTGGGTTGGTAAAGCAACGGCACTTTTATCTCCTTCCATCCATAACAAGTAAGATTTATACCTCCTTTTATCCATCCTCTGGGTTCCAAAACATCAGTCTACACCTTGCCCTCGGTCTCCAGCCCAAGATCCACCACAAAGTCACTTTATTAATTATTACGAAATAACCACTACTCTGCCAACAGCCCAAATGCCAACTATTGGACATGCACATTCCTGTTGTTGCAGATCTATCAGAGTCTGTATAATTTCAACAATATACAGCCAAACAGCCTGAACGTGCTTAGGGTAAACGCCAAGGGTTAAAGCAGAAAAAAAAACCTTTTTTAATAAGCTCTAAATTCGATGTAATGCAGAGAAACTGCTCCGGGTATTATGGTAATCCCCATAAAACATTTTATGCCGAATAAAGTCATTTTGACATGAATTTGAGGCTTGTAACAATATATTAGGACATTTTTCCTAGATTTCTGTGAAAGCAGGCTGGATGGACTTTCTGATGATATCGCATGGTACAGCACACAACTGGTAAGCACAATTTATTCCAATTGGATCAAAGTCTAATTCCCCTGGGCTCTACCCAAGGCCCACCATCTCTGGGGGTGCAGCAGATGGTAGATATACTTACCTGAGGCTGTCTCTCGCAGATGCACCATCTTTTCTTCGCTCCAGGTGCTTCGTCCACCAGCACGCACAAGATTACAGCACTGACGTCTATGGAGGACAGCGCTGCACTGCGGGAGAAACTATAGATATAGTCTTGCAATGCATTATTCCACCAGCCGTCGGTTGCGAAAGCTGGGAGAAGTGACAAACGGAGGAAGAGATTCTAGGCATTGGAGACCCTACTGTGAGTTACAGTTACTCTCTGATCATGTATATAGCTCTAACATATTCCGCAGCGCTTTACAATTATATGTTACTCACTGGTAGGGTGGTGTTACTGGGATCAAACCCGCGTTTTCCAATTCTAAAGCAGTGACATCACCGCTGCTCGACCAGACGATGAATTATAGGGTGCAGATGCTCTCTCCTTTACACCCGTATCCTCTTCAGTTGTCCGCTGATATATTATTAACAGTTTTAATTGGCTTGTTATAAGTTCATTTCTTCCAAGCTTGCTGAAGGAACGATGAGATACACTGGATATCTCTTTCAAACAAGATTGTATCAACTATGTTGAACTGCTTTTAGATTTACAATTACATTTTTGGGGTGGAGATGGGATAAATAAATAAGAAAACAAACTATGGAGGTACCACACCTAAAATAACAATGGAGGAGCTTGTCCTGGCCCAACACCTCCTGCAGGAGACTGGAGGCTGCAGTTACATACCCACTGGCTGACCCACAGCATAAAGGCAACCCGCTGAAGCCAGACCCACTACATACCGGTACACTGCTGAAGGAGCACCACCACACCAAACAGGCATCTCTGGCCTCCAGGGTGGGCATCGGCTGACAGATGCAAATGGCCACAGGGACCTGCATTACCCACCACTGTTATCACGTACTGTCCGCTTTATAGCCTGTGGTTAATGCCTCCAATTGTCATTGTTTGTGTTTACCTCTTCACACTAGGGGCACCCGGGGGTACTAACAATATTGAATCCAATACTATTGTCAAACGTTCATACCTATCATCTTCTACTGAATGTCTATGCATTACCCAAGATGCCTATACTCTACAATTGACAGGGTAGCCCTGTTTTCCTTTCTATGCCCACTCTAGAGAACGAATACCTGTCAATATGGCAAACACACATAGCATTCATAAACTCTTCACTCATATAACTCTATCTACCCTACTGTCAGTTTAATTACTGGTTTACTTTACGATCAATATGGTCGATCCACTGACACGTTTACCTAAGCACGCTTATGTTAGAATGTTGCGTTCTTGAGTCATTCTTATTAAAAAATGTGCAAGTTCTACACATGCCACAGTCATGTAATACTATGTCTCTCACAATCGCGCTTGTGAATGCTGTTGTGGCCATACAAGCACTGCTGTTCCTATTTCCACAATAAAAAACAAAACAAAAAAAAACTATGAAGGAACCATACCTACTTCAATGAGCTGTAGTGATTATGGTGCTTAGAGTATTCGTTAAATAACTTCGAATGAGAATGTCAAAAGAGAAAGGAGAAGCTCTGATTCAATCAGCTGATAGGCCTGGGGTGGGTAAGACGAAAACTACATATTGGTTATTAATATATACAGACTGATTGTGATCCCTGATAACACAAACAACAGGAAACTGACAAGTCTCCAAACACCGGTCAGTTGCAGTTTTTTAGGAAATTGATGGACTTAGTGAATGAGAATGTGAGAGGCAACTTGGTAATGTGTGGTGACACGAATTTTGTGATGGATGGAGAGTTGGATAACGCTAGGGAAGACCGTGATCGACAGCTTAGAGGGGACAGTGACAGATTAGCGTATAAATGCTCCAGATATATGATTGAATGTGGCTTATACGATCCTTGGAGATTGTTGCATGGGAATGAAAGAGATTTTACGTATTATTCTGTCTCTAAAAATATGTATTCCAGGCTGGACCGGTTTATGGTCCAGGGTGCTTTAATTCCGCACATCTTGAAATCTGATATCTTAAACATCAACTGGTCTGACCATGCTCCAATCATAATGCATATTGACGAAATTGTCTCATCAGCCCCTAACAGAACTTGGAAATTAGGTGATTATTTGTTAAATGATGTTGTGAACAAGTCACTGACGGAGAAAGCTTTGTGTGATTATTTTTCAGAGAATGCCTCGCCCGAGGTTCCTGATGAGGTGACTTGGAATGCGCATAAGGCTGTGTTAAGAGGTCATTTTATTTCTAGAGCGTCTTACCTGAAGAGAATTAATAGCAATAATTTAAGAACATTGGAAAAAGAACTGTATAATTTGAACCAAGCTAATAAATTTGGTCCATCGTCCTCCCTATCAGCAATGATAGGAGAAATTAAGGCTAAAATCAACAAAATTAATTTAGATCGTACATCTCTCATGGTGAGACGTCTCAGGAAAACATTTTACTTAAAAGGTAACAGGGCCTCAACTCTTTTGGCATCCAAACTCCGGCATGTGAATGCCCAATCAAAAATAGCATATTTACTTGATGATCAGGGGCAAAAAGTGTTTCATCCAACTAAAATTAGTGATATGTTCGCAGAGTATTATAGTAAACTTTATAATTTAGAATGTAATTTGGACCTCCCCCAGCCTTCTACAACAATAATTGATAAATTCTTAGACAGAGTGTCATTGCCTCGGCTTTCTCCAGTACATTTAGAAAGCTTAGAATGTGAAATATCAGCAGCAGAGATAGCTGAGGCAATTAAACTTATGCCATCTGGAAAAGCCCCTGGTCCCGACGGATTAACTATTTTATATTATAAAACTTTTCCAGAAATTTTAATTCCCCATATGACTAAATTGTTCAATTCCTATAAGTCCGAGGGAAAGATGCCAGAGGAGTCCTTGTGCGCACGAATAGTCACTTTGCCAAAGCCAGGGAAAACTCCCGATAGATGCCCTAACTTTAGGCCCATTTCTCTAATTAATAATGACTCAAAGATTTATTCTAAAGTTCTCGCTAATAGATTAACCAAACTAATCCCATTGTTAATTAATAAAGATCAAGTAGGTTTTGTGCAGAATAGACAGGCGCCAGATGGAACTAGAAGATTCATAAACTTGATTCAGCACATCAATATGACCAAAACGCCTTCTTTGCTTCTATCTCTAGACGCAGAAAAAGCGTTTGACAGGATACATTGGGGATATTTATGGAGAACATTAGATAGGTTCAACATACCATCATCATTTATCACAGCAATTAAGGCGTTATATTGCGCACCCTCCGCCCATGTCTCAGCTTCTGGCTTCACATCCAAAACTTTTTCCCTAACCAACGGGACGAGACAGGGGTGCCCTTTATCTCCAATTTTGTTTGTTTTAGCGATAGAACCCCTGGCAGAACTGATTAGGACAACCCCACAAATTGTAGGAATTGCGGTTAAAGAATCCGTTCACAAAATTGGTTTGTTTGCAGATGATATAATCCTAGCTATCAAAAACCCAAAAGAATCTTTGAGACACCTCAAGGATATTTTAACTCAATTCGGTGAGATATCGTATTACAAATTAAATGAGTCCAAAACTCAAGCCCTTCCGTTTCATTTAAACAATTTGGAAACCATTGCCCTTAAGAAATCATATTTATTTGATTGGAGAACTGAATATATGGAATATCTTGGCATTAATTTATGCAAAAATTTGGTCAATATGCACAATCACAACCTGAGGAAAGCATGGTCAGACCTACAAAAAGAGATGGAGAGATGGGGTGGGATGGAGCTCTCATGGCTGGGGAGGGTCGCATCTATTAAAATGACGATACTCCCCAAAATTTTATATTTTTTTAGGACCATTCCTCTGTCCATTCCATTATCATTTTTTAATAAAGTTCATTCGACAATGTTGAAATTTATATGGGGGAACAAGCCTGCCCGAGTGAGGCTCACTTCCCTGCAGCACCATAAATTGAACGGCGGTATCGGTGTCCCCGATATCCGCAAATATTATTTCGCCACTAATGCTGCAGTGGTTGTGAGCTTTAACAACCAGGATGATAAACCCAGATGGATGGAGATAGAGGAATCAAAAATTTCACCGGTTAGACTATCAGAATTACCTTGGTTAAATCCTAAGAAAAGACCTGGAATTACAAAATTATTTTTATCCACTAGGACTACGCTTAAGGCCTGGGACATTGTTTTTAAAAATGACCAGTCTCCCAGTTTATATAGAGCAATGCCTATTGAATTATTGAAAGATCATATACCATCCTTAAAAATAGAATTATTGAAGGATTGCTCTATAACTAATCTGGACAATTTTTTTTATGGCAATGCTATTCTTTCTTTGGAAAAATTGAAGCTTAAGTATGGATTGTCGAATGCATGTGAACTGGAATGTATGATAATCATTGATAAATTGAAAGAACTATACCAGGTACCTGAAACCGATAAAAATTATAAATCACTTGAGATATCTCCTTTAGAGAAAGTTATTTTATACAGCCCCGCTAGTAAAGGTATGATATCCTTATGTTACTTATCTCATAATGCCAAGCCCTTAATTAAATTAAAACATATGCTGTCATGGGAGACGGAGTTGGGTGCCCAGTACGATTTAGAAGAATGGTTCGGTTTCTTTACAGGTTTAAAAGGTATTTCATATTGCACCGACCATTTTGAAAATCATTATAAAATCTTATATCGCTGGTACCTGGCCCCGTCTAGATTACATAACATGAACAATATGTATTCGGACCGATGTTGGAGAGACTGTGGGGGATTGGGCAATATGGCCCATATCTGGTGGTTCTGCCCCAAGTTAATTAATTATTGGAAAATGATCCACAATCTGATTATTAAAGTGAACGGAACCATTAGTATCTTAACCTCGGAACTAGCCTTATTTAAAAAACTCCCGGAGTCTGTTAATAGATCAGATAAAATAATCATAGGCCACATTCTGATCGCTGCTACATCCTGTTTACCTAGACATTGGAAGTCTCAAAATGTGCCATCTCTCAGAGAAGTTTTTAATTTGATTTTAGAAAATAAGGCACATGAACTATCACACAGAGCCAATATGCATGGTTTCCCAATACTAAAATACAACTGGGATAAATGGGAGGAAAAAATCAAAACAATTTATGGTCTTTGATATATTTATTGTTAAAGTGCATTGTTGTAAAACATTTTTCTTTTTGCCATATACTTTAATATGTTTATTTCATTGATGGATGGATACCCCTTCCCATTTCCATGTTACCCCTCCTTTCCTACCCTTAATACAATGTTTGTATTATTATCATTTGTTATACAAAAAAACTTTAATAAAAATTATTTGAAAAGGAAACTGACAAGTCTCAAGGCATGCAGGTTACAAAGACGCCTAAATCAGTCTGCAACTTCCCAACATGTTAACCTCACGGACATGAAGGAACTACTTCCTAATAAATTCACAAATTGACCCACTAAGTACTGTACCTCCTGGCCTACTGAGTAACTATCATATTGAACGCTGACGGTACTTCATGAGCTAGGAATATTTACTGACAGGGTTAACTGTAGAAAGCAAAAAATTCCTTTCTAGTTAAAGGATCAGGTCCCCCTAACACCAGCCCCCCTCCCATCCACCCATCCCATGAACCAGGCACATATTCTGAGAATTGGGTAGGGAGAGCCTGACGATTTAGTATGTGGAAGCGAGTCGGGACAGGTGAGTTTGGAAGGCGGGTGTGGGGGGGGGGGGGCAGAATACCAAAGAAGGTGCTATCAACATCATCCAGGCATCTCTCCCCTTGTCCTGACCCCATTACACCAACTTTTAACTGCACCAAATCTATCAGGTCACACGGAATCAGCCAACGTTCTACATCTATTTAACATGGTAAATGCTCATTTATTTTGAATTTAAAAAAAATAAAAAATAAAAAACACTCAGTTTGGATACATGAAGCGATTCAGAAACTGCTTTCGCTACTGATATAATAGATTCCTTTACATTACCACCAAAATGTTTTATTTTATAGACATTACACACAAGGATAACAGGTAGGTAATGGAAGGTGGACCCCTGAGGACCCCAGACTTTGCAGCTTGTTAGTGTTGTGTCAGAACGGTGGGATCTGTGATCACAAAACGGTTAAATTAATTCCAAGATCAGGGCATCCGGACATCCAATCCCTGACGCTCACGCACCATCTAGAAAGAGATTAATCCGGGGAATCCCAGCCAGTAACCACCCCCCCGGGCTCCTTTGTGCCATGATTAAGTTGAACAGGAGGAGGCTCAGGGCAGGCGAATAAAGACGGCTGGGACAAAGCAAAGACGCCAATCGAGAGGAAAACACAGAATTATTCACTAAAGTGGGATTTGCCAAGCATTCAAAGTGAATTTCATACAGGGTTATCCACTAAACTCCAATTTTTACAACATTAAATATGAATGGCAAAATTAAGGCTGTGACAAATTGCAGAACTATTCAAAATAAGCCATCTTTTTTTGTTTTTTGTAAATATGTTTTTATTGAACATTTCGTTATTTTTTTTTCCGTTTGTTTTCAACATGGAAAAGAAAAACATGGACACGCAGGTCCCTTTGGTCATTTGTATATGCTTATACATCGTAGGGCATGGTCTGTCAGACGTGTCTTGGCGACTCGCCAAAATAAGACATCTTAGCCTTATATTTGCCATTCACATTAAAGTCTGCAAACTTTAGTGTTTAGTTATTAACCATTTAAGTGAATTCATTTCCCAAATTACCTACGTTTTCTGCTCGGCTATTTTGGCCCAACTTCCCACTATAACCAAATACCCGATTTTCAATTTCTTCCAGATTTCAGAACCTTTTCTTTTCAGATCTCTGATCTTTTCTACCATCCCAACTTACCTGTCTTTGCTTCCATCCAGTCCTCAAAACTGGTACTCTCCGGGCACCCAAAATCTGCCACCATGATAATAACAGGGTGTGCGTTGGGTGCTGGGAAGAGTCCCCAGTTTTATGAAACCATTTAAAAGGGTTTATCAAAAAACAGAGGGACGGCACCTAAAAAAATCCTTGCACTATTACTGCAATAAGCGGCAATGGAACTGGTGCACAGAGTGTCCCTTTATTATGAGTTAGGGGGTTAGTGTCCTGGGTAAGTTTGTGAGATCTGCCATATTTTCCTGGACACCTAGCATTTAATCACACTCATATTCATCACCTAAAAAGTACTGCCCTGTGGTATGTAGTGTTCATATGCTACAGGAGGGAAATAAGGTAATTATTTTGGGATTTCCCTTACCCTCCTGCAGTACACACATTCTACAGAATTCTACTGCACATTCTACTGCAGGGTGGCACTTTTCATACGCTGTCCATCAGTGTGAAGAAGTAATGTAAGTTCAGGGATACATATATATGTGACGGCACTGGCTCCCACGAAGCGCAAAATGCTGCAGCTCTTATGTACACTGTGTGGAGAGATGCTCTGTAGGTTTACTTAAAAGGTTAAAAGTTTAGGAAACAGAATTGAGAGACTCTCAATGTTTATCATCATCAAAAAAGGGCTCCCCCCTTGTGTTTGTCATCACTTGAAGCTCCTTTTATGTGCTCTGCGCTCAATTTACTAGTCAAATATACATTTCACGCTCCTTAGTTATGCCTGGGTGGGGGCCACAGGCAGGGTGGGGGCCATTTCTGACCACCTGGATGTAGAATGGCCACTGGATAAGACTTAGTCCAACAGATGCTACCAGGTCATTAACATGAGAACACTAAACCTCCCTTAATTACTGTAATTTTCACAGGTTTAGGACAATTCCCATGCAGTCATTATTATGTTGTTTTTTGCCTGTTATATTGCCCCGTATCGCCCTTTCTCTCTGCAAACTGCGGCCTTGATGGTATACAAATGTATTAAATTATAGGAGGCAACGTTAAACCTACAAAATATTAACACTATATATCATGGCTCCGATCATAGAGTAATGGCCAAAGTCAACTTTACTAGAGACAGTAATAGTTCAGTCTGATATAGTGGCAGTCCAAGTCAGAGACCGTAACACCCAGACAGATATGGTGGCAGTCCCAGCCAATGGCAGTAATGGTTCAGTCAGATATGTTGGTGGTCCCAGCTAAACCCAGTAACAGCTCAGTCAGATACAGTGGTGGTCCCAGCCACAGACAGGAACGTCCAATCACATATGTTGGTGGGCTCAGCCAGAGAGTAACATCCATTCTGATATGGTGGCAGCCCCAGTCAGAGACAGTAATGGTACAGTCAGATATGGTGGCAGTCCAAGTCAGAGACCGTAACACCCAGACAGATATGGTGGCAGTCCCAGCCAATGGCAGTAATGGTTCAGTCAGATATGTTGGCGGTCCCAGCTAAACCCAGTAACAGCTCAGTCAGATACAGTGGTGGTCCCAGCCAGAGACAGGAACGTCCAATCACATATGTTGGTGGGCTCAGCCAGAGAGTAACATCCATTCTGATATGGTGGCAGCCCCAGTCAGAGACAGTAATGGTACAGTCAGATATGGTGGCAGTCCAAGTCAGAGACCTTAACACCCAGACAGATATGGTGGCAGTCCCAGTCAGAGACAGTAATGGTACAGTCAGATATGGTGGCAGTCCAAGTCAGAGACCGTAATGCCCAGACAGATATGGTGGCAGTCCCAGCCAATGGCAGTAATGGTTCAGTCAGATATGTTGGCGGTCCCAGCTAAACCCAGTAACAGCTTAGTCAGATACAGTGGTGGTCCCAGCCACAGACAGGAACGTCCAATCACATATGCTGGTGGGCTCAGCCAGAGAGTAACTTCCATTCTGATATGGTGGCAGTCCCAGTCAGAGACAGTAATGGTACAGTCAGATATGGTGGCAGTCCCAGTCAGAGACAGTAATAGTACAGTCAGATATGGTGGCAGTCTCAGTCAGAGACAGTAATGGTACAGTCAGATATGGTGGCAGTCCCAGTCAAAGGCAGTAATGGTTCAGTAAGATATGGTGGCAGTCTCAGTCAGAGACAGTAATGGTACAGTCAGATATGGTGGCAGTCCCAGTCAGAGATAGTAATGGTACAGTCAAATATGGTGGCAGTCCCAGTCAGAGACAGTAATGGAACATAATGGATCTAGCCAAAGTGTAAAGGGGCCAGAGAGTACTAGGTCCAGTCACTGAATAAGGGGCCTGATTCGGAGCGTAACAGGCCTAGTCAGTAACTAACACGCCCAAAGCGTAATCGCCCTAGTGAAAAACGTCTACAGTCAGAGAAGTGCATTCAGAGAGTAATTAGTTCACTTAGAAAGTAATTTGTCTATTCAGAGAGTAATACTTAGTGAGTAATATATTCTGTGTAATAGGCCTAGTCTGTAAGTATCAGGTTAAACAGTAACGGTGCCAATTACAGAGTAACGGAGCCAATTACAGAGTAACGGCTCCAATCCCAGAGTAACTACGCCAATTACAGAGTAACGGCCCCAATCACAGAGTCACTGCGCCAATTACAGAGTAACTGCGCCAATCACAGAGTCACGTCTCCAATTACAGAGTAACGGCGCCAATCACGGAGTAACGGCTCCAGTCACAGAGTAACGACTCCAATCACAGAGTAATGGCTCCAATCACAGAGTAATGGCTCCAAGCACGGAGTAACGGCTCCAAGCACAGAGTAACGGCTCCATCACAGAGTAACGGCTCCATCACAGAGTAACGGCTCCAATCCCAGAGTAACTACGCCAATTACAGAGTAACGGCCCCAATCACAGAGTCACGGCGCCAATTACAGAGTAACTGCGCCAATCACAGAGTCACGTCTCCAATTACAGAGTAACGGCGCCAATCGCGGAGTAACGGCTCCACAGAGTAACAACTCCAATCACAGGGTAATGGCTCCAAGCACGGAGTAACGGCTCCAAGCACAAAGTAACGGCTCCATCACAGAGTAACGGCTCCAACCACGGAGTAATGGCTCCAATCACTAAGTAACTGCGCCAACCACGGAGTAACAGCTCCAACCACGGAGTAATGGCTCCAACCATCGAGTAATGGCTCCAATCATGGAGTAATGGCGCCAACCACGGAGTAACTGCGCCAATCACAGAGTCACGGCTCCAATGACAGAGTAACAGCTCCAACCACGGAGTAACGGCGCCAATCACGGAGTAACAGCTCCAACCACGGAGTAATGGCTCCAACCACAGAGTAATAGCTCCAACCACGGAGTAATGGCTCCAATCACAGAGTAATGGCTCCAATCACAATGTAACTGCGCCAAACACAGAGTCACGGCTCCAATGACAGAGTAATGGCTCCAATCACGGAGTAACGGCGCCAATCACGGAGTAATGGCGCCAACTACGGAGTAATGGCTTCAATCACAGAGTAATAGCTCCAACCACGGAGTAATGGCTCCAATCACAATGTAACTGCGCCAAACACAGAGTCACGGCTCCAATGACAGAGTAATGGCTCCAATCACGGAGTAACGGCGCCAATCACGGAGTAATGGCTCCAACCACGGAGTAATGGCTCCAATCACAGAGTAATGGCTCCAATCACAGAGTAATGGCTCCAACCACAGAGTAATGGCTCCAACCACGGAGTAATGGCTCCAACCACGGAGTAATGGCTCCAATCACAATGTAACTGCGCCAATCACAGAGTCACGGCTCCAATGACAGAGTAATGGCTCCAATCACGGAGTAACGGCGCCAATCACGGAGTAATGGCGCCAACCACGGAGTAATGGCTCCAACCACGGAGTAATGGCTCCAATCACGGAGTAACTGTGCCAATGACAGAGTAATGGCTCCAATCACGGAGTAATGACTCCAATCACAGAGTAACAGCGCCAACCACAGAGTAAAAGTTAAAGTCAATAAGTAACATGTGAATAGAAGTGCTCCAGAAAGTTGTCCCCCAGTTTCCCTCACCCTTTAACCCCTTAATGACCAAACTTCTGGAATAAAAGGGAATCATGACATGTCACATGTCATGTGTCCTTAAGGGGTTAATAGATGCCCCCAGCATTATGCAGCAACCCCTACCAATACTTTAATTCACAGAACCTCACTGTTTAGTAAATAAGTGAGGATTACAGGAGTCATAATCCCTTGTTGTTGGGTTGCGTATCGTGGTGGCTAGGTCCATGCAAAGTATCATACTGTATCATAAGTGGTTTGATCAGACAGGGCTGTGCAGTTTGGAATTGTTCACTATAAAACCACTGACTTTTTGCTTTTTGGTTGTTTTTTTCTAAGGCCAGAAAACAACTATTTACATCTAATCTGTTGCTGGGCGAGAGGAATGGGAGAGTCAGTGTGTTCATTAGGAGATCCATAGCTGGAATTTAAAGTCTGCTATTTTTACTCCCCTGTGTTATTCTGAGGATGGAATATTTCACCAGCCTGGTCACATTTAAATCCGTACAGTGAAAAGAATCTTACAGAAACCATGTTTCCCCACGCCGTCTGAGCTCACACACAAAGCAGCATTATTAGGGGCTATACCAGCAAAGCTTGCGGCTTGTTTGCGGTTAGGGCACAAACACCCACAATACATGGAGAATCGTCAGTAATTTCATGGGCAGCCACCAGACTAATGCGAAGTAAAAAAAATAGAATGTTTGCTCTTCAGGAGAGACTCCTTCAGAAGGCTGAAAGCAGTTAGTATAAAATACTATCTGAAAACACAGCATCATCTATCTAAGGGTGACAACAGGCTTCATTTTATAACCAAATCAACTCAATTTATACGCAAAAAAAATGTCTGTGCCAAAACACTCGCGAATTAAGATAACTGCAAAACCAGTCCAGTGTCGCTGTAACACATAACCGTCTTTATACACACAATGCAGCCACACAAAGTGAATTATTCAACGTTTTGACATTTGCCGGCTTTAAAGCAGGTTGTACACTAAGTGAACTTTGAACCCGTTTTCCCAGGCCGCCTCAATAATTCTCTGCCGCATTTACTTCACCTTCTGCGGTAAACAAACACAGTCTGTAAAATCATTAATTCCACTGGAGTCAGGAAAGTGATTAATTCCAGAGGAATATCCACAGGTCGAAATACGAGCAATGAACGCTTTATTTAGAAAGCAGCAAAATGACTCATTATAGCAATTTCCATTCATTTTACAAATATAAACCAGACATTTATAGTATTCCAGTTCATTTCAATATATAGAAAAAATATATATATTTTCATACAATAAAGGTCTTCTTCAACGTCACATGTTCAAATTCTCATGTAAAGAATGTGTGCACCCCATTAAACAATATTAAACAATGCTGGTGCTATAGAGCTGTTTTATGTATCGATTAATAGCAAGCAAAGCAAATAATGGCCTGTTAGTGACACAGCATCAAATATATACAGAGTAGCTCTCCCAAAACCAGAGAATCCACATTAAAGCATGCTGAAGATGCACGCTGCTCTTAAGACAGGGAGGCACCGATTTCCCTGAATAGCTCGGAGTGTTGGGATAAAATGTCACATCTGAATACATCACTATTTATAATGAGTTCAGATCGCCACCAGGAATCCAGGATACTAAAAAAAACTAACTGTACATCAGGTCCTGTCCGTCAGAGGACCATCACTGCGCAGGTATAAACATAGTGGAAAAAATAAGGGAAAATAATCAAATTCAGTGAAAGTTTTCTCCTAAAATGGTTCAGGAAATGTGTATGTTTAAGGTCGGAGCGTGGGGTACAAAATGACAAGGTAGCTCAACCATTTAACACATCTCTTACATGGCTGCGGGTTTTACATCAAAAGGTGTGCCAATCTGTGGCCAAATAACGCAGGGGTGTCATAAGCTGAACTAGCAATTATAAAGAATTGGTAAGAGAAGTGAGAATTTTAGGCAAAAAAAAGAATTGTGATGGAAAGATTAGTCACACTGAAAAAGGTTTCAAATTCAGCTAAATTGCCCTAAAATTTCAGTTCCTGGTTTATCAAAAAATAAATAAAAAAAATCCCTTATTCTGGCAGATGTAAGCACTGTAGCACTTTGGTAGTTTGTCCTGGGTAGAAGTTTTAGCGATTCGCAGATTAAATCAATTTGACATTTTTTACAAAGTGCAGCCTACAGGGACAGAATAGAATTGTAGGCCTGAGAGAATGAGTACAATTTGGGGCAGACATGGTGCCCCGGGCTATATAATCACATTACATAAATTCTTGCAACTTTAGCTCTGCTTTAAGAATACTTAGCAGGCACACATTAAGCAAGGTGAATAATTCCTAAACTCCACCTTTACACTCCAAAACAAAACCCCAAACACAGCGAGGTCTTATTCATCAAACCACAAAGCGAATTGCACATTTAAGGCCAAAATGGAAACACTGATGAGTTCAAGATTTTTTTACATCAACTGTTTTAGCAGAAAGCATGCAGATCCCTTCTCAGCTCTGTACAATTCACCGTTTATTGCATAAACCCCTGACTTTTTATTTTATCTTTTATCTACTTTGACAAATCATTTTTTTTAATTTTTTTAGGTGTGTTCTGTTTTTTGCATAATTAAACAGAACGGATTTGAAATTAAAAAAGCAACAGTCTCAGCTGAGGTTTTTTTTTAGAATCTGTGATATTTTTCCCCCCATATTGAGGTGAGGGGTGGCACAGTGGTGGTGAGGATGGCAGATTGGTGGTAAGGGGTGGCAGAGTGGTGGTGAGGGGTGGCAGATTGGTGGTGAGGGGTGGCAGAATGGTGGCAAGGGGTGGCAGAGTGGTGGCAAGGGGTGGCAGAGTGGTGCTGAGGGGTGGCAGATGGGTGGTGAGGTGTGGCAGAGTGGTGGTGAGGGGTGGCAGATTGGTGGTGAGGTGTGGCAGATTGGTGGTGAGGTGTGGCAGATTGGTGGTGAGGTGTGGCAGAGTGGTGATGAGGGGTGGCAGAGTGGTGGTGAGGGGTAGCAGAGTGGTGGTGAGGTGTGGCAGAGTGGTGGTGAGGATGGCAGATTGTGGTGAGGGGTGGCAGAGTGGTGGCATATTGGTGGTGAGGGGTGGCACAGTGGTGGTGAGGATGGCAGATTGGTGGTGAGGGGTGGCAGATTGGTGGTGAGGAGCAGAGTGGTGGTGAGGGGTGGCAGATTGGTGGTGAGGGTTAGTGGTAGAGGGGTGGCAGTGGTGGTGAGGGGTGGCAGAGTGGTGCTGAGGGGTGGCAGATGGGTGGTGAGGATGGCAGAGTGGTAGTGAGGGGTGGCAGAGTGGTGGTGATGGGTGGCACAGTGGTGGTGAGGGATGGCAGATGGGTGGTGAGGGGTGGCAGAGTGGTGCTGAGGGGTGGCAGAGTGGTGGCGAGGGGTGGTGAGGGGTGGCAGAGTAGTGGTGAGGGGTGGCAGGGAATGGGGACATTCCTATTGGGGATGGGGACAGTAATTGGGTGGGATGTGCTGTGTGGTGATAAATTATTAGTTGAAGCATTATATGTAGGATAATCAGATAAACTGAAACAAGCTCAGTGTGGAGCCATAGAGAATCTGGGAAGTATACTGTTTATCCCTCAATGACTCACCTGTAGTCAGGTAAGTACATTTGATTCCTGCATCCACTGAGGTTATGTGAATGTGTCTCTGAATGCAGAGGTCAGTAACACTTGCTGCCCTGCTTGCACAAAGGTGAGTGACAATGACTGCACTGCATGCACAAATGTGATTTTTCATGAATGCACATGCGATAAGTGACCCTGGTGCCCTGTAATCAAATGATCCTGGCTTTCCTGCATGCACAGAGGTAAGTGACTATGACACCTCTGAATATATAGGGGAGTAACACTGCACCTCTCCATCTGTACAGGTAAGTGGCCCTGCCTCCAATTATTGTATGTAGGCTACAGCCCCTTGTATATAGGTGAGTGAGCCTGCCCTCAATTGATAGGAGAATGAACCTGCCTCAGCTGGGCGTGAGTGGAGGGCTCCTCCAGGTGGGCGGGCGTGTGAAGGGGTGCTTTGCCAGCACTGGAGTTCTACCAGGTGTGAGAGGGGGGCTCTGACAGATTTGGAGGGCTCTAACAGGTGTGAGATGGGGGGTCTCTGCCATCTTTGGAGGATTCTGCCAGGTGTGAGAGGGGGGGTGTCTGCCTCTTTGGAGGATTCAGCCAGGTGTGAGATGAGGGGGTCTCTGCCAGCTTTGGAGGGGTCTGCCAGGTGTGAGATGGGGGGTCTCTGCCAGCTTTGGAGGGGTCTGCCAGGTGTGAGATGGGGGGTCTCTGCCAGCTTTGGAGGGTTCTGCCAGGTGTGAGGGTTGTTGGGTCTCTAATGCCAGCACTGGGTGCAGTACTCACCCCCCCACCCCCCCCCTCTCCTTGGGGAGGGGGCCAGTGTGCAGTAGAAAGGGTTAAAGTATCCAAAGCCGGGCAGTCGGGGCCCTTAAGAGTCCCTGGATCCCCCAGTCACTCACCTGGAGCAGGACTAGCAGTGAGAGCAGACTCAGGGGGGCCCATAGGAGTCCCATGCTGTGAATGTCACTCAGTGAGCAGTGACTTTGGGCTGAGTTTGTGTCCCTTCCTCCGCTTCCAGTTCAGCTCTGAGCCTGACTGAGCCCTGAGTGCGGCCAGGAATGTGAGGGGAGGGAGAGGGAGGCAGGGAGAGAGAGAGAGAGAGGGAGTGAGGGAGGGTGGTGCTCAGTGCTCACTCAGACACTGCTTGTGTGTGTGCTCACTCTGAAACCTAGCTCTAGAGTGTCAGCTCCTAGGGCACAGGCAGCCCCCCAAACTTACAGCTGCTAGGGTAGACTAGCCCCAGCTTTACAGCTACCAGTCAGCCTTTAATCTTACAGCCCCCAAACTTGCAACTACTAAACTAGACAACCCCCAGCTTTACAGCTACTAGACTGTCTCCCAACTTTAATCGACTCCACTAGACAACCTCCAACTATACAACTACTAGACAGCCCCCCAAACATGCAACAACTAAACTAGACAACCCCCAACTATACAACTACTAGACAGACCCCCGAACATGCAACAACTAAACTAGACAACCCCCAACTATACAACTACTAGACAGACCCCCAAACATGCAACAACTAAACTAGACAACCCCCAACTATACAACTACTAGACAGCCCCCCCAAACATGCAACAACTGAACTAGACAACCCCCAACTATACAACTACTAGACAGCCCCCAAACATGCAACAACTAAACTAGACAACCCCCAACTATACAACTACTAGACAGCAAAACATGCAACTACTAAACTAGACAACCCCAACTATACAACTACTAGACAGCCCCAAACATGCAACAACCAAACTAGACAACCCCAACTATACAACTACTAGACAGCCCCCAAACATGCAACAACTGAACTAGACAACCCCAACTATACAACTACTAGACAGCCCCCAAAATGCAACAACTAAACTAGACAGCCCCAACTATACAACTACTAGACAGCCCCCAAACATGCAACAACTGAACTAGACAACCCCCAACATGGACAGCCCCCAAACATGCAACATAAACTAGAGCAACCCCCATACAACTATACAACTACTACCAGCCCCAAACATGCAACAACTAAACTAGACAACCCCCAACTATACAACTACTAGACAGCCCCCAAACATGCAACAACTAAACTAGACAACCCCAACTATACAACTACTAGACAGCCCCCAAACATGCAACAACTAAACTAGACAACCCCCAACTATACAACTACTAGACAGCCCCAAACATAACAACTAAACTAGACAACCCCCAACATACAACTACTAGACAGCCCCCAAACAACACAACAACTAAACTGGAGCAACCCCAACTATACAACTACTAGACAGCCCCCAAACATGTGAAAACTAAACTAGACAACCCCAACTATACAACTACTAGACAGCCCCCAAACATGCAACAAACTCAACTAGACAACCCCCAACTATACAACTACTAGACCGCCCCCCAAACATGCAACAACTAAACTAGACAACCCCCAACTATACAACTACTAGACAGCCCCCCAAACATGCAACAACTAAACTAGACAACCCCCAACTATACAACTACTAGACAGCCTCCTCCTTACAGCTACTAGACAACCCCAGACTTGCAGCTTCTAGACAGCCCCCCAACTATACAACTACTAGAAAACCTCTTTACAGCTACTAGACAGCCCCCCAAACTGGCAACCCATAAACCAAACTACACTCCAAATCTGCAACAGGGCTGACCTCCATCTCTCTCACCCATGGTAACTCTCCATGTCATTCTTCTCTCCAACTGTTCCACTGTGTCAGTCACACTCTCCAACTGCTCCACATTCTCCGTCTCACTCTCCAACTGCTCTACATTCTCAGTCACACTCTTCAACTGCTATACGGCCTCAGTCACATTCTCCGACTATTCCACCTCAATCTCACTCCACCACTCATGTCCTCCCCCACAGGTACACCACCCCTATCTCACTTCTCCACCATCCCATTCCTAGCCCCCCACTGCTACACCACTACAATATCACTTCTCCACTGCTACACCATTCCAATCTCACTCCTCCACCACCCCAATCTCACTTCACCACTGCTACACCACTACAATCTCACTTAACCACTGCTACACCACTACAACCTCACTCCTCCACTGATACATCACTACAATCTCACTCCTCCACTGCTACAGCACCCCAATCTTACTCCCCCACTGCTACACCACCACAATTTCACTCATCCACTGCTACCCCGCCTCAATCCCATTCCCCACTGCTACACCACCTCAATCTCACTAACCCACTTCTACACCACCTAAATCTTACTAACACAACACTCATGTCACCCCCCACAGGTACGCCACCGTAATCTCACTCCTCTACCATTCCAATCCTAGTCCCCCACTGCTACACCACTACAATCTCACTTCTCCACTGCCACACCATTCCAGTCCCACTCCTCCATCACCCCAATCTTACTCCCCACTGCTACACCACTACAATCTCACTCCTCCACTGCTTCACCACTACAATCTTACTCTGCCACTACTACACCACTACAATCTCACTCCTCCATTGCTATACCACTACAATCTTACTCCTCACTGCTACACCACTACAATCTCACTTCTCCACTGCCACACCATTCCAGTCCCACTCCTCCACCACCCCAATCTTACTCCCCACTGCTACACCACTACAATCTCACTCCTCCACTGCTTCACCACTACAATCTTACTCTGCCACTACTACACCACTACAATCTCACTCCTCCACTGCTATACCACTACAATCTTACTCCTCACTGCTACACCACTACAATCTCACTTCTCCACTGCCACACCATTCCAGTCCCACTCCTCCACCACCCCAATCTTACTCCCCAATGCTACACCACTACAATCTCACTCCTCCACTGCTATACCACTACAATCTCACTCCTCTACTACTACACCACTACAATCTCACTCCTCCACTGCTATACCACTACAATCTTACTCCCCACTGCTACACCACTACAATCTCACTCCTCCACTACTACACCACTACAATCTCACTCCTCCACTGCTACACCAGTACAATCTCATTCCTCCACAGGTACGCTGCCCAATCTCACTCTTCCTCCAACCCAATCCCATTCCCCACTGCTACACCACCCCAATCTGACTCCTCCACCACCCAAATCTTATTCCCTCACTGCTACACCACCCCAATCTCACTCCTCCACAGCTAAACCACCTCAAACCCATTCCCCACTGGAAGGCTATTGCAAGTATCTACTACCCTTCCTATAGAACTGCTTCAACTGAAAGCATATTTCAGGTATCTTCTAACATTTTATATCACTATTAGTCTTTACTACCTCTGTTGTAAGGCTATTCTGGGTATCTCCTACCCTTTCTATATCACTGTTAGCCTTTACTGCCTCCACTGGAAGGCTATTCTAGGTATCTACTACCCTTTCTATATCACTGTTACTGCTCCCACTGGAAGGCTATTCCTGGTATCTACTACCCTTTCTATATCACTGTTACTGCTCCTTCTGGAAGGCTATTCCAGGTATCTACTACCCTTTCTATATCACTGTTACTGCTCCCAGTGAAAGGCGAGTCCAGGTATCTACTACCCTTTCTATATCACTGTTACTGCTTCCACTGGAAGGCTATTCCAGTTATCTACTGCCCTTTCTATATCACTGTTACTGCTCCCACTGAAAGGCTATTCCAGGTATCTACTGCCCTTTCTATATCACTGTTACTGCTCCCACTGGAAGGTTATTCCAGGTATCTACTGCCCTTTCTATATCACTGTTACTGCTCCCACTGGAAGGCTATTCCAGGTATCTACTACCCTTTCTATATCACTGTTACTGCTCCCACTGGAAGGCTATTCCAGGTATCTACTACCCTTTCTATATCACTGTTACTGCTCCCACTGGAAGGCTATTCCAGGTATCTACTACCCTTTCTATATCACTGTTACTGCTCCCACTGGAAGGCTATTCCAGGTATCTACTACCCTTTCTATATCACTGTTACTGCTCCCACTGGAAGGCTATTCCAGGTATCTACTACCCTTTCTATATCACTGTTACTGCTCCCACTGGAAGGCTATTCCAGGTATCTACTACCCTTTCTATATCACTGTTACTGTTCCCACTGGAAGGCTATTCCAGGTATCTACTACCCTTTCTATATCACTGTTAGCAGTTCCCCAGTAATGTTAATTTTAGGCGATGTAGCTATTTTGAACATTTCCTGAAAGCCTAGCTAAATAAGCAATTGTTTAGACCGTTCTAAGTGCTAGTAAGTAGCAGCCTGTCAGCGAGGCTGTCTCTATGCTGACAGTGTGAATGGAGATCTCTCATCGCTCAGCAGATTCCCCTTTTCATGATTTCCGATGGTTTTCCTGTGGCTGTGAGGGAATGCCGGTTGTCAGACTGGGATTTTAACCCCCGGAGTGCACAGTATGAGATAAGAATACAATCTAACCCGGGTCTCAATACGTGAGGGAGGTGGGTGGGTGCTTCCGGACACTGTATCTGTTTCCATCGGCACAGTCCGGGCAGAATATGATTCATAGTAAAGAGGCAAGAAATCTACGCAGTGCTGACCACTTCTGGAAATTCATTCATGAAAAACACTTGGATTTGGAGAAATTGGGGGCCGGGCAGGCAAGAGGCAGAGGAGGTTCAATGCAGATAAATGTAAAGCCATTCATCTTGGAATGAGTAACAGACAAGGCAACATTAAATGGGGTTCAGGTAGGGGAAACGTTAAATGAAAAGGACTCAGGATTAATTTTATAACATGTCAGGAGGCTCTGTATTTTGCATAACTTTTCTTACCGAACTCCATAGCAGCAAAGAAACAGATCAATAAAATGGAGAACCAATCACAAGAGAAGTCACAGTACGGAGCTCCCTCTCTGTCACCTTTTTATATTTTGTGGATTTGTACGGTTATTGTAGTATTTATTAGCCCTGTTTTGAAAGTCTTCCTTCGACTTGCACTCCTTCTGGGCTCCCTGCCCTATTGTTCCTTTTCCTACAGAGTTGTCCTTCCCCCTCCCACTGGTGATCCCTCTCCTTGTTCTTGGGGGGCCAGTTATATGACCCTCTTCACCCCGATCTCACCGGGCGACTAACGTCGACACTAGAATCTTCTCTCTCTAAGAGTCCTGCCGTGCTAACCCTTACCGCAACTCCCTCAGGGCCTACTCCCTCTCCTCCTTTCGCCACGGACTGCCTCTTACAACCCTTGTAATTCACAGCCGCGTGAGCCAATCTCATATGGTTTATGTACTTCTTGCGTTCTACATACGAACACTGTTCGTGTAATTTTGCCTCAGTCAGGCGTTCATGCTTTATTTTATTTAATAATTTGTTACTGCGCAAACAGATTCCGCAGCGCTTTACAATTAGTGGAGAACGTACATTATACACAGACGAATGCAAGAGTCAGAGTTAGCCGTGATGTAAGCTGCTAACACCCCGTTCGCCAGACCTATTGCCGCTCGGTTTCGGCGGCCATTTTGGGAGTGTGGCTCTCTCTGCCATTTCCTTTCCCCACGAGTCTCACCTCGTATCACTGCCATGTCGGGACTGCTCTTGTGGAGAGCT
>OW240921.1:11395281-11484522 GCA_933207985.1 Pelobates cultripes
TTCAAGGCTATACTACGACTCTTGCAGTACACAATATACTGTGGTAACCCAAGTTAATGGAACTTCCCCAAATCCGGGAATCTCCCACGACTGTACACCTACGACTTAGTATAAACAACAGATAACCTATTCAGACTTTAAGATGCCATCTTGAACTAAGTCAGGAAAATTTCCATGACGTATGCACCCTTTAGTTATGGCCTTGTATGTTTGCCAAATTAAGGGAGGTCCTAAATTGAATAAAGTAAAAGAAGTGTTACTTTTTCATATTTGAACTACAGTAACCTTAAAATGGAGACACCTAAGGTATAAATAGGTGCACTTTTAAATGTTAAGACACAGAGGAGAGACTTGGAGACAGACGCTGCTCCATCTTAAAATGATAGAGAGGCTGACATGATGACATGTTCAGAAGGGTATGTTAACCTATTAATGATATTTGCAAGCATGTAATTTAATCTTATAAACTCTGCTATAATGGATTTTATATTTTTATATAATAAATATCCAAAAAGACAATCTTTCTTCCAAGACAATCCTTATTTTATATTGTATTCTCAATTATTTATATATGTTAAATAGAGGATCTCTTACACTATATAAAATTATGGCTAAGATATCTGTATGGTTAGCCCTACTAAGTTCTATGCTTTAAGACATTATAGTGGTAAATAAGGGAACCACCAGCGGTTACAACTATAGTGTCCCTTTAACTATATTCATTATCAGCCAGTCCACACAAATTTTGTTCCCATACATCCCTCTTAAGTTTCCATACTTAAGTAAGAGTATGTGAAAAGTAGTTAGGGTTGCCACCTTTCTTGGAAAAACATACGGGCCTTACTAATTTGCATAATTAAATATGTGTGGGTGACATCACATGATGTAAATCACAAGGAGTGACATAAGAGAAAATGCTGTAAAATCACCAAAAAACTAAATAGTTTAAATCTGCTGTATAGATGGATTCCTCCTAGTGCCCCCATGTCTCCCAGTGCCCTCATGACTTAGTGCCCCCATGTGTCGATTACTCCAGGTCTCAGTGTACCTATGTATCAGTGTCTCAGTGCCCCATGTCTCCCAGTGTCCCCTAGTCTCCCAGTGATCCTATGTATCAGTATCTCAATGCCCCATGTCTCCCTGTGTCCCCATTTATCCCAGGGTCCCCATGTCACTAGGACACTAGGAAGACGGGGAGACCTGGGGACACGGGGAGACCTAGGGACACGGAGACACCAGTGACACTGGGATACTAGGGGACTCTGGCTGGGACACATGGGGACAATGGGAAAATAGGGGACACTTGAAGAGATGGGGACACAGACACCAGGGACAAAGATTCTAGAGACACTGGCTGGGGGACATGGGGACATTGAGACATGGGGGCACTGGGAGACATGGGGACACTGAGACACCAGGGCCACAGACACTAGGGACACTAGCTTGGGGACACTGTGACACTTGAGGCACTGAGAGACATGGAGGCACTAGGAGACATGGGGACAGTGAGACACTGGCAGAGTGGGGGCACTGGGAGACTAGGGGGCACTGGGAGACTAGGGGGCACTGAGACACCAGGGACACTGGCTGGGAAACATGGGGACACAGTGTCCCCATGTGTCTGTGCAATAATGTCTCCCAATGTCCCTTAGTGTCTCAGTGTCTGCCATAATGTCTCCAAATGTCCCTTAGTGTCTCAGTGTCTGCCATAATGTCTCCAAATGTCCCTTAGTGTCTCAGTGTCTGCCATAATGTCTCCCAGTGCCCTTTAGTGTCTCAGTGTATGTCTCCTTGCAGCCTTTCCCCCATCCCTTACTTCCCTGAGCTGTAGGCTGTCTCTGCAGGGTGGGAGTTGCTGTCTGGACTTTCTGTAGCTGCACCCCGGCAGATCAGTGAGTATAGATAGGCAGGGAGGGATATGCTGGAACTTATCCCTGCCTCTCTCCACACACAGCGACCCCTACTGGCCAGTGCCAGTATTGCATAGTAATCTCTTGTTTATACTGAGAAAAATACCAGCATTTGTATTGCCAGTATCACTGCAATATTGGCACCAGCCAGGCAGCCTCAAATACTGTCTGTGCTAATAAAATAAAAGCCAGGTGGAATCCCTAAGAGTAGTGTGTGAAAAAAAAATGTAAAAAAAAAAAAATTTTTTTTTTTTTTTTTTTTTAAATCAATGGGCCTATTCCATGGGCCTGGGCCTGGAGCTGCAGCTCCATCAGCCCCTATGTTAATCCGGCCCTGCGGAGAGTAATACCAGGTAGTGAGGTCTAAACAGAGAGTGATACCAGGTAGTGAGGTCTAAACACAGAGTGATACCAGGTAGTGAGGTCTAAACAGAGAGTGATACCAGATAGTGAGGTCTAAACGCAGAGTGATACCAGATAGTGAGGTCTAAACAGAGAGTGATACCAGGTAGTGAGGTCTAAACGGAGAGTGATACCAGATAGTGAGGTCTAAACAGAGAGTGATACCAGGTAGTGAGGTCTAAACGGAGAGTGATAACAGATAGTGAGGTCTAAACAGAGAGTGATAACAGATAGTGAGGACTAAATGGAGTGATAACGGGTAGTGGGGACTAATTATAGTGATATTATTACAGCAGGTAACCTTTAGAAGTCATACATGTCGCTCTTTGGTTATTTTGGAGCTTGGAGTGAGTGTTCCTTAATTGGTCTACTTATGGAAACTGACCCGGGCAGACAGGAGGGAAACACAAAGAAAGTTTTCAGACATTCAGAGTTATTCACTAAAATGCGTTTCAAACTTTAGGTTAAAATAGGTGAACTGAAAACACCTGATTTATAGAATTTTCCAATTAATAATTCACTTTAAATTGACTTTAAGTCCCTGGCAATTCACACTCTAATGAATAATCCTGAAACTGTTGCATCTCTCTTAACTACACAGAGACGTCAGATTTCACAGTAAGTGCCGCTGTCTCTCCTCCTAAATATTTGTCCACCCCCAGAAAGGCCTGGGTCTTTCACGTTCCTCAAACCATTCCTGAACAATGTTTGCAGTGTGGCAGGGTGCATTATCCTGCTGAAAGAGGCCACTGCCACCAGGAACACCAGGGCAATGAAGGGATGTACGTGGTCTGCCATCAGGAAAACCAGGGCAATGAAGGGGTGTACGTGGTCTGCCATCAGAGACACCAGGGCAATGAAGGTGTGTACGTGGTCTTCAACAATCTCTAGGTAGGTGGTACGTGTCAAAGCAACATCCACATGAAGGATTCCAAGCAGAACATTGCCCAGAGCATAACATTACCTTCTTCCCATAGTGCATCCTGCTGCCATCTCTTCCTCTGGTAAACAACATGCAGTTATCAGGCCATCCACCTGAAAGGAAATATGATTCATCAGACCAGGCAACCTTCTTCCATTGCTCCGTGGTTCAGTTCTGATGCTCACATTCCCATTGAAGATGTTTTCAGCAGTAGACAGGGGTCATCATGGGCACCCTGACCGGTCTCTGGCTCCGCAGCCCCACACGCAGAAAACATGGCCAACATTGCGATTTTCTGCAATCTGAGCTACAGTATGATCGAACCAGACGGGCTAGCCTTTGCTGCCTACGTGCATCAATAAACATTGGACACACGTGACCCTGACATCAGTTCACCTGTTGGCCTTACTTGTACGACTTTTGGTAGGTATTACCCACTGCATCCCGGGACAATCCCACAAGACTTGCTGTTTTGGAGATACTCTGTCCAAGTCCTCTAGTCATCACTATTATAATCAATGCTATTCACTTCACCTATCAGTGGGTTTAATGTTGTTGCTGATCTGTGTGTGGTACTATGGTTACAGGTAAATAAAGTTTATTTTGGAATGAAGAAGAAAGGGGGATTAATTACAGACTAACGTGGAAAGGTCACTTCAATGATAGTACCGGTATGGTTTGGCTGCCCTCTCTTGGTAAGAGGTGTAACTGCAGCAATCCTCTGTAATTAGTGTTTCCTTTATATGTGTGTTTTAACTCCTTGACAATGACTTCCAGTGGAACAAACGATCAATAAAAGAACTCGACACGTCTATTAGCCTTCCCCAGAGAAAATTGCCAGCATTGCACCTCACTGACAAATTATTTCTGTGTGGGTGTAAGTTGTTAAAAATTAAGAAGAATGAAGTTCTGAGTCAGTGACGGAGTGTGTTGAGGTTGTGCAGGTATCCTCACACAAACAGCCACCTTCATCAATGGAAAACATCCCAAGACGAACAGAAAATGCTGACAGCTTGCTACAGAAAAACCCAGCCATCATCTGCTGGACAGTTACTGATAGCGACCACATGAGCTGGATCCATCGATAGGAGACAGGAACAAAGGCCAGATATGTTACAATGTTACCAGATACGGTCAAGGAACCATGTGGAACAGAACCTTTAAGGTTACGGTTGGTCCTAATTTCCAACCAAAAAAAAGGCCAGTAATAGACGTCTATATACATAGTACATTTATAGTTATTTTTTCTATTTTCTAATTTTGCCTAAATTTAACATCTGGAGAAACTAAAAACTTTTCAGGATTCTGTGAGAATCACACTTTTGTTTTGTTTTTTATACACTCTCTATATAAACATGCCTGCACTAACTCTGACTAGGCATTTCACTGAGTTATCAATATGTAGCAACAGAGTAAGACTTGGAACACAATGTTATAATATTTCCAAAGCAGACTTTAAAATGGACGCTCCCAGTGCCCTTGGGGGGATGGCGAGAGAGAAGCCAGTATTCATGCTTGGTCTTCGTGTGATCGGAACCAATGGATGGGCAACAGGTTTTTAAGACTCCGCGAATGGTCCTTAATCTTGACAATGAATTATAAATCCAAACAGTCTGACTCAAAACTCTAACAGGCTGGTTTTTAGAACATGTTTTGCACTTTAAAACTGCCATCTCGCGGGAGCGGAGCTAGCTGCAGAACAGAGCGGTCACACTTTCTCGAACTCCCAGCCTATGATCTAAAACGCAGCAGTAATAAGGCAAAATAGGTGCCAGAACCCCCGACAGCAAGCTGCCACACTACTAACTAAGGGTGCAATGGGTCGAAAAAACAAGAAACAGTGGGCAGACAGAGGCCCCTTCTGCCACAACATCGGTGAGACGCTGCGAGGCCCTTTAAAGCCTGCATGGGAAAAAATGGCATCGGGGGACGATGGCTCCTCGTACTCCTCCGAAGATCTCTCCTATGACTCTGGGGCAGGGGCCTCGTTTAACCCACCAGTAGTGCCAAAAGCCAAGCCACCGGCTACCGGAGACGCGGTCACAGCAGCCCAACTTAAAGACATGCTCTCCGAACTGAGAGCGAACATAGCGGCTGACATGGCCCATTATAAAGACGCCATAGACGGTGAACAAAATAACCCTCCTGGAGGCAAAGACGAACGCACACGACTCTAGGCTCACCTCTGTGGAACATGCACTGGCGGAACTCCAACAGAAACAGAAAGCCACAGCAGACAGAACTGAAGCTCTGGAAGAGCAAAGGCGACGTAACAACTTAGAAGTGCGGGGAATCCCGGACTCAGTGAGCTCGACTGACCTAGGGCACTATGTACAACGCCTACTCAATACCCTACTGCCACCGAAACAAGCCAAAGCAGTCAAGTTTGAGGGCATGTTCCGACTGCCGAAGCCGACATCAGCACCATCAGAGGCGACAGCAGACCTGATAATCAGGTTCCAAACCCTATAGGACAAGATCTCGATTTGTACAGCAGTCCGTGGACATACTCCTCTGCTATTCGAAGGGTCTGCCCTATCGCTGTTCCAGGGCCTCACCAGAGGCACTATCGCATGACTCAAAACCCTGCAGCCACTACTGCTGATTCTACGAGCAAAGAATCAGAAAAATGTTGGGGGTTCCTGAGGGCCTTGTCCTTTACCCACCAGGGCTCAACATACAAGGCTTCGAGTTTCCAGGAGCTGGAACATCACCTGCAATGCCTGAGCCTGCACTGAACAGTGCGGACAGCCACAACAGGTCTGGCGGGTCTGAACCCCTCCACTATACCGGAGTTCACCCCCGGCGTCACGCAACAGCTGGTGCCAGAACCCCGACAGCAAGCACGCCAGGGAAGAAACCTGAACAACACCGCCCCAGTAGTTGGACTTTCATAACCATTGCCTGACTCTTCTGCGTACTGCATTTAGCTTTAAGTTGCCGCAAACTGTTATTTATTTTCTTTTTTAATAGTTTAAATATGTTCTTCCACCGCATATATTTGGTTACCTATGGTTATGTTCCCTCAAGGCCCAATAAGGCTTATACTATGACCTTAGTTACTGGGACCCCTAACAAGCTTACTTACATGTCATTTTCATGTCTTTTCAAACTAACTAGCATATCCTTGTGCCCCTGGTGATCTCACTACCAGACACCCCCGTGGCCCATAACCATGGCCACACTAGCCTGAATCAACTAGCTCTATAAAGGTGCTGGAAACTGACTGCCATATGCTTGTTCATTTTGTTTGCATTGCGCCTGTATCTGCTGTTGTGGCAAAACGGGCCTTCTTGTTATATGCTGCACACTAAAAATAAAGGATATTAAAAAAAAACAAAATAACTGCCATCTCACACATGCCGAAATTAAACTAGTCACTTGGCCTTGCAGCTTCTCCTGACTGTGAATCATGAGAGCTACGGCAAAGTTTCTGATCCCCCCTGAATCTCTGCCTTTATTATTCTTCTTTCATCTATGCCAACTTTAACCCTCTAACCACCTAACTATACTCACACCCCAAACTCTAAACTCCTCTATGCCTAAATACACCTAATGCTTCCCTCAGCCCCCAACATTAAGTATCCATAATTGTTAGCCCCCCTTAACCTAAAATCTTGTCAATACTAAGCACCCCCAAACCCTAACCTCCCCCTAACCATTACCTTATCCTTATCATAATCTTCCCTTAACCCCCCGCAACCCAAACTGCATTCTTTAGATGTTGTTAAAAACCAAGCAGTTCAACTGTTATTGAGCTGTAACACCGCTGTGCTCTTATTAACGCAGTGATATTGCAGTGTTACTATAACGATAGCAAGGTTTGAATATATACAAGCTGTAACACATTGATACATAGCAAAGAAATTGAGATCTACTTCTCCGACTCTGGAATATCTGAACAATGATACCGAGGAAGGAACAGAGAAACCATCAACGTAAATCTGATCACCTTGGCTGGACTCCTTCCCTACTCCCGACTCTCACACAGAATAGACTATATTTATTATATTTATTTTCGTCTTCTCCCGACTCACTTCATCCCACCACAATCTATCATGTAAAATATAATCTCTTTTTTTCCCCTTCAAATAGCTATTCTTATAAAAACTCTCGAACTCAGCTAGAGCCTCAATTTGGCTGTCTCAGCTTAAATTTTGCCATTTGGATTTTAGTTCCCTATAATTTTGAGCTTAGTGAGTAAACCCCACTGGGTAATGATCATATTTATTAATAACAGGGTGACGAGAGAGAAATGAGTGCTGCCAGAGAGGGGAATGGGCCAGTGATGGGTTCTGGTAGAAATATAGATGTCGGACCAGGTTTTCCAGTAACTGGATGGATCAGCTTGTTTACCACGATTACTGTTTGGGTGAGAGGACAGGAACATCAGCAGATATTGACAGAGACTGGGCAGGGGGCTCGGGCAGCCTCCGATGATGTGATCCACATAAAATGTTGTCCATTTGCAAACAGGATTAACATAAAGAATGAGGGTATGGAGGCCACCGCCAGGATCAGGGCATGTTTTGCAGAATAATTCCTCTTGTGATGTTTTGTATGTCAGGAACCCACACTCCAACTGGAGTCCCCTTTATCCAAGGCTGAATGCTTCTGGGATAATCCATGGCACGTGGTTAACTTTTAAAGAACTACGGATACAGCATTGCTATTAATGGCGCCATACTGAAAAGACTGCAACACCATTATAACGGGACTATTAATCACAATGGTCGTTATACCAGAGGCTACTCTACTGGACATGGTGCTGTAATAACATGGGGGACAGCAGTCCTGCGATTTAGCATTATTACAGGGGAATTAGGGGCCTTAGGGAGTTACAGTCCAGAGCACTATGAAGGTAGATACACCTTATCCCTACGCCTCCTTATTTAAAACCTTCTAAGTCCCCGATATGGAATCCTAACAGCATTGTTACGGTGCCATGATTAACAGCAATGTAATGACGCTTTAACATATCGAGGTGATTTAATGCTGACAGTTTAAATGCATGTTGCTTAACAGATCTGGGTTCCATTTTCAATTAAAAGATAATATTTTATCCAAGTTACTACATTGCCTGAACAAGGTTACTCCAGATTCCAGGTCAATATGTGTTCTCCTGCCAGCCTTATTACCAGACTTGACACGCGACCTCTTAACCTTCAGACCAACCACCATTGTCCCTGATTCCTTGAAAGCTGGAACCCACCCATAGGTGGCTCTCTAATTAGGCGGCCACCTAAGGCCTCGCACTCGCGGTGGCCTCATGGCCTGGTTCCAGCTTTGGGTCACGGACCGCAGTCACGACACCTGGAGGGCTTGCACAGTGTGCCGTCAGATGCTGATATTGGGCCTGTCACACTCATCTTCCCCCCAATACTGCCACACTCACCCTGTCACACACTACACCCCTATACACAAACACTACATACATATAAACATACCTCTTCTCCTAATATACACAATGCAAACCCTATATGTTTTTAATACGGGTGTCTCATGTTTGAGTTTTGTCTAAGGCATTGCAACGTCTAGAGCCGTCACTGCTAGGCCCATGCAACCACAGACTCCTGCGGGTCTTGCCCCCAAATCCAGGTCATTTTTGGGGGTGGGGATTCAGAAGGGATTGCTGTAGTCCGTCAGTGGGATTCCAGCTCCACACAGTGAGATCTTTGTCTTGTTAAATATATTTTTCTTTTTCTGGGCTTATGAGCTCTGCACCCTTTCAGAAACAGCTTTAAAAAACAATAACTATTTGATTTATTCTGTCCTACTGGTGAGAATATTGTGCTGTAAATTGCTTTACATATCAACTTGGGAATGTAGTGATCACATCTCAATTTCAAAGACTTCTGTTTCCATAGACGTTAAAAAAACAGTTTTTTTTACTTTTAGTTAGCTATTTTTAAGATACATTGATAAATTGATGGTTTCTCTTAGAGGGGATATAGTTTCACAGATGTATTTACTTTAGCACAAATAGTCAAGAATTCAAAATGAATTTAACATTTTAGGCCGTAATAGTCAATATGATAACATAGCTGAGACAGAGAATTCTTCTAATTTGTCTATTTTGGAATTACTAAATATTTAGTCATTTTCCATAATCAGTTAATTCCTTTTACGTGGATATTAATGTTCAGCAAGTGTATTTTGGCATTCAGCCTAATTAAAAATGTAAGTAGTCAACATATTTTGTTTGACCGCAATCACTAAGCTGTTAATTGATCCAATATTGGTTGTATTGTTTAATCGGCGGTGATGTCATTATGAATGGTTACTTTGTATCCAAATTCTTCTTAGAATCCTTCCAATTGTCTCCGTTGTTTGTGAATGTGGTGGTTTTGTGTTTTGGTACAAACTGTCCTCAAGTGGTCTGAGTATAATATAAGCCACCGTCACTCATTATGGACAATAAAATGTACAAGTAAGGAGTCTAGGTTCTTGGGCTACATGCTACTGGGTATTCGCTCCAAGCCTGTAACGCATTTAAAGAGATATTAAACTGTGGCTGGGGGGGACTTGTACTCGCTGGATGAAATTTGAAAATAATCATAAAAATGGACATTGTATGAAAAAAGGAGAATTCAGTTTGTCAATTTTTTAAAAAAATGTGTTTCTTAAATGTAAAGAATAATTATGCTATTATAATGATTAGAAATTAAAGGGACAATATAGTCACCCAGACCACTTCAGCTCAATGAAGTGGTCTGGGTGCCAGGTCCCTCAAGTTTTAACCCTTCAGATGCAAACATAGCAGTTTCAGAGAAACTGCTATGTTTACATTTGGGGACAGCCACAAGAGGCGCATCTGCGACGCTGGAGGCATATTATGCCTCCATCGCACAGAACGTCCATAGGAAAGCATTGAGAACCTTTGAATGTGCACTGGGCACTTGCCGCGCATGCGCATTCGGCTCCAGTGACGTCGGACCGGGGAGCTGACGGACGGGGAGGAGAGGTCACCAGCGCCACGGGAGTGGGACCCTGAGCGTGGGGACTATTGTGTCAGGAAAACCGCTTTTTTTCCTGACACTATAGTTATCCTTTAAAAATGTCCAAGGCAAGTTTCTCTTACACAAAATAATAAGTTAAAGGGAACCTATAGTCCAGAACATAACAATGGTTGTTTTGTGTCGATATTGTTCAGGATATTCCCTTCTCTACACCCCCCTTAAAAATGAAGTTACAGTTTACTCACCTTGTTTCCAGAGCTGCGGCCGCCCCTTCCGTCTCCTCCAATTCATTGTTTACCATAGAGAAGCAATGGATTGGAGTTAGGCATGCGCAGCCAAACGCTGTGGTCCTCCAATAAAATGCGGCTATCAGCAGCACTTGATGCCCAGACCAAGTCTGACTCAGTTCTGGAGGAGGAAGCGCCTCTAGTGGCCGTCGGGAATGTAATGTTTTATATTGAAGTGTTAAAATGACAGGAGCACTGCTCCCAGACCATTTTAATGAGATGAGCGGTCTGAGTGACTAAGGCGACTATTTTTATTGTGCGTTCATTCAATATTCTGGAATAGTTTAATTTATAAAGGAATTTGTGCATTTAGAAAGTTCACCATATTTACTTAGTAGATTGCTCCTTGCGCTCCTTGCAATAAGGCAGTAATTATTTGTTAATGTCAGTTCTTACGTTGTGTCAGCATGTGTTTACTGGGGTGAAAGGTGCTGCAGAGGTAAGTAAGAAGGTGCACTTACCTCTGCTGAGATTCTGAGAATGCTCGGGTGTCTTCAGAGAAAGTCCCTGTGAATCCATGCTCCTTCAGTAACGCTGTACGCTGGCGTGTGCCTGGCTCATAGCACTGCAGGGGTTAATTTCATTTAAATGCCACCCCAGTCTACGACATCGAAATTAATCTTTCTGGTTTGTGTTATTTCCTGTAATTTCCCAGTATTTTCAGTTTCAGGTCATTTTCTCATAATTTATTTAAATACTTTCATTCCAATTAAATACTGCAGGTTTATTATTAAAAATGTATTTTTCATAGCTCGTTTAATTTTATTTTCATTCTGTCTCAGTTTGGCTGTATGTATTCTTTAACATTCTAACATAAAAACATTTGGAAAAAAAGTATTTATTATATTTATTTAGTATCAACGTGTTCCACAGAGCTGCAAGCATATTAATATTAAAAGATAAATAGACTGGACAGAGAGACAGGTGTATTGATGAAAGGATGGATATAGAGAGAGATAGAGGGAGACAGAGAGACAGACAGAGAGAGCGAGACAGACAGACAGACAGACATAGTGACAGAGAGAGACAGGCAGAAAGAGAGACAGACAGATAGGCAGACAGATAGACAGACATAGTGACAGAGAGACACAGGCAGAAAGAGATAGCAAGACAGGCAGATAGACAGACAGACATAGTGACAGAGAGAGGAGCAGAGGTTCACAGATAGACAGGCAGTCAGAGTGAATCCCTGATGGGAGAACCTGAGGGTCGATGTTGATATAAAATGCTCTGTCTATACGGAACCTGTGCTAATCCCACGCCAGCTCATTGCAAGGCACTGTTTATTGAACAAACTCGTCTAAATTTGTAAATCTATTTATTTTGCAGAACAGGCTTCTATACCCTCAGCGTTACGCCATTGCATTCTGCGTCTGTTTCCAGGTATACTGCCAGTGCACTCGGTGCTGTATAAATCTATAGACAGACAGACAGACAGACATACTACACTCTGCTGCATTATTCACCCCCGTGTATGTCCAGCAGACAAAGGGTTAAACACACTGCATGCATTGTGTTGCAGCAGATATTATTATCGCCGGGTCTCTTCCTGCAAACAATGGGCCCATGTCCACAGTCTGAGCGAGGCGTGCTTGTTTACACACTCAGTGCCTGTCCAAGGCTCTGCAGCCAATCAGAGCGCAATGTCACCGGCCAGAATATTACACAAGTGTCACGCTGCGGTTACACAGACCCACACTGAGAGGAAAATTACCAGCTGCTCTGTACTTTAACCCTGTGCAGAGACAGCCATTATAAGGCGCCCTATGGACCGTTTACAAAACACTGCACTCTGTGAGGGAGGAGTGCTTTATAGGCCGCATCAAAGGCCGGGTCAGGAGAAGGATGATGGGAGACGTAGTCAACAGCTGAAAGATTAGATAATCCTGGCTCTTGGTTAAATCCAGCCAGCAGCTGGTTAATATAGCTGAATCCCACTTGGAGTCTGGTCACTATGGATAAATGCTGTGTGTAGCCTGGCCAGTATGGATTATATGCTGTGTGTAGACTGGCCAGTGTGGATATAAGCTGTGTGTAGCCTGGCCAGTGTGGATATAAGCTGTGTGTAGCCTGGCCAGTATAGATAAATGCTGTGTGTAGCCTGGCCATTATGGATATAAGCTGTGTGTAGCTTGGCCAGTGTGGATATAAGCTGTGTGTAGCCTGGCCAGTATGGATAAATGCTGTGTGTAGCCTGGCCAGTGTGGATATAAGCTGGATGTAGCCTGGCCAGTATGGATAAATGCTGTGTGTAGCCTGGCCAGTATGGATAATTGCTGTGTGTAGCCTGGCCAGTGTGGATATAAGCTGGATGTAGCCTGGCCAGTATGGATAATTGCTGTGTGTAGCCTGGCCAGTGTGGATAATTGATGTGTGTAGCCAGGCCAATGTGGATATAAGCTGTGTGTAGCCTGGCCTGTGTGGATATAAGCTGGATGTAGCCTGGCCAGTATGGATAAATGCTGTGTGTAGCCTGGCCAGTGTGGATATAAGCTGGATGTAGCCTGGCCAGTATGGATAAATGCTGTGTGTAGCCTGGCCAGTATGGATAATTGCTGTGTGTAGCCAGGCCAATGTGGATATAAGCTGTGTGTATATAAGCTGTGTGGATAATGTGGATATAAGCTGTGTGTATATCCAATGTGGATATAAACTGTGTGTATAAACTGTGTGTAGCCTGGCCAGTGTGGATAAATGCTGTGTGTAGCCTGGCCAGTGTGGATATAAGCTGGATGTAGCCTGGCCAGTATGGATAATTGCTGTGTGTAGCCTGGCCAGTATGGATAATTGCTGTGTGTAGCAGGCCAATGTGGATATAAGCTGTGTGTAGCCTGGCCAGTGTGGATATAAGCTGTGTGTAGCCTGGTCAGTATGGATAAATGCTGTGTGTAGCCTGGCCAGTGTGGATAAATGCTGTGTGTAGCCTGGTCAGTGTGGATAAATGCTGTGTGTAGCCTGGCCAGTGTGGATAAATGCTGTGTGTAGCCTGGTCAGTATGGATAAATGCTGTGTGTAGCCTGGCCAATGTGGATATAAGCTGTGTGTAGCCTGGTCAGTGTGGATAAATGCTGTGTGTAGCCTGGCCAGTGTGGATAAATGCTGTGTGTAGCCTGGTCAGTATGGATAAATGCTGTGTGTAGCCTGGCCAGTGTGGATAAATGCTGTGTGTAGCCTGGTCAGTGTGGATAAATGCTGTGTGTAGCCTGGCCAGTGTGGATAAATGCTGTGTGTAGCCTGGTCAGTATGGATAAATGCTGTGTGTAGCCTGGCCAATGTGGATATAAGCTGTGTGTAGCCTGGTCAGTGTGGATAAATGCTGTGTGTAGCCTGGCCAGTGTGGATAAATGCTGTGTGTAGCCTGGCCAGTGTGGATAAATGCTGTGTGTAGCCTGGCCAGTATGGATTATAAGATGTGTGGTCAGTGTGGATAAACATTCATGGGAAAAAGAAAGTACGACCTCTTAGAATTCTATGGATTTACATATCAGGACATAATAACATTAATCTGTTCCTTAGCAGGTCCTAAAATTTAGTAAATATAACCTCAGATGAACAATTCATGACGTTACACTGTGTCATCATTTATTGAACAAAATAAAGTACACCCATACTGCTTCCAGGCTAAGTAGCACAGAGATACTGCTAATCAAATTACATAGTTACATAGTTACATAGCTAAAAAGAGACTTGCGTCCATCAAGTTCAGCCTTCCTCACATTTGTTATTTGCTGTTGATCCAAAAGAAGGCAAAAAACCCAGTCTGAAGCGCTTCCAATTTTGCAACAAACTAGGAAAAAAATCCTTCTTGACCCCAGAATGTCAGATTTATCCTTGGATCAAGCAGTTATTACCCTACATTGAAAGATTACATCCTTGAATATTCTGTTTTTGCGAGTGTGCATCTAGTAGCTGTTTGAACATCTGTATGGACTCTGATAAAACCACTTCTTCAGGCAGAGAATTCCACATCCTTATTGTTCTTACAGTAAAAAAACCTTTCCTTTGCCTTACAGGAAATCTTCTTTCTTCCAGTCTAAACGCATGACCTCGTGCCCTATGTAAAGTCCGGTTTGTGAATAGTTTTCCACACAATGGTTTGTATTGGCCCCGAATATATTTGTATAATGTTATCATATCCCCTCTCAGGCGACATTTTTCTAAACTAAATAGGTTTAAATTTGTTAACCTTTCTTCATAGCGGATATGTTCCATTCCTTTTATTAATGTTTTTGGCTTTTTCTAGTGCCATAATATCCTTCTTTAGAACAGGTGCCCAAAATTGCACAGCATTTTCAATATGGGGTCTTACCAGTGATTTATAAAGAGGCAAAATTATATTCTTGTCCCGAGAATGAATGCCCTTTTTCATGCATGACAATACCTTACTGGCCTTGGCCACTGCTGATTGACATTGCACATTGTTGCATAGTTTCTTGTCTATAACAATTCCCAAGTCCTTTTCATGTGTTGTTATCCCTAATTCGCTTCCATTAAGGGTATACGTTGCTTGTGTATTCTTTACGCCGAAGTGCATAACTTTGCATTTTTCAACATTAAATTTCATCTGCCATTTGAGTGCCCAGTCCCCCAGTCTATCTAAATCCCTCTGCAGCAAAGTAATATCTTGCTCACATTGTATTATTTTACAGAGTTTTACAAATGCCCTTAATTAATTCATCATCAGCAAGAGAAGGCCACTTTTATAAAAGCCAAAGTTTTAGTAGTTTTCTGGTGTGGAGCAATCAGGTGTCACAATGCCGAGGAGAGAAGACATCTTCTTAGAGAAGCAATGGTTTCTACCCATAATACTGGGAAAGGTTATAAAGCCATTTCCAAACGGTTTACAGTCCATAATAGCACAGTGAGAAAGTTTATTTAAGAGTGAAAAACATTCAAGACAGTTGCCAATCTGCCCAGGAGTGGACGTCCCAGGAAATTCACCTCAAGGTCAGACCGTGCAGTGCTCAGAGAAATTGCAAAAAAACAAGTTACATCTCAGATTCTATAGACCTCAGTTAGCGTGTTAAATGTTAAAGTTCATGACAGTACAATTGGAAAAAAACTGAACAAGTATGGTTTGTTTGGAAGTGTTGCCAGGAGAAAACCTCTGCTCTATAAAAAGAACATGGCAGCATGACATAGGTTTGCATCTGAACAAACCACAAGACTTCTGGAACAGATGAGACCAAAGTTGTGATGTTTGGTCATGATGCACAGCGCCATGATTTGGGCTTGTTTTTCAGCCACAGGACCTGTGAACCTGGCAGTCATTGAGTCAACCATGAACTCCCCTGTGTATCAAAGTATTCTAGAGTCTAATGTGATGCCAGCTAACATTTGGCCGAAATTTGGTCATGCAACAGGACAACAATCCCAAGAGTCAAGGTGTTGCAATGGCCCAAAGTCCAGACCTCAATCCGAGAGAGCTCTGCATAAACAAATACCGGCAAACCTCAATGAACTGAAGTAACGTTGTAAAGAAGAGTGGGCCAAAATTCTTACACAACAATGTGAAACACTTATAAAGTTTACTGAAAGTTATTGCTGCTAAAGGTGGTTCTACAAACGATTGAATCGTAAGGTGTACTTCATTTTTCACACGTCTTCAATTTTGGCTTTATTTTTGTTAAAGGGACACTATAGTCACCAGAACAACTACAATGTATGTATAGTTAGTCCCTGCCAGCATTTAAATGTAAACATTGCCTTTTTAGAGAAAATGCAGGGTTTACATTACTGCCTAGGAACACCTCTAGTGGCAGTCACTCAGACGGTTCTCATAGAGATGCATTGATTCAATGCATCTCTATGAGGAGATGATGATTGGTCATGGTGGGCATATCTTACCTGCAGCCTGACCAATGTAAGTGTATACTGCCTGCAGTCTGGTCAGCGCGGTGTATACTTCCTGTAGCCTGGCCAGCGCGGTGTATACTGCCTGCAGCCTGGCCAGCGCAGCGTATACTGTATGCAGCCTGGCCAGCGCGGTGTATACAGCCTGCAGCCTGGCCAGTGTGGTGTATACTGCCTGCAGCCTGGCCAGTGCGGCGTATACTGCATGCAGCCTGGCCAGCGCGGCGTATACTGTATGCAGCCTGGCCAGCGCGGTGTATACTGCCTGCAGCCTGGCCAGCGCGTGTATACTGCCTGCAGCCTGGCCAGCGTGGTGTATACTGCCGGCAGTCTGGCCAGCGTGGTGCAGTGTATACTGCCTGCAGCCTGGCCAGTGCAGTGTATACTGCCTGCAGTCTGGCCAGCGCGGTGTATACTGCCTGCAGCCTGGCCAGCGCGATGTATACTTCCTGTAGCCTGGCCAGCGCGGTGTATACTGCCTGCAGCCTGTCCAGCCTGGTGTATAATGTCGGCATTCCTGGCCAGTGCGGTGTATACTGGTGGCAGCCTGGCCAGCGCGGTGTATATTGCCTGCAGCCTGACCAGCGTGGTGTATACCGGCGGCAGCCTGGCTAGCGCGGTGTATACCGCCTGCAGTCTGGCCAGCTCGGTGTATACTGCCTGAAGCCTGGCCAGCACGGTGTATACTGGCGGCAGCCTGGCCAGCACGGTGTATACTGGCGGCAGCCTGGCCAGCGCGGTGTATACTGGCGGCAGCCTGGCCAGCGCGGTGTATATTGTCAACAGCCTGGCCAGCGCAGTATATACTTCCTGCAGACTCCACACCAATAATGCTTCCAGTAATGTGTCTGAGTGTATAACAGAGCTCCACAGCAATAATACTCCGAGTAATGTGTCTGAGTGTATAACAGAGCTCCACAGCAATAATACTCCCAGTAATGTGTCTTAATGTATAACAGAGCTCCACAGCAATAATACTCCCAGTAATATGTCTGAGTGTATAACAGAGTTCCACAGCAATAATACTCCCAGTAATGTGTCTTAATGTATAACAAAGCTCCACAGCAATAATACTCCCAGTAATATGTCTGAGTGTATAACAGAGCTCCACAGCAATAATATTCCCAGTAATGTGTCTGAATGTGTAACAGAGCTCCACAGCAATAATACTCCCAGTAATCTCTGAGTGTGTAACAGAGCTCCACAGCAATAATACTCCCAGTAATGTGTCTGAGTGTGTAACAGAGCTCCACAGCAATAATACTCCCAGTAATGTGACTGGGTGTATAACAGAGCTCCACAGCAATAATACTCCCAGTAATGTGTCCGAGTGTATAACAGAGCTCCACAGCAATAATACTCCCAGTAATGTGTCAGTGTATAACAGAGCTCCACAGCAATAATACTTCCAGTAATGTGACTGGGTGTATAACAGAGCTCCACAGCAATAATACTCCCAGTAATGTGTCAGTGTATAACAGAGCTCCACAGCAATAATACTCCAGTAATGTGACTGGGTGTATAACAGAGCGCCACAGTAATGATACTCCCAGTAATGTGTCTGAGTGTATAACAGAGCGCCACAGCAATAATACTCCCAGTAATGTGTCTGAGTGTATAACAGAGCGCCACAGCAATAATACTCCCAGTAATGTGTCTGAGTGTATTAACAGGGCTCCACAGCAATAATACTCCCAGTAATGTGTCTTTACACTACAGTAAATGTGTTTAGAGTTCAGTCTGTGTGAAGAAGATACATTGTTCTTCTGAATTACATTTTAGTTCTATAAATTGTTATTAGTAAGTCACCTAAAATGTCTCCGAACAAATCTGTCCCTGGCATCACTCTTACTCACACCCCTAAAATTAAAGTGTCCCCTCTTGTACATGTGAAAAGTTGAGAGATAAGCAGAAGTTTGCAATTCCCTCCTATTGTTTACGTTCCCTCTGTGGCAGGCTTATGCAATATATGATCATATAATGTAACTGAATCCCGATTATTTTTGCCTAGATTAGGTGTTTAAAAAAAAAAAAAGAAAAAAAAAAGAATAAAATCTGTCAACCTTGAAGTTGCTGTTTAGTGGATAGGTGAGTGCGCTGGATCTTGTGTATTGTATAAATTGGCCCCAAGCAGCACCCCATTTGTGCATGTTCAGGCGAGTGCAGCCCCCTGGTTTCAATGACAGAGACACAGGCTCAGGGCAGTCAATTAGATAAAAACAATGATATAATAATATGCAAAGGACATTGGACATTAAGGGGTTAATCAAATTAAACCAAGCAACATCCAGTAGAATAGAATATTTAATGTGGTTGCCATGGTGATTGGTCCTGTTTGTATCACAGTGAGTCAGTGCTGGAATAGGCGGTTACAATGTGTCCAGGTAAGAGGGGCTCAGCTCCTGGACCCCCATCAATCACACAGGGAGCAGGAGGCATGACTGGCCAGGATGGAATTTTCCTAGTGGAATGAACCGCGCGGGGGCACCAGAGAGCTGAGAGAGGCCATGAGAAGGTTCTGGTATTCCCAGACATAGCTTGTTCAGTATAATACCCCCTGGCTGCAGGACTAGGGCAGATAGACAGCCAGACAGCACTTACCTGGAGAACACTGACAGCCAGCATTCAACTGGAGAACACTGACAGCCAGCATTCAACTGGAGAACACTGACAGCCAGACAGCACTCACCTGGAGCACACTGACAGCCAGCATTCACCTGGAGAACACTGACAGCCAGACAGCACTCACCTGGAGAACACTGACAGCCAGCACTCACCTGGAGAACACTGACAGCCAGCACTCACCTGGAGAACACTGACAGCCAGACAGCACTCACCTAGAGCACACTGATAGCCAGCCAGCACTCACCTGGAGAACACTGACAGCCATCCAGCATTTACCTGGAGAACACTGACAGCCAGCACTCACCTGGAGAACACTGACATCCAGCACTCACCTGGAGCACACTGACAGCCATCCAGCACTCACCTGGAGAACACTGACAGCCATCCAGCATTCACCTGGAGAACACTGACAGACAGCACTCACGTGGAGAACACTGACATCCAGCACTCACCTGGAGCACACTGACAGCCATCCAGCACTCACCTGGAGAACACTGACAGCCAGACAGCACTCACCTGGAGCACACTGACAGCCAGCCAGCATTCACCTGGAGAACACTGACAGACAGACATCACTCATCTGGAGAACACACTGACAGACAGACAGCACTCACACTGAATCCAAGAGCTCCCCACCTCTGCCTCTCATCCTGACTCCCAGAGCTCCCCACCTCTGCCTCTCATCCTGAATCCCAGAGCTTCCCATCCTTGCCTCATCCTGAATCCCAGAGCTCCCCATCCCTAACTCTCACCTTGAATCCCAGTGCTCCCCATCCCTGTCTCTCACATTTAACCCCAGCGCTCCCTATCCTTACTTCTCATCCTAAATCCCAGAGTTCGCCATCCCTGACTCTCATCCTGAATCTTAGAGCTCCCCATCCCTGACTCTCACCCTGAATCCCAGATCTATACATCCCTGCCTCTCATCCTGAATCCCAGAGCTCCCCATCCCTGCCTCTCATCCAGAATCCCAGAGCTCCCCATCCCTGCCTCTCATCCTGAATCCCAGAGCTCCCCATCCCTGCCTCTCACCCAGAATCCCAGAGCTCCCCATCCCTGCCTCTCATCCTGAGTCCCAGAGCTCCCCATCCCTATCACTTTCACCCTGAATCCCAGAGCTCCCCATCCCTGCCTCTCATCCTGAATCCCAGAGCTCCCCATCCCTGCCTCTCATCCTGAATCCCAGAGCTCCCCATCCCTCCCTCTTCCTATGACAGCGGTATTTCCTGTTTGGGATGCTGGATTGATATTCAGGCCGATTGACTGGTGAAGCTTTAACAGCCCGCATCGTTACTTCACACAGGCTGCTCTACTGGGACAATAGGTAAGAACTCTCTTCAGGGGAATTTCGCCTTTTGTATCACGCTGCGGTATATGCTGGTGTGTTACCAAGTGACAGAAAGTGTTTATAATAATTAAATGAGTTGTATGAAATAATTCAAATTCCTTTATCATCCAGTGACCATTATTTCCCAATAGAATTAGTGTTGGATAAAGTTAAATGCAAACTCTTAATGTGCTAACACATTGCTGTGCTAACTGCAGCCTTAAGGCTGGCTGATAATCATGGGAATTGTAGTCCAAGATCTGAAGAGACGAGAAGAAGTATAACTGCCCCCATGCCATCTACCCCAAGTGAGAATGTATGTGGAAAATCACTCTTTTAATAAATATTATAAATGTAACATTTTATTTTTAATGATTAAATTTCACCCTTTTCTCATACAGGGAGCACTAGACCCCCTCCTGGCACCGGGGCTATTCATTCAGGAGATTTATGTCTGTTGAGCTCATAACTAAACTAAGGGGATTGTTTACTAAATTCCGCCTTACTGAGATCACACTAAAAGGTCAAGATTGTGAAATGTGTTGGGCTCATTCACCAATGACGTGTAATAAATAATATGTAAAACGAGCTGAGAAATTTGCCAACCTGTGACTGTAGCTGGTTGGAAAGGTTCCCATTATTGCACTTTTTATCTAAATGGGTTTTTCCATTTAGAATTCTGTGGATTAGGAAAGTTGAATAATACAATTCCTGAAGGTCACTATTATTCCAATTCTGTTATGTTGTCCCAAAATGTGCAATTTCCCATATTTGCCATTTTAGTGTAAAATCCTATGAATTCAAAGTACGCCATTTTTATTACTAATCCAGTTTTTATTTAATTAGAATTCACTATTAATTGGTATAAATAAAAATATCCAGTTAGAAATGAATAGCCAGAATTTGTTATAGTCCCTTTGGAGCCAACAAGATGTCAGGACTGTAACTATAACAAGTGATTTAACTGTGGTCCTGACTGAGCTAATTATAGTCTCTGAATTCTGCTTTGAAAGAGAAAGTTAATGGTGTGAATGTATCTAATGGAATAATTGCATTTATACTGGAACGCTACGAGCATTGTTGATGTGTAGTTGCTATTCCAATCACATCTGATTTTATCTCCAAATTCTCCCTATAGATAATATATAAACATCACTGATACATTTATCATTTTATTTTAGAGGTCCTTTAAACGTTAATTTTAAACAAAACAATCCCACCTTTGTTAAATTAGTCAATAGCTCCCCCCCCTTCCAGGTGATTTAATATTAGCTGACGACATGTGACGTCTCTGAATCATGCTGTTGATGAAACGAGTGGATTATTTTAAGAGTTGCTTCATACTTTGTGGCTTGGTAACCAGTGATAGGCATGCGCAAACTAAAAATCTGGGCTATGCCAAGTGGAATTCTGTGAATAATTAACCCTAAAGGGTAACACTCTAAGTGCCCTCTACATGATATTTGATCCCTAACATTTATTAAACACTCCCTATATAATATCTACTGATATCTGATCCCTGACATTTATTAAACACTCTCTATATAATATCTACTGATATCTCATCCCTGATATTTATTAAATGTTGGAATGCAAGTGAAAGGGCAGCAGGCTACAGGAAGGCTCCTCTGTAATCAGACACTGGAGGTCTGGGGGAGACAGTTGAAGTGTGGCCCGCAACATCGCAGGAGAAAGAGGGCGAGTGTTTCTGTGTGTGTGTCAGTGTATGTATCTCTGCTTGTGTGTGTTTGTGGATCTGTGTGTCAGTGTGTGTATCTGTGCATGTGTGTCATTCTGTGTGGTTCTCTTGGAGTGTCTGTCTGTGGGCATCTGTATGGTTATTTGTAAATACACAACTGCATGTAATGAGCAACACTGTGCACAAAAGCTGTCCTGCGACCAAACGCCATCACTGCACCCCCTACACACAAACACACCCCTGAACACAAACACACCCCTGAACACAAACACAACCCTACATACAAACACACCCCTGAACACAATCACAACCCTTCACACAAACACACCCCTGAACACAAACACAACCCTACACACAAACACAACCCTGCACACAAATACACCCCTGCACTCAATCACAAAACTGCACACAAACACAACCCTACACACAAACACACCCCTGCACTCAATCACAAAACTGCACCCAAACACACCCTAGACACAAACACACCCCTGCATTTAAACATCAGCACTACATAAAATAACCACACATTCAAATGCTGACACTAGACACCATTGCATTTAAATGCCAGCACTACAAACAAGGATTTACACAAATATACTCCATACAAAAAACATGCCTACATTCACAGACATTGCACACAAATAGAACTCTGCATGGGTGGGTAAATGGTAAATCCACAGCTTGCAAAGCATCACTGAAGTTCAGGGCCGGACTGCCCCACCGGGATACCGGGAAATTTCCCGGTGGGCCGTGGCACCTGGGGGCTGCGCTGCGCATATAGGTGTGGCCGGTCTGGTGGCACACTCAGAGGGGGCCGGGCCGCGTTCCAGGCTGGAGCCGCCAGGCCGGATGGCAGCTTCGCCGGTCCGGCGGCACTTCTGTCACTGATGATGCTAAGGGCTGAAGGAGGAGGAGCATGTCTACCATGCTCCCTCGCGGTTCCCACAATCAATGTGCTGGGGATTGTGGGAACCGCGAGGGAGCATGGAAGACATGCTCCTCCTCCTTCAGCCCTTAGCATCATCAGTGACAGAAGTGCCGCCGGACCGGTGAAGCTGCCACCCGGCCCAGCGCCTCCAGCCTGGAACGCGGCCGCCCCCTGACTTCTCTAGGTAAATGAGGGGGGGAGGATAAAACAGAGAGGAGGAATAGAGAGATGGTGGAGGGATGAGAAAGAGACAGAGGGGAAAAAAGATGTGGAGGAGGGAGAGACACAGGGAAAAGGGGGAGAAAGAGACAGAAGGGAAGAGAGATGTGGAGGAGGGAGAGACAGAGGGGAAAAAAGATGTGGAGGAGGGAGAGACACAGGGAAAGGGGGGTGAAAGAGACAGAAGGGAAGAGAGATGTGGAGGAGGGAGAGACACAGGGAAAGGGGGGAGAAAGAGACAGAGGGAAGAGAGATGTGGAGGAGGAGAGACACAGGAACGGGGAAAGAGACAGAGGGGAAGAGAGATGTGGAGGAGGGAGAGACACAGGGTAAGGGGGAGAAAGAGACAGAGGGGAAGAGAGATGTGGAGGAGGGAGAGACACAGGGAAAGGGGGGAGAAAGAGACAGAGGGGAAGAGAGAGACAAAGAGGGAGAAATGAGAGAGACACACAAGGGGAGGGGGAGAAAGAGGTAGAGGGGGAAGAGAGAGACTGGGAAGGAGAGGGGAGACATTGACACAGAGGAGCAGTGAGGGGGAGAAAGAAACATACAGAGTGACTGGGGGGAGACAAAAAGGCACACAGAGGGGCTGGAGATAAAAAGAGACACACATAGAGGCTGTATATATTAGTGGTGGATGGGGGGGCAACGGGGCAATTCCCCCCCCCCCACACGAGGCTTTCCCCTGCAAGCCGATCTCCCTCCTCGTTCCGCAGGCACCGTGCGGGCAGCCGGCAGGGGAGGGAGGAAGAGAGGACCCAGGAGCTCCCCTGGGTCCTTCTTGCGCGAGCACAGAGCGTTGCCGCAGTTACCACGGCAACGCTCCAGCTCTCACAAGGGTGAACTCTAGCCCTGGAGCTACGGGCTAGAGTTCACTCTCACAACTACGATCACCAGGGATTCCTGGTGGTCGCAGTAATGAGAGTGAACTCTAGCCCCATACACACACTGACCCCACACACACACCATACACATTCACACACTGCCCCCCCCATACACACATTACCCCACACACTCTACACATTCCCACACTACACCCCCCCCACACCCACACACTGAACCTTTCACACACACTGCACCACTCACACATTGCACCACTGCTCCTATACCCTACTACAGCCCCATATCCCAGCAGACTCCAGGTAAGTTGTCAAACTGTTCTTAAACGGTTTGACTACTTACTCTGGGAGGGGCTCCCGGCACTCCTGTCACCATAACCACTACACAGAGGATTAGTGGTTATTGTGCATGGAATATTTATTTAAATAATCTACAAGTGCCCCTCCCGGGATCAGGTTCTGGATCCGCCACTGGTATATGACATGTATATTAATGTGTATATTAGTTTTATATATATATATATATATATATATATATATATATATATATATATATATATATAGAGAGAGAGAGAGAGAGAGAGAGAGAGAGAATTATGCCTATTATATTTACACATATATTAATGTACATTTATATATGCATAATACACAGATAAATGTCATTAATATGTACTATATGTAATGAGCAGATATTGGCCCAGTCTTGTTGCTAGGTGCATACTCCAGCACAATAACATATTTAAAGTGAAGAGCACACCCACAGGACTTCAAAATAAACATTTTTTACAGTTGTGCCCTACATACATTCACCATTTCAGTCCCATTACCAAGCTTTCCTTAGTATGTCAAGGTAGTTGGACTGAAACATTGATTACATGCAAAGGCACGTCTGCTTAAAATAAATCTGCACTTTTGTTTATTTTGAAGCCTATGAGTGCGCTTTTTACTGTGGAGTAATTTTTAATTTTAAGTTATCTGTTCTAACTCTGTATCTGCACACTATGCTGGCGCGACGCATTATGAGGCTGGTAAATATTTTTTTTCCAGGGCTGCTTTTAATTCCCAGTCCGGCCCTGCTGAAGTTGCCCGGCAGCTGAGGATCTACTTTTTGACCAGTTCTGCTCTGTATGGGCGTCCAAACACTACAGCTTCTATAATAATACATTCTACAGCTCCTAATATACACACACCGCAACCCTAGATACAAACACACTCTACAGTCCCTACTGACACACACACAATCTTACAGCCCTTAGACATGCACACACACACACCAGTGGTGGAACTAATGCCGCTGCATATGCAGCGGGGCCTGCATGCTCAGGGAGCCCATGGAATTAGGGCCACCCGATGGGTATTGTTGAACCGGGGCCTGGACAAGTTCCTCAGGTCTTTAAGAGCACGACTAGGCCTCTGTAGTATCGATGATGCTGTGAGGAAGTGACAATCTGTCACTTCCTCCCAGATATAGAGAGCGCCGTGTGGGAGGGATAGGAGGCCCCAACAGCAGATGGGGGGGAAAGGGGGGTAGAAAGAGACACACAAATGGGAGGGAAGTAAGAAACACGCAAAGGAAAAAAATTGGAGGATTAGATATGCTAGAGGGGAGTGTAAGACAAAAGGGGATACGATACACTAAAAGTGGTAAGACATTCAAAAAAGAGGGTAAGAAACACAAAAGGGGGTAAGAAATTCAAGAGGGGGTTAAGGGAAACACAGGTGAAGATGCATTTTTTGGGAGGGAATGAAGGGAGCAGCAAAATGCAGGAAATGTTGTTCTGGTAACCCAATACCAGAGGCGGCTCTCTAATTAGGTAATTTTAGGCGGCCGCCTAAGGCCTCACGCTGTCAGGGGCCTTGCAGCTGCCTAAATCACCTTAGGGCAGACTGAACTGACAGGTTCTCGGTCTAGGACCTAGTGCCCGACACAGGAGGGGGCCCGCTGGCTTGCCCTTAATGCTGCCGGGTGCGAGGGGCCCCTCCGCTCAGTCTGCCCTGGGAGAGAACCAGATTTAGTCTGCAGCTCCGCCGGGTGTGAGCTGCAGACTGAAGTTTCTCACAATCTCCAGCCAATCAGAGCGTTACAGCTGGTTACCACGACAACACTCTGACTGTAGATATTTGCCATGTGGTCTGCAGCTCCCGGCAGAGTTGCAGACCGGAGCCCACGGACCACCAGGGACAGAGGGAGCCCTCTGGACCACCAGGTAAATTTCAATCCCCTCCTCCTTTCACCCCCTCTCAATCTGTCACCCTCACCCTGTCACCCCTCTCACAATCAATATGTCACCCCCCTCTCACACTATGTCACCCGCTCTCACACTATATCACCCACTCGCACACTATGTCACCCCCCGTCACCCCACTCGCACACTATGTCACCCGCTCTCACACTATATCACCCACTCGCACACTATGTCACCCCACTCGCACACTATGTCACCCGCTCTCACACTATATCACCCACTCGCATACTATGTCACCCCCCATCACCCCACTCGCACACTATGTCACCCCCCGTCACCCCACTCTCACCCTGTCACCCTTTGACCCACGGTCACTCCCTCCAAACACACTGGCACCACTCTCCACACACACGGGCACCACTCTCTGCACTCTGGCACCCCCCTCTATACACTCTGGAACCCGCCTCCATACACCCTGTCACTCTCCTCTGCACTCTGGTACCCCCCTCCATACACACGGTCACCCCTCTACCCTCTGGCACCCCCCTCCATACACACGGTCACCCCTCTACACTCTGGCACCCCCCTCCATACACATGGTCACCCCTCTACACTCTGGCACCCCCCTCTACACTCTGGTACCCCTAACACAAAATGCCACCCCCCAGACACTGCTACCACCCCCAGTCACACTCACCCCATCCAATCATGCAGCACTTATCCTATAACATTAATCCCCCTAATCCTGTCACACTCACCTTTTCTCACACTATCATAATCACCTCCCAGCCCTATCACACTCTACTCAGGGATATTCACCCTGTCACAATCACCTGTCAAATAAACCCCTCCAATCCTGTCACGACCAGGGCCGCCATCAGGGGGTGACAACCACGATGGTTGTCATGGGCCCGGCGGCCCCATGTGTAGCGGCGGAACTGCCCATCGGGGCCCATCGGGTGCGCTGCGGTGGCATTTTTTAATTTTTTTTTTTAAAGGGGCCCGGTCAGCGCTGTGGCCGTAGTATAGCGCGACCGGACCCCTTTAAAAAAATAAAAAATAAATGGTCACTTCCTCCCAGCTCACTCTGCGCGGGAGAAGCGGCAATGAAGAGGCCAGCCGACTCCCAGTCCCATCAGCCCCAGCCACCCTTCTGCAAAGACAAGGTAAGAAACAGGAGGGTGGCTGGAAAATGAGCTTTGTGTGTCTGTATGTATGTCTGTGTGTATGTATGTATGTATGTATGTATGGGTGTCAGTGTCTGTATGTCTGTATGTATGCATGTCATTACGTGTGTATGAATGTCAGTGTATGTATGTCTGAATGTCATTATGAATGTGTGTATGTATGCCAGTATGAATGTATGTCTGTATGTCATTATGAATGTGTGTATGTATGAATGTATGTATGTCTGTATGTATGTCTGTATATATGTATGTCTGTATGCATGTCTGTATGCCTGTATGCATGTCATTACGTGTGTATGAATGTGTGTATGTCTGTCTGTCTGTATGAATGTATGTATACCAGTATGAATGTCTGTCTGTATGTCATTATGAATGTGTCTGTATGTCCTTATGCATGTGTGTCTGTATGTATGTTAGTATGTACCTGTCACTATGTACGCCTGTGTGTCTGTATATGTGTGTATGTCTCAGTATGTGTGTGTCAGTATGTATGCCTATATGTGTATCAGTATGTGTGTCTGTTAGTATGTATCAGTGTGTGTGTGTGTATCTGTGTCCTTTTGTATCAGTGAATGTGTTTGTGTCTGTGTGTGTATTCCTGTGGGCGGGATTTGGAGGCGGTCTCTGTGGGCGGTTTTGGAGGCGGGCACCCCAGGGGCCCAGTCCCTGAGCTCAGTTAGGGGCCCCAAAACTTCTGGTGGCGGCCCTGGTCATGCCCACCTCCCCTCGTGCTGTCACACTCCCTCCTCTAACCGTGCCACACTCATCCCCAGCTCAGTCACCCCCCCAACGTCACATTAACACCTCTAAACCTGTCACAGTCCCCCAACCCTTCCACACGCAACCTGTCACAATAACGCCTCTAATCCTGTCACACTTGCCCTCTCGATTAACCCCCCTTAATCATGTCACATTCATCCCCACTTGCCCTGTAACACTCACTTCTCCAAACATGCCACATTCACCCCAACCCTGTGATACTCATGCCCCAACCATGCCACATTCACCCCAACCCTGTGATACTCATGCCCCAACCATGCCACATTCACCCCAACCCTGTGATACTCATGCCCCAAGCATGCCACATTCACCCCAACCCTGTGATACTCATGCCCCAACCATGCTACATTCACCCCAACCCTGTGATACTCATGCCCCAACAATGTCACATTCACCCCAACCCTGTGATACTCATGCCCCAACCATGCCACATTCACCCCAACCCTGTGATACTCATGCCCCAACCATGCCACATTCACCCCAACTCTGTGATACTCATGCCCCAAGCATGCTACATTCACCCCAACTCTGTGATACTCATGCCCCAAGCATGCTACATTCACCCTATCACATTAATCCCTTAGTCCTGTCATACATACCTCCTCTCACCCTGTAACAATCTCTCTTCAACCATGTCACATTCACTCTCCCTCACTGTGTCACACTCACGCCCTAACACTCACTCTGCCACAGTTACCCCTTTACTCTCCCTGTCACCCCCTGAAGGCAATCATTATACACACCATCATTAAACATAGCTTCGTCAAAAACTCAGTGCCCAAAGGCCACAGGCAGTACACAAACATACACATGCTCAGAGAAACATACATAAGGATACTCACTTTCAGACACACACTCTCAGGCACACACACAGGTAGACAATGCAAGGACACACTCGGGAATACACATAGCCAGATGAATACACATTGTGACAGATTTTTTTCTAAAAGCCCAACCAAAATAAAAATGTCTGTTTCCAATGACCCCTTCACACCAGCACTTATGTATACACAACTGCCAGACTTTTCAACCATACCTCGCAATCATGTATAAACAATTGGCATAATTGAAAATTAAAATTTGTTTATTGCAATTTATGCCATAAGTACAGTCAGAGAGCTCACAACACAGCGGCACAGTGAGCCGCGACAATGCAAGCCTCTGAACGATGAATACAGAGACTACCTCTTTGCATCCAACGCTGCAAGCTCTCCCTTCAATATACTTACAGCTCCTTATACACACACAAGGCAACCGCTGTTTTGTTTTCACTAGTGGGGGCCTCATGTTTGAGTTTTGCCTAAGGCTTCGCCAGGTCTAGAGCCGCCACTGCCCAATATAAGTGGTATTTATAAATTTTTACAGCTTTTACCATAGCATGGGAAAGAGGAACTGTCTGCACAGTAATAGTCCCAGTTCCTCTTTAAACCTGCAATTTCTGGGATCACACCGTACGTAGCTGGTATTATTATAATAAAGTGATTTTTATAGACCTGCTTTATTTATCACGCATTCTTCTAATTACTCATCATGCCACATGTAAGGTCACTTTATATGATTCACTGACGCTCTGAGAGAGATCCATCTTGTTGTGAAACTCCGCCATTGCCAGTCTAAAAGGATTTGATTAAAGACAGATCTGGTTAGGAACAGTTTGATAAAAAAATCCCTCCTCGACCTCATTGATTAAGATTAATGTACTCTTCAATGTGTATTATAAATATTAATTTCATCCAATCTCAACAGCAGTGATTGGCTGGGAGTGTGGGGAACAGAGTTTAACCATTGCCCTCAGCCTGTTATTGCTGCCCATGTTTGTTCAAATCCACATTGAGAATGTGAAAGTGAATAGCTGTGAATAGATGGGCTCTGGGAGACAGGAAGAGCACGGTCATTTATTAAACCAATTAATGGAACCCAGATACTATTAACAATCAACCTGTTCAATGAGCTGAAATAATACTATAATACAATAAAATGTAATAATCTGATGGGCTGTAATAATACAATAAGATGTAATAATCCGATGGGCTGTAATAATACAATAAGATGTAATAATCCGATGGGCTGTAATAATAAAATAAAATGTAATAATCCGATGGGCTGTAATAATATGACTTGTTGTGATGGTTGTGTTGCCTGAATACAGATTTGACAAGGTCGAGGAGGATCTGAGATCTGTGAATGGGGGGATGACATGTTAAGTAGCAGGTGTGATGTGTCCCCTATTTAAGTCCTTACCAGTATTTAGATGTGAAATAAATCAATATTTAGTGTGATGTTAATCATTAGATTAGGAATGTTATTTTTTATCGGTTGTTCAATGTATTTTATTCTGAAAACATGTCAGTTCAGCCAACTAATGTGAACTTGGCAGAGTTACCAGTTATTGACTAAACTGAGAACGGTCAGGAATTCAAATTGAGTTCAAAAGAATTTCACATTTTAGAGCAGAATAGCTGAACTTGAAACATAGATCACTTGGAGAAATTTTCAATTTCATCTAAATTGGCCTTAAAGGGACACTATAGGCACCCAGACTACTTCAGCTCATTGAAGTATTCTGGTGCAGTGTCCCTGCCCCACTAAGTCCTGCAAAGTAAATCGTTGCAGCTTTAGAGAAATGGAAATGTTTACATTGCAGCACTAAGACTGCCTCTAGTGGCTGTTAATCAGACAGCACATCCTGCTTAGTAGGCAACCTTAGGTCACCTGACTCTGGAAATTCTCATGCTCTGCATTGAGGACATCCAGCGTCAATACAAACCCAACAGTAAAGCATTCTTTCAATGCTTTCCTATGGGGAGGACCTAATGCAATTGCGGCGCATGCGCAGTAGGTCCCCTGTCGCATGAGGCAGAGCACCGACCCAACGCCTAGGGTCATCAGCACTGGGATCAGGTAGGTAAATAAGTGTTTTTTAGCCCTTTATTGGCTGGAGGGGGGTGCAAGGGAAGGGGGAGGCAGACAGAGCTATAGTGTTAGGAATACACTCTCTATTCCCAACAGTTCTCCTTTTAGTAAATAACCCAGTGTGAGACATTTCACAGGTTGTGTTTATTAAATTCTAGAAACTGCTCATTTTGTATAAAGTAGACGAGTTGGAAAACCTCACATCGGGTTTTTCACGGTTTCAAACGGAATTACAGATTTTAGAAATCAGCTTAAAATTAAACATTTGCTAACAATTTTAGAAATGTGGCTATTTTGGCCTAACATCTTTAAATTCCTGACACGTTTTGTAAAATAACCCTGTCTGATTAAGCAAGCCGGCATGGTACTTTGACCTTGTCATGAGGTTCGAATATTCTAAAATTTCCCAATTTCATTTTAACAGTTATCGTTAACAGACACCCTGTACCAGTGACAGACAAATATGTTAATGCAGCTGGCTTCATCTGGTAAGTACACCGAATATCCCACCTGCAACGTATACTGGGGCTAATTTATACCATGAAACAAGTCAGACTACAATACAAGGGGGCATTAAAACAAAAAAGACGTCTGGGGCAAAATGCAATCACCATGGAAACCAATAGAACACACACCTTCTTGGTTGTATTTAGACTTTGAATGCCAGAAGGGAGAGAAATACAATGTCATTTTGGACACCACTTAAAAATAGGACATTATGGAACTGAAGAAAGGTTCCGAGGTGGACTACAAAATTAATAAGGGGAATGGAAGATTTTAAATGTAAAGAAAGGTTAGAAAATGTTGTATACAGTAAAAAAAAAAAAAACAGTTCTTAGAGAAGATATGATAAGGTTATAATAATATATTCACAACAAAAAAAAAGCAATTACTAGACAATTTACTAACAGATTATAATTGTGTCCTAAAGGGAACAGTGAATACGAAGTGTACTGTGTGGGTTTGTAAAATGCTGTGGGAGTAGGAGATACTTTCAGATCTCCAATATTAAATCAGAATTTTACTTGCTGAGCCCTAAATACCAGCAGCAGGTAAATAGGCAGACTCTGGCAAGGAATGACACGTTTGAATGTTTATGGCAGTACCTATATCTCTTTGTATTAACTCTTGGTCTCTCATCTTGGGCTGCAGAGCTTGCACTCTACACCAGGAGGCTGATCCACAGCTGGCGCCTTTCTCATTGCCAGACTGTAGAATTTGTCAGGAAAAATGCTGCCAATTTCCTGTCACTGTCCAACCTTCTCATGGGGCTTACTTCCATACTGTGTACGCTGAATGGGTAAGTACTGTGAATCCCCTAATGTCTGCTGGGGCCCCCCTCTCACGCATTGCTCAAAGGGACGAGGGTCAAAGGTCTAAAATGTACACAATTTGACAAATATGTGTCATATATTTTTTCCATTTTTAATGTTTTTTTCATTTGCCCTCTTTTTTTGTTTATTCATCTTCATTTCGTGTTTCATTCCTTTTCATTTGGAACTATTTTCCAATTGTTCACACTCGTTTATTTTCTGCGATTGAGCAAATCTTTAATGAAAAGGTTACATAGGATGTTTTGTCAGGTTTGGTAAAATATCCGACATCTTACCAGTGTAATGCCTTGTGGTCAGTCACTTTGTGTGTGTGATAGGAAAGTCTTTGTTCTGACGCATTTCACAGAATAACGCTCACAACATGGGCGGTTTTACCCCGGCGATGATAGGCTGCTTTGGTCACGACACTTTATTTCTCCTCGCAAGGTTTGGCCAATGGGCATGCTGGCTGCTTCTGGTAGGTTTCATGCTGGATTTGGCAGACGGAGCTGTCGCAAGGCAATTCAACGCGTGTTCTGCTTTGGGTAAGTAATTTCCACTGATCAAAGTGAATTTTACATTTATGGCCAGAATAGTCAAACTGACTTTCCACTCCAGCCATATTGACCTTTCATTTGAAATTAAGTTTAGTGGATCTCCTTGTTTCAGCTTTGTTTTCAGCTTCACATAACAAGGAAGTATGTATTCTAGGCGTACATTTTAATGTCTAGATGTTGATAGGTTTACTAAGAAACCCTCAAATCCTGGAGACCTCAGCAACATCCAATACTTGAGATCTAGCTGTAGTTTCCAGGAGAGACGAAGCAAATACAAGTAACAAACTAAAGTGCATTAAAATATAAATACATGAATTGGATGTAGATTTTTATGCAATGAAACTACTCTCGTCTGAATTGCTTTGCATTTAAATAGAGTAGTGTCCCTTTAAAACACAAGTGGAGGATGTAGATTATTGTAACTAAATCTTTGGATATTTGCTGTGAAATCCAATGGTAATATTTTTTGCTATTTTTATCAGAGAGAATGGCCTGGACATAGTGTTATTTTCATTTTGTTTGCAGGTGCGAAACTAGATGACTTTGCAGATTTCACATCGTTCGGGGTGGCGACTGCGTTGCTGCTGCACACACACAGCATCGTAGACGGATTCCTGGTCATTGTTTACGCTCTGGCTGTCTTCGTGCGTCTCTGCTTCTTTACAAGTGGTAAAAAAATTATACTTTTTTAAATAATAAAAGAAAATATAAATAATGTCAGCAATTTACACTGAAATAAAAAAAAAAAAGGACACCACCTTTCCTGCAGCTCTGGGTAATACACCCCTCATACATCAGACACAGAAGGGCATTTTGGGCTATATTGTACAGCGCTGCAGACTTTGTTGGTGCTTTATAAATAATAATTATATTAGAGATCCGTTCTACATGATGCTGACAAATTCTGTCTTGTTTTCCTATTGTAGAAATTCCCTTCATTTACCGAGGACTTCCTTGTACCTACGCGTCCGCCATCTTGGCGTGCACGTCTCTGCTGACCGGAAGTCATTTAGTGGTCTTGCGTGTAGTCTCTGTCATAATGATCCTCTTTATGGTTGATCAAGGTTTCTATCCCCACGACAAGATCCTGGAGTCTCAATTGTGGAAAAAGATGGTCTTCACAGGAGGTGAGAATCAGTAGTTAGGCTGACGCTTATTTAATCAGTGCATTAAAGGGACTCTCCAGTGCCACGAAAACAAACCGTTTTCCTGGCACTGCAGGTCTCCTTCCCACCCCCAAGTTAAAACCCCTTCAGTGACTTACCTGTATCCAGCGCCGATGTCCCTTGGCGCTAGGTCAGGCTCCGCCTATGCTCCTCCCCCGTCGACGTCAGCCAGCGGGGAGACCTGTTGCGCATGCGTGGCCGGCGGCAGGGGAGACCGCATGCGCGGCAGACCGCCCCATAGGTAAGCATTGAATAATGCTTTCAATGCTTTCTTATGTTGATTTCGGTGACGCTGGAGGTCCTCACATAGCATGAGGACGTCCAGCGTCGCATAACACACTTTTCGTGTTCTATGAACACATAAGTCCCTCTAGTGGCTGTCTGGTAGACAGCCACTAGAGGAGGACTTAAAGGACCACTATAGTGCCAGGAAAACATACTCGTTTTCCTGGCACTATAGTGCCCTGAGGGTGCCCCGACACTCAGGGTCCCACTCCCGCTGGGCTGGATGGAGAGGAAGGGGTTAAACACTTACCTTTCTCCAGCGCCGGGCTCCCTCGGTGCTGGAGACTCTTCTCCTCCTTTCCCCATCATCAGCTGAATGCGCATGGGTGGCAAGAGCCGCGCACGCATTCAGCCAGTCTCATAGGAAAGCATTCTCAATGCTTTCCTATAGACGCTAGTGTCTTCTCACTGTGAAAATCACAGTGAGAAGCACGGAAGCACCCTTAGCGGCTGTCAAGGAGACAGCCACTAGAGGCTGGATTAACCCATTTGTAAACATAGCATTAAGGGTTAATCCTAGGTGGACCTGGCACCCAGACCACTTCATTAAGCTGAAGTGGTCTGGGTGCCTGTAGTGGTCCTTTAACCCTGCAAGGTAAATATTGCAGTTTAACGGTAGTGGGAGTTGGCACCCAGACCACTCCAATGGGCAGAAGTGGTCTGGGTGCCTGGAGTGTCCCTTTAATAATCATTTAAAAATTATATAGTTCTATGTTTTCATCAATTGTAAATTATCAGAATAGACTATTACACTATTATTAAAGGGACTCCCATAGGTCCTCTATATGTCATGTGTAAATGAGTTCCCTGTTTCTGCATGTTAATTATTGAATTATACCTGCAGCTATTTCGTTTGAGCAGGGTCCTCTTCAACCTCTCTTCAGTGGTACCTGTAAGTTTTTATAATTGTCTCATTTATTATTAAATCTCCCCCTCTTATAATATTGTAATGTGCTATGGAATATGTTGGCGCTATATAATTGACGATAATAATAATAATTAACCAATATTGCAAAGGCTAGAGATGCAAATCCTAAGTGATTTGTACATGTTGCTACACAGAGCTCTGACCTGCATGCGCAGCCTTATCTAGAAAAATAAAATCGAATGCAGTAACTTTTTAACCCCTTAAGGACATGTCATGATTCCCTTTTATTCCAGAAGTTTGGTCCTTAAGGGGTTAAACTAAAGGAAGTTAATGGCGTTAATGAAATTTGGAACCAGTGATCTACATATCCCATAAACCTCTATTGGGAAGGAATCTGTGGGTTATATTTTGACCATTTTATTGCATTATCTCCAAAATTATTAAAACAAAAATGTGCTGTTAAAACAAACCTCTCACCTGTGTATGTTTTATACATTTTTGTTTAAAAATGAAAAATTGCAGCGGCATTCCCATTCTTCTCCCTGCGGCTCCTGGCAGACCTTACACACCAACATGGCCGTGCCATTTAAGATCCTTCTAAGTGTTTTGTGCTATGAGCACTTCCATAAAGTTCCTTGAACATGTGCAACGAACTGTCATTGACATCTGCTGTGCTTATTGATTGATGGCTGGTGTCCGCAAAATATACTTTCCCTTAGAAATAGGATAACAAATGAATTTCTACATTTTTAAGGTTTCACTCTTAAAGAGACACTATAGTCACCAAAACAACTTTAGCTTTAATGAAGCGGTTTATAGATCATGCCTCTGAAGTTGTTTTGGTGACTACAGTGTCCCTTTAAATAAATAAATAAATAAAAAAGTAAATATATTATTACTGTAAATAGTTTTTGATAATAAAAAATGGCCATAATTAAAAACAAAAAGTGTTCAGGGCCAGTTTCATATCATTAAATATTTACATTATGTTGGCCTATTGCTCTGTCCCTTATATTACATTTACAATTTCTCCATTATCTGAGAAATTTGATTTATAAGATTTCATGTGTTTTCTGTTTCAGGCATACTCATTATGTTCTGCGCCTTCTCCCCGCTGGCCTGCTTATACCACCTTGCCTGGTCCATTTCCTACGTCCTGTTTGCAGATACATTATGGAACCTTAAGGTCTAATGTTACGTTTCATAGTGAGGAGTATTTAGGTCCATTTCCTACTTGCGATGCTCTGGGTGCGGATGCCCAGCAATGAGATCAGTCTACTCTACAGGAAGCTTTCTGTTAGTAGAGGACACGGCGCCTCCAAAGCTCCAAGTTCAGTCTCTTCTTTGGGAAGCTAAAGAGGTAGCAGATGACATCTTCAGCTTCACACTCCTCAATGAAAAACACACTTAAGAATCTCTCCTCTTCAAGAACCTGTTTGCAGAAGGCAGCTCTGATTCCACCTGGGTTGTAGGAGAAACCTCTGACTAATTAATTTATTGGTTAATAAAGGAAATAAGTGGGGGAGGTTAGCTCTGAGATCAAACTCCATCTTGCAACATTGTGAGTGGGAGAAGATAGGTCCGAGTTCATTATTCTCCTTTGGAAACAGTAGGTGGAAGAGGAAAGCTCTAAATCCACTCCTCTCCTTTGAAAAATTTAAGTTCTCTTGAAATATCACTTGGGTTAGAATCCCCGTGATGACACACCTGTCCTGAATTGAGCATCTTTGTGTGATGATGTGGGCTACATAGAAATGCCATCAGATTAGCAGTATTTAGCTGCTCACATATATAACCAGAAGTTGCTGAATTATATTTATGATCAAAATATGAAAACATCAAGTGATGTGGTTTCAGTATATAATGATAGATTGTGCTCGTCTTCGTCTATATACCATTTGTAAGCAAGAAGAAGGTGCCCAGTTTAAAAAACAATACACAACATGAGCCGTACGTGGGGAGCAAGATTTATATATGGAATTTTTTCATGATTACTAGAACTGTGTACAAACATTCCTGGACTAGGGATGGCCTGAATTAATGATTCCCCTGTGAGATCTAAGCTGAAACATTACTCGAAATGCTATGTGTCTGTAATTGTACATTTATTGGGCGAGATCACCGGCACAGGATACAGTGACCATTCTTAGTTCTATTCAAAGAACAATGTAGCCAATGTGACTGTGATTTATTAACCATATTTGAGTATTAACGTCTTTGAATAAAGTTAATATATATTATAGGTGTCTTTTTTTTTTCTTCTCACACTCAGACAATATGGAGAGCTGATCAGTTAATTGTTTTTACCATGTTATAATGGATGATACAATCTCCAGGCTTAATGTCTCACTTTAAATAGGGAATTATAAAGAAAAATGGAAGTTTGGTAGCGTATGCTATAGCCCTTTATAAACATATAATATTTGTGTATTATGCTCATCACTTGCGTAGGGGAGTGTTCGGTTTTATTGTTATATCTTGGATAAAGTGCGTTTTATGCAAATTTAATTTTTAAACTATATTTTGGCCTTTTTAAGTCCTGTTTTGCTCACTATGTATTGACTTTGTTTTTCTGGAGTTTTCTACAGAGAACATATGTCTTTGGGTCACTGGCCTCGCTGGCTAAGAATGGGGGTGGGCTAAACCTCCAATATATTTTAAACTAAAAGGCTATGAACATTACAACTTTATTATAAATATCGTTATATTTCCGTTATTGTTCTCTTTTAACTAAAGAAGTGGAAAAGCTGACAATCTAATTCCAAATTCTGGACTTCCGAACAGACTCCGATTATTCTACAAACAAATTCTAATACCATCCATTAGCTGCTCGCCCCCCTTAGAAGGTTTAGGAAAGAAATGCAGTGTCAGTTTGTCCTATTCACATGCACAGAGTGTCCGTTTAGTTTCTGTAGCCAACAAAATGTGGAAACCAGTTCACATGTATCTTCTTGCCAACTTTGGCTAACATCTTTAAGGTCCATGTCCAGCTCTCTGCACACAGGTTAACGTTCTGGGTCATACAGAAATCCCACTCAGGCGCGCGTAGTCACTTTGACTAATGGCGTCCGAGGCTGACAGACGTGTGTGGTCATCTGCCTGGCCCACAAGGTTTTGTAGCTGTTTCATCAGTTCCATGAAGCAAGGTCTCTGAGATGCTTTCCATGCCCAGCATCTCAACATGACTTCGTAGCTGGAAGTGAAAGCAGGAGAACCATTATGAGAGCGTACATATTCCTCACGGATGCAGAATTTATTCATCTAAATACATCACCATGAAACACACCACACAATTACCATGACTCCAATATTCTTCACCAGTTATGGTCAGTAACACGGCAGGAAAGACATTAATGAAGTACTTAACACAGACCTTTCATTTACATATATTAGCTTTGGTTCTGATTAATTGCCTTGCCTCCAGTGTGAGCTGCTGTGTTCCCAAAGCATTCTAAAGACAGCAGTTAAAGGAACACGCCAAACACCATAACCACTACAGCACACTGCAGTGGTTATGGTGCCAGGAGTGCCCTGGCGCTGCTTCAATGTACTCACCTGGGGCCAATTACCTCCTCCGTGAAAGCAAGAAGTTTGGAGGGGCTGGGGGGAGTAGGAGAGGAAGGGAATGTGGGTGGGCTTTAAAAAATAAATAAAAGTTGTAATGTATAAAATGTAGGGCGGCTGGGAGGAATTGCAGGAGGGAAGGAAGAGGCGTACAAGCTTCCCTTTGCGGGCTCGCTCACAGCACTGTCTGCAAGAGTAGAAAATAATTCCATCTGTCGCCAGCGTGTGCGTTATTTTTGCAACTAATAAACATAAGAAAAGCCCAAACGTTCCAGACTACAAAGCCACGGTTGCCGGGGGTGCAACTAGCCCCTGGCACAAAAGTGCAGACGCCATAATATGTGCAGCATTTCAAGCAGAAACGATGCAAATACAAATTGCTTTCTCTATGACGACTGCTGAGAGCAAACTGTTCATGGAGGCTGGAGCAACCTGTTTATTCTTCTTTAGCTGGGTATATGTACTGCTCTTTGGCGCCCTCTCGTGGTCAGAGAGATACACTGCTAGGAGTTAATTCTGGGTGTTAATGCTGCTCCCAGACTGGATATTATCACGACATTAAAGATTATAACTATGTATATATTTAAAGCGCCACCATGGAAAAGCCAAGCTGCTCTAGGTATAGGGTTGTTTAAGTGTTTCAGTTGGTTAACCTATAGAAAGCCAGACTCTACCAATACTTACAGCCGGTCTGTGCATCGCGCAGGTTTCTCCATCCACTGCATCCTCTGAAGGCTGGGAAGCACCTGAGAGATTTCCAGGTTTGGATACGGAGGAGAACCTGGAGAAAAAAAAGCAAATATTCTAAAAGAATAGACACTATATATTTTTTTAATCTGTTTTTTTTATATTTCTATGAGGATAGAACCAGCACCAAACTATAACCTTAGGTGTGAATTAGTCCGCCCAGGTGGCACCAGTTGGAGCGGAATTGAAGCTCCAATAAAGTGTGAGTGCACATTTTTTACTTCACCCTTACTCCATAAAGACGTTTTAACTTACTACACTACTGGTTCCTTCTGCTTCTCCATTTGTCATTACATATACCTCCACAAGAACATTCTACTCGCTGCATCTACCTTTTATTTCACCCAGTTATATAGAAATATAACTAATCTGACCATTTATTACACACATGTACTCAGCATAAAATCTAAATAACGTGACTACCATGGAACACAAAAATGTTACGAACATGATTAGCTAATATTTTCACCTTCTTCTAGTACATACCTAAGGTGACCATCTCATAGAGTAAAATCCCAAAGGACCACCTGTAGAAAAAGAAACATCAGTATTAATAAGGAATCTGTCTCGTGGGAAAAGAGTCTGTGAGAGAATGAAATGTAGGGGGTCTGATGGCGGCCAGTATTTCATCCAATAAATGATGTCTGAGCTGAATAAAATAATAATCCTCTGATAAACAGACATTGATTAAACTCACATGTCGCTCTTCTCTGTGGGGGTGTCTCCGCTTAGCCTTTCTGGTGACTGCCACCTTAGTGGCACTTGGGCCGCTCGCCTGGCTGGAATGCCCCCAGTCCGGTGCATTATCGCGGTCAAACCAAGGCCACAAAGCTCCACAGTCATATCCTCGTGGATGAGAACATTGCATGCTGCCACAAACCCATGGACAAGGTTATGTGTTCCTGACAGATACTCCTACAAAAGGAAAAGTAAATGGTTTATTTTATTTCCTGGAGGTTACCACCTCTCTCTACAGCGCAGAGATATATATCACCTCCCCCCTCAGTGCAGCCAGAGGTATATATCAACACCCCCCCCTCAGTGCAGCCAGAGGTATATATCAACACCCCCCCCCCTCAGCACAGCCTGAGGTATATCATCTCCCCCCTGAGCACAGCCTGAGGAATATATCACCTCCCCCCTCAGCGCAGCCACAAAACAGTCGGTTACAAAATAGACCAAAATAGAGCTTTATTAATAGAACCATAAGCGCTATGTTTGGAGACGGCCCAATAGTGAAAAGAATACCATCCCCACTGTGAAGCATGGTGGTGGCTCACTGATGTTTTAGGTGTCTGTGAGCTCTAAAGGCACAAGGATTCTTGAGAAAATTGATGGCAAGATAAATGCAGCATGTTATCAGAAAATACTGGCAGACAATTTGCATTCTTCTGCACGAAGGCTGCGCATGGGACGCTCTTGGACTTTCCGGCATGACAATGACCCTAAGCACCAGGCCAAGTTGACCCTCCAGTGGTTACAGCAGAAAAAGGTGAATGTTCTGGAGTAGCCATCACAGTCTCTTGACCTTAATATCATCGAGCCACTCTGTGGAGATAATATACGTGCGGTTCATGCAAGACGATCAAAGACTTTGCATGACCTGGAGGTATTTTGCCAAGACGAATGGGCAGCTATACCACCTGCAAGAATTAGGGGCCTCATAGACAACTATTACAAAAGACTGCACGCTGTAATTAATGCTAAAGGGGGCAATACACAGTATTAAGAACTAAGGGTATGCAGACTTTTGAACAGGGGTCGTTTTCATTTTTTTTTAGAAGAACTAGTTAGAAAGTTGCCCTTCCCCCCGCCCCCTCCACCCCACCCCACCCCACCGCACCCCACCACACCCCACCAGATATTAAGAAAATCATGTACATCTCTATCTTTTATACATTTAAATATTAAAAAAGGGACAATGTTTACGGACTCCGGCTTTGATTCCAAGACACCGTTTCCAGAAACCTACTAGCAATATTTTAAAGTGTTGGTTTTTAATAGTTAGAGGAGGCACAATATATCAATCAGAAGAGTCCAATGAAGATGGTTTACAGAATTAATTTGTGACATTATTGAAATAATTAGAAAAGAAAACCGGAAGAATAGATTATCACACTAATGTCACATGGCTAATATGGGCCCATGTAAAAAGGTAAAAGACTGTATTAACCGAACGGTAATAATAATATCTACCAGAGCACTCGCCACCTGGGAAGCTGTGTGAAAGATCCACTTCTCTGTGACTCTGCTTCCATTGTCACCCTAAAAGGAAGGTAATAGGTTGTCATGACATATATGCGCTTCTGTCTTTCTGATTTAAAGGTATACTATAGACACTAAAACAACGTTAGCTTAATAAAACAGTTTTGGTGAATTGATTATGCCACTGTCATTTAGGAGTAACATTGCTTTGTTTATGTAGCCCTAGCCACGCCTCCCTACATGTGACTTATACAGTCTCCCAACACATTTCCTGTAAAGAGAGCTTAAATGTTTAAATTGCACATTTTTGTTTAATTTAGAATATCTAATATCCTGCTCTTTTAATACTCTGCTGGTTCCTGCCAAGTCCTATTAACATAGGAAAGCATTCATAATGCTTTCCTATGGACGTGGGCGTCTTCTCACTGTGATTTTCACAGTGAGAAGCACGCAAACGCCTCTAGCGGCTGTCAATGAGACAGCCACTAGAGGCTTTAGAGGCTGGATTAACCCATTTATAAACATAGCAGTTTCTCTTAAAAAAAAGGGTTAATCCTAGAGGGACCTGGCACCCAGACCACTTAATTAAGCTGAAGTGGTCTGGGTGCCTAGAGTGGTCCTTTAAGCTAAAGTTGTTTCAGTGCTTAGAGTATCCCTTTAAGTTGTACATGGCAGAAACAGAAATGTAGAAATACCATATATTGTTAGCGGTGGAAAATGTCTGACTTCTGCAACAAAATAAATTTTACCATTTTAAACCAAATCTAAACATGGAATGTGTGCTGTAAACATCATGCGTAGTATGCTCATCCTATATTTTCTATTTCACAGGTTACAAATAGTGTAGCTTGTTAAATCGCTATTCAATATTTTATATCAGTATGTTATTGTTCACTCACATAATTCAGAACCTTGCAAAAGCTCACAATGGGCTAATATACACAAAGGGAGAGAATAGGAGTCTTAAAAGGAATTCATCATTGCTGCCTTGCTGTGACAGGAATGGTTTAATCTGTGATTAAACAGCAGTTATATGTATACTGTGGTAAGGAACAACGCGCAAAAAAGTAATATCATTACTAAAAAATATATCAAATGTAATATAAAAATCAATATATCAAAAAATATAAAAATATAAAAACATTTTAAAAAATATTACATTATTTTAAATGTTTATCCAAAAATATTAAATATTTTGAAAAGTGTATCTAGAAATATCGAATCAAGGCCTTCATTTGGGTATATTGTGAGACAATGAAGAGACTCTGAATTATGTGAGTGAGTCTCTATAGAGAATTCTGGGCAGTATTCCTCTGTTCTTACACAGCACCAAACTACGAGCTACATTACCTGACGAGATCGCCACAAAAATGAGAGTAGATTTCCGAGGTTCATGGCTTTCAAAACAAGACAAAGCGGTCTCGCTTCAATCTTGCAACACAGCATCTTCACCAGGTTCTTGTGATTACAAACTTGGATGTGAAACTTCATGAGGTCAGTAAAGTCCTGGGCTTCTCCTGGACTGAAATCCTCTGAACAAAGACTCACAATTAAAAGACTTACTCACTGCACCAGTACAATTTATTATTATGACCTCAATAAGAGCGGAGTCTTCATGTCAAGATTGAGAGCACATATATTGCAATATTGCATTCCTTATAGATACTCCTCCAATTCTTACAGGCATCTCCTTCATACACCCTACAAGTACTCCCTTTATTGCTCTCTGCAGGTTATCTTTCCCGACTCCTTACAATTACTCCCTCCAGTTAAATATTAAGGTGTTGTAAAATTGATAAGTCCCTCAGATTTAGGCCAGTTGGAAGGTATGGAAAAATAACCGCAAAGGACCAAAATAGTGGGGAGATACCTGTAAGGGAAAATAGTTTGGCAAAACTGGGACAGTTTGGAGATATGGAGGAAGAATAATCGGGAAGAACCATGACAGTTAAAAGGTATGGAGACATACCTGAAAATAATTAGGACAGCTGGTCAATATGCAAAGTAACCTTAAAGAATCAAGACAATTGGGAGGCACGGAGACAAAAACTGGGAAAAATCCTCTGGTCACAGTTTTATTAATTTTTATGACCAACCCTCTATGATTTAAGAAATATGGGAAGCAATATTCTAAACTTACTCACCAGATAGTTCTTTTAGGACTACATCCTGTTTGCCATCAGCGACCCCCTCTCCAACCAGGGAGGCACGACTTATAGGGCCATATTGTCCATTGCAAATAACCACCTGGTCGGTGATCTGCCACCCATCTGGCATCTCCCATTTCTTCAGGATTGGGTCTACAACCTCGGGGAAGTTCTCGTAAGTAGCTGCATTATTAACTGCCCATTCTCCGCCCAAGTCAGCTGCTGGGTGCACAAGGTTAAAAGGCACAGTTAGAATGCAGGCAGCACAGGGTTATAGTACAAAGGATAGTGTAAGAATATGAAGTAGTTAACTTTTCTTGTTCATATGTATTTTATGCTTAGATAAGGTTTATAATCATTAGTGCTGACTGTAAGGATATGAAATAATTAAACTCTTTTTGCTTTATATGCTTTAAAATAATGTTTGAAATAATTATGCTGACTTTGCCAGATGTATTTTGTACCAAGGTCTTCTTTCTAGAGGATGTGCGACCTTGCTCGATCTCAGGATGTTCCTCTCCCGTCTTTATTCAAATGCTTATCTTTTAATGTCAGGCAAGTATGTACTATTAACTATAAGGACGCGATAAATCTCGCTGCTTGCGTGACAAACTGTGTATAAATGCTAGCCCTGAAAGTACACTCATTTGAGAATCTTGTTAAAGCATATTTGTGGTGTCCGTGTCTTTATTGCTAACAATGATTCTCCATCAATATTAATTATGGTGACCGGAGAATCGAGAATCGAGGGGAGTTGAGTCCAGAACAGCATTAACCCTTTCAGATAGAGGGTATAGTCTATTTATTTCTAACACGGGGGGTGTACAGCTATAGTACAGTAGTACAAAGGGTAGAGGGTATATTATATGTATTTATAACGCAGGGGGAATACACTGTTATAGCTGAGGGTTACAGTACAGTAGTACAGAGAGTAGAGGGTATATTATATTTATTTATAATGCAGGGAGGATACACTGTTATAGCTCAGAGTTATAGTACAGTAGTACAGAGAGTAGAGGGTATATTATAATTATGTATCACGTGGGGGGATACACTGTTATAGCTGAGGGTTATAGTACAGTAGTACAGAGAGTAGAGGGTATATTATATTTATTTATAACGCAATGAGGGAGGATACACTGTTATAGCTGAGGGTTACAGTACAGTAGTACAGAGGGTAGAGGGTATATTATATTTATTTATAATGCAGTGGGGGGATACACTGTTATAGCTGAGTGTTATAGTACAGTAGTACAGAGAGTAGAGGGTATATTATATTTATTTATAAAGCAGGGAGGATATACTGTTATAGCTGAGGGTTATAGTACAGTAGTTCAGAGAGTAGAGGGTATATTATATTTATTTATAACGCAGGGGGGATACACTGTTAAAGCTGAGGGTTATAGTACAGTGGTACAGAGAATAGAGGGTATATTATATGTATTTATAACACAGGGGGGGGATACACTGTTATAGCTCAGGGTTATAGTACAGTAGTACAGAGAGTAGAGGGTATATTATAATTATGTATCACGTGGGGGGATAGCTGAGGGTTATAGTACAGTAGTTCAGAGAGTAGAGGGTATATTATATTTATTTATAACGCAATGAGGGAGGATACACTGTTATAGCTGAGGGTTACAGTACAGTAGTACAGAGGGTAGAGGGTATATTATATTTATTTATAATGCAGTGGGGGGATACACTGTTATAGCTGAGTGTTATAGTACAGTAGTACAGAGAGTAGAGGGTATATTATATTTATTTATAAAGCAGGGAGGATACACTGTTATAGCTCAGAGTTATAGTACAGTAATTCAGAGAGTAGAGGGTATATTATATTTATTTATAAAGCAGGGAGGATACACTGTTATAGCTGAGGGTTATAGTACAGTAGTACAGAGAGTAGAGGGTATATTATATTTATTTATAACGCAGGGGGATACACTGTTATAGCTGAGGGTTATAGTACAGTAGTACAGAGAGTAGAGGGTATATTATATTTATTTATAACGCGGGGGGATACACGATTATAGCTGAGGGTTATAGTACAGTAGTACAGAGAGTAGAGGGTATATTATATTTATTTATAAAGCAGGGAGGATACACTGTTATAGCTCAGAGTTATAGTACAGTAGTTCAGAGAGTAGAGGGTATATTATATTTATTTATAAAGCAGGGAGGATATACTGTTATAGCTGAGGGTTATAGTACAGTAGTTCAGAGAGTAGAGGGTATATTATATTTATTTATAACGCAGGGGGGATACACTGTTAAAGCTGAGGGTTATAGTACAGTGGTACAGAGAATAGAGGGTATATTATATGTATTTATAACACAGGGGGGGGATACACTGTTATAGCTCAGGGTTATAGTACAGTAGTACAGAGAGTAGAGGGTATATTATAATTATGTATCACGTGGGGGGATAGCTGAGGGTTATAGTACAGTAGTTCAGAGAGTAGAGGGTATATTATATTTATTTATAACGCAATGAGGGAGGATACACTGTTATAGCTGAGGGTTACAGTACAGTAGTACAGAGGGTAGAGGGTATATTATATTTATTTATAATGCAGTGGGGGGATACACTGTTATAGCTGAGTGTTATAGTACAGTAGTACAGAGAGTAGAGGGTATATTATATTTATTTATAAAGCAGGGAGGATACACTGTTATAGCTCAGAGTTATAGTACAGTAGTTCAGAGAGTAGAGGGTATATTATATTTATTTATAAAGCAGGGAGGATACACTGTTATAGCTGATGGTTATAGTACAGTAGTACAGAGAGTAGAGGGTATATTATATTTATTTATAAAGCAGGGAGGATACACTGTTATTGCTCAGGGTTATAGTACAGTAGTACAGAGAGTAGAGGGTATATTATATTTATTTATAACGCAATGAGGGAGGATACACTGTTATAGCTGAGTGTTATAGTACAGTAGTACAGAGAGTAGAGGGTATATTATATTTATTTATAACGCGGGGGGATACACTGTTATAGCTGAGTGTTATAGTACAGTAGTACAGAGAGTAGAGGGTATATTATATTTATTTATAAAGCAGGGAGGATACACTGTTATAGCTGATGGTTATAGTACAGTAGTACAGAGAGTAGAGGGTATATTATATTTATTTATAAAGCAGGGAGGATACACTGTTATAGCTCAGAGTTATAGTACAGTAGTACAGAGAGTAGAGGGTATATTATAATTATGTATCACGTGGGGGGATACACTGTTATAGCTGAAGGTTATAGTACAGTAATTCAGAGAGTAGAGGTATATTATATTTGTATTTATAAAGCAGGGAGGATACACTGTTATAGCTCAAGTTATAGTACAGTAGTTCAGAAAGTAGAGGTATATTATATTTGTATAATGCAGTGGGGGATACACTGTTATAACTGAGTGTTATAGTACAGTAGTACAGAAAGTAGAGGTATATTATATTTATTTATAAAGCAGGGAGGATACACTGTTATAGCTGATGGTTATAGTACAGTAGTACAGAGAGTAGAGGGTATATTATATTTATTTATAAAGCAGGGAGGATACACTGTTATAGCTCAGAGTTATAGTACAGTAGTACAGAGAGTAGAGGGTATATTATATTATGTATCACGTGGGGGGATACACTGTTATAGCTGAAGGTTATAGTACAGTAATTCAGAGAGTAGAGGGTATATTATATTTATTTATAATGCAGGGAGGATACACTGTTATAGCTGAGGGTTATAATACAGTAGTACAGAGAGTAGAGGGTATATTATATTTATTTATAACGTAGGGAGGCTACACTGTTATTGCTCAGGGTTATAGTACTGTAGTTCAGAGAGTAGAGGGTATATTATATTTATTTATAACGCGGGGGGATACACTGTTATAGCTGAGGGTTATAGTACAGTAGTTCAGAGAGTAGAGGGTATATTATATTTATTTATAACACAGGGGGGATACACTGTTAAAGCTGAGGGTTATAGTACAGTGGTACAGAGAATAGAGGGTATATTATATGTATTTATAATGCAGGGGGGATACACTGTTAAAGCTGAGGGTTATAGTACAGTAGTACAGAGAGTAGAGGGTATATTATATTTATTTATAACGCAGGGGGGATACACTGTTAAAGCTGAGGGTTATAGTACAGTGGTACAGAGAATAGAGGGTATATTATATGTATTTATAACGCAGGGGGGATACACTGTTATAGCTCAGGGTTATAGTACAGTAGTACAGAGAGTAGAGGGTATATTATATTTATTTATAATGCAGGGAGGATACACTGTTATAGCTCAGAGTTATAGTACAGTAGTACAGAGAGTAGAGGGTATATTATAATTATGTATCACGTGGGGGGATAGCTGAGGGTTATAGTACAGTAGTTCAGAGAGTAGAGGGTATATTATATTTATTTATAACGCAATGAGGGAGGATACACTGTTATAGCTGAGGGTTACAGTACAGTAGTACAGAGGGTAGAGGGTATATTATATTTATTTATAATGCAGTGGGGGGATACACTGTTATAGCTGAGTGTTATAGTACAGTAGTACAGAGAGTAGAGGGTATATTATATTTATTTATAAAGCAGGGAGGATATACTGTTATAGCTGAGGGTTATAGTACAGTGGTACAGAGAATAGAGGGTATATTATATGTATTTATAACACAGGGGGGGGATACACTGTTATAGCTCAGGGTTATAGTACAGTAGTACAGAGAGTAGAGGGTATATTATAATTATGTATGACGTGGGGGGATAGCTGAGGGTTATAGTACAGTAGTTCAGAGAGTAGAGGGTATATTATATTTATTTATAACGCAATGAGGGAGGATACACTGTTATAGCTGAGGGTTACAGTACAGTAGTACAGAGGGTAGAGGGTATATTATATTTATTTATAATGCAGTGGGGGGATACACTGTTATAGCTGAGTGTTATAGTACAGTAGTACAGAGAGTAGAGGGTATATTATATTTATTTATAAAGCAGGGAGGATACACTGTTATAGCTGATGGTTATAGTACAGTAGTACAGAGAGTAGAGGGTATATTATATTTATTTATAAAGCAGGGAGGATACACTGTTATAGCTGATGGTTATAGTACAGTAGTACAGAGAGTAGAGGGTATATTATATTTATTTATAAAGCAGGGAGGATACACTGTTATAGCTCAGAGTTATAGTACAGTAGTACAGAGAGTAGAGGGTATATTATAATTATGTATAACGTGGGGGGATACACTGTTATAGCTGAAGGTTATAGTACAGTAATTCAGAGAGTAGAGGGTATATTATATTTATTTATAAAGCAGGGAGGATACACTGTTATAGCTCAGAGTTATAGTACAGTAGTTCAGAGAGTAGAGGGTATATTATATTTATTTATAAAGCAGGGAGGATATACTGTTATAGCTGAGGGTTATAGTACAGTAGTTCAGAGAGTAGAGGGTATATTATATTTATTTATAACGCAGGGGGGATACACTGTTAAAGCTGAGGGTTATAGTACAGTGGTACAGAGAATAGAGGGTATATTATATGTATTTATAACACAGGGGGGGGATACACTGTTATAGCTCAGGGTTATAGTACAGTAGTACAGAGAGTAGAGGGTATATTATAATTATGTATCACGTGGGGGGATAGCTGAGGGTTATAGTACAGTAGTTCAGAGAGTAGAGGGTATATTATATTTATTTATAACGCAATGAGGGAGGATACACTGTTATAGCTGAGGGTTACAGTACAGTAGTACAGAGGGTAGAGGGTATATTATATTTATTTATAATGCAGTGGGGGGATACACTGTTATAGCTGAGTGTTATAGTACAGTAGTACAGAGAGTAGAGGGTATATTATATTTATTTATAAAGCAGGGAGGATATACTGTTATAGCTGAGGGTTATAGTACAGTGGTACAGAGAATAGAGGGTATATTATATGTATTTATAACACAGGGGGGGGATACACTGTTATAGCTCAGGGTTATAGTACAGTAGTACAGAGAGTAGAGGGTATATTATAATTATGTATCACGTGGGGATAGCTGAGGGTTATAGTACAGTAGTACAGAGAGTAGAGGGTATATTATATTTATTTATAAAGCAGGGAGGATACACTGTTATAGCTCAGAGTTATAGTACAGTAGTACAGAGAGTAGAGGGTATATTATATTTATTTATAACGCGGGGGGATACACTGTTATAGCTGAGAGTTATAGTACAGTAGTTCAGAGAGTAGAGGGTATATTATATTTATTTATAAAGCAGGGAGGATACACTGTTATAGCTAATGGTTATAGTACAGTAGTACAGAGAGTAGAGGGTATATTATATTTATTTATAAAGCAGGGAGGATACACTGTTATTGCTCAGGGTTATAGTACAGTAGTACAGAGAGTAGAGGGTATATTATATTTATTTATAACGCAAGGAGGGAGGATACACTGTTATAGCTGAGTGTTATAGTACAGTAGTACAGAGAGTAGAGGGTATATTATATTTATTTATAACGCGGGGGGATACACTGTTATAGCTGAGTGTTATAGTACAGTAGTACAGAGAGTAGAGGGTATATTATATTTATTTATAAAGCAGGGAGGATACACTGTTATAGCTGATGGTTATAGTACAGTAGTACAGAGAGTAGAGGGTATATTATATTTATTTATAAAGCAGGGAGGATACACTGTTATAGCTCAGAGTTATAGTACAGTAGTACAGAGAGTAGAGGGTATATTATAATTATGTATCACGCGGGGGGATACACTGTTATAGCTGAAGGTTATAGTACAGTAATTCAGAGAGTAGAGGGTATATTATATTTATTTATAAAGCAGGGAGGATACACTGTTATAGCTCAGAGTTATAGTACAGTAGTTCAGAGAGTAGAGGGTATATTATATTTATTTATAAAGCAGGGAGGATACACTGTTATAGCTGATGGTTATAGTACAGTAGTACAGAGAGTAGAGGGTATATTATATTTATTTATAACGCAGGGAGGATACACTGTTATAGCTCAGAGTTATAGTACAGTAGTACAGAGAGTAGAGGGTATATTATATTTATTTATAACGCGGGGGGATACACTGTTATAGCTGAGGGTTATGGTACAGTAGTACAGAGAGTAGAGGGTATATTATATTTATTTATAATGCAGGGAGGGAGGATACACTGTTATAGCTGAGGGTTATAGTACAGTGGTACAGAGAGTAGAGGGTATATTATATTTATTTATAACGCGGGGGGATACACAGTTATAGCTGAGGGTTATAGTATAGTATATATAGTATATATTTATTTATACCGCGGGGGGATACACTGTTATAGCTGAGGGTTATAGAACAGTAGTACAGAGGGTAGAGGGTATATTATATTAATTTATAACGTGGGGGATACACTGTTATAGCTGAGGGTTATAGTACAGTAGTACAGAGGGTAGATGGTATATTATATTTATTTATAACGCAGGGGGAATACACAGTTATAGCTGAGGGTTATAGTACCGTAGTACAGAGGGTAGAGGGTATATTACATTTATTTATAATGCCGGGGGGATACACGGTAATAACTGATGGTTAAAATGTGTGTGGTACAGGGTTAAATTACAAGGGAGTGCAAGGTTATAGGGCAGGATAATAATGTGAGATGTACAAAGTTATAGTGCATAGTTATAACGCAAAAGGGGGGGGATACAGGATTATAGAGTAGGGTTATAATGTGGGGGGGAATGGGAGGGGTAAAGGGATATAATGAAGGGATAGAAGGATATAGTGCCAGGTTACAATGTTGGGATAAATGGATATAATGCAGGGGGTAGAGGGTTATAGTGCCAGGTAACAAGGTGGGATTAAAGCGATATAATGAAAGAGTACAGGGCTATAGTACAGGGGCTAGAAGGTCATAGTGTCAGGGTACAAGGTAGGGTAGAGAGATATAATGAAGTGGTACAGGGTTATAGTGCAGGGTGTAGAGGGTACAATTTGGGGGTAGAGAGATATAATAAAGGTGTTCACTGTTAAAGTGCAGGGGGTAGAGGGTTTTAGTGCCAGTGTACAGGGTTATAGTACAGCGGGTACAGAGAATGTCTGTGTATTTGGGTAGATGGATCGCTGGGTTACCTGGGTCATTGCTGAAAGACACACGTTTTTTTTCCCCTTTCCTCCTTATTGATTTCCATAAAATAACGATTACCACAATCAGTGTGGACGCTGACAGCAACGTGGGGATGATGATAACGGAATTCTGCCAACCATTTTCATCTGAAACGAGAATATAACAATGTACATAACCAAGAGCTCCCTTTCAATCTACACTTTATATTTATGAATTTGTACCTTTAGTAAATAACCCTGTAACAGAATAACCCTGAAAATTTTCTTTAGTGAAAACCCAAATTCAATTTCATATGGATTCTTGCAATTTGAGGCATATCGAGAGCCTCGCAAAAAGTCCCATTTCTAATGGTTTATATTTAGATATTTAGCATTTTATTTACCTCATTTTATGCAGAATAGGGGACGTACATCTCGCAGTCTGTCCAATGTTAGTAGGAGTTACACTCCCAAGTGGCAGCTGACACCATTTTAATGGCAGCAGTCGCCCACTGTTGCCCAGGACTGTGATGCCGGTAAACCACTAATCTCAGTCAGCAGGGACCCAATATGTACCAGTTCTGCCCTAACGGTAAAGACATCCCTGTAACCGCAATACTACCGTAACACTTATCATTAACATGAGCTCTCAACGTCAGCGCCCCGTGAATTGGGACGTCGATGGGAGGGGGGAAAGGATGGGATGGGACAGTGACTTGATTGCTTCACTGGCGCTGGTGAAAAGGGCTGGGTCTGAATAAACGCCAGGCTGCCTGTTAATCAGCCAGACCAGCCCACTGAGGGCAGACCATGTAGGAAGCACAGTTTCAGTGCTGTGTGCAGGATCCTAAATCCCTGAGTGTAGCACAAGGGCACCTATTGATGCACCCGCGTTAAGCGTTTGGCTTTGGCATCCCCAAAAGTTGAACACTAAGGAACAAAATTTGCACAAAATATTATAGCGAATGCTCAACTGATATGGGTTAATTAATTTAGTGAGGCATGCAGTCATGCAAATAAAGGGTGCTAAATTAGGAAAACCTGTTACCCCACCAGGTACATAGTTATCATCGAATAGAATAAAACCCATTTATTCTACACTAAGGAACTAAGTCAGGACAGCAGGAGAGAACCCAAAAATCGTGACTGCTCCAACAAAATCAGGGGTGTTGGGAGGTATGCATTAACATGTATACTGCATTATCACTAACCATTAATGCTGCCTAAAGATGGTTAATAAAGGGCAGACCATATCATGTTTGCTCACAGTTGTTCTGCTATTACATGAGCTGGAGGAACGCCAGGGCATAATCCTAAATCAACCACAGCCTTTCGACACATACATATATAAAGGAGTGACGGGAAACTTGGGAAATACGCCGTAAACTGGGTTACATAGAGCAGTTTGGTTAATTATTGAGTAAAATGGGGTAACGCGGTGTAATACTGGGATACAAAGTGTCATATGGAGTAATATCAAGATATATGAGGTATATGAAGGGGGTAATTTGGTGTAACACTTGAGTGCAGAATGGGGTACATGGTGGAATTACTTGGTACAATATTGGGGTGCAGTTTGTAACAACGTGTTACAGAGGGATATATGAACTAAATGGTGTAATATTGGGGTGCATGGTAAATATTGGGGTTCAAAAAGTAACTTACTTCGTTGGAATTCCCCCGTAGAGCTGTTTGAGGACCGCTGGACTGGGTCCATGGGGGGCTGTCACCAGCCAGAGGTTAGAAGAAGGCGCCTAGACGTTCTGACTGTAAGAGAAGTAAATGAGTAATGAGTATGACTATCTCTGCTCCAATCCATGAGTATCTCATTAAAACAAGCAGGGTTATTCGCTATAGTGAGAATTGCTGGGTATTTAAAGACAAAATAACAAAACTAAAAACAAAACCGACTTGGAGAATTTGTGTAATTGGCTATTGTGACCTAAATTCTGAAATTCCTGGCAGTTCTCGGTCACTTCAGTAAATAACTCTAGGGACATGGTGCATTGAGAAAGGGAACAGCCTCTTGTTTGTTCTATCTACCCAGTAAATAACTCTGTAGGTTTACATTAAACATGTATATAATGCAGACTGCTTTGCTCTTTCTTTCAGATACCACTCTTGACAAGTGTCCCGGCGCAGTGGGCGGAGTTCCGCTGCTTTACTGAAGGTCTCTGCTTGTTATCTATGCAGTAAAGCTATAAAGTAAGTCAGCCGAGCAGATAAACCTGCCAGGTACAGCTTTTATCTATTTATTACTGACAGTGAGCTCTATCTGCGCTAGCACCTGGCCTGCTGTACACTTGAACTTTAGATAATGATGAATAAAACTGACCTTTGCTTGTCAGTAGATTATCTGTATGGGTTATTAGCCCTCCCCATGACTTCTAATTCAATACTTGTGCTGCAGATCTTTATTTTGCATAAGACCATCTTTTTCTATATGGCCATACCTTCCAAGTGTCCCAGTTTAAGAAAAACAGTCCCTATTTAGCAATGTTCACACAACTTCACAGCAGTAAAGCAATAATTTTTATTTAAACTACAATGAACATGGCCTCTACCCATGGCCTCTCTCAGCCATTTAAAATACTGTGGGGACATGTTTCAAAATGGCCGCTGTTCAGCTAAAAAATACAACAGAAAAAAAACATGTCATTTGTGAGCATTTAATAAAGTCTTATGAAGAACTGTCTATATATTGCATTGGCTGTTTAGGAAACAACCCCCTGACATGTATCTAGTAGTTATTTACTACACTGTGAATTTCAACGGTCCTGCAAAATTTGGACTTTTCTCCAATATAGCTTTGATCCACTGATTAGTGAACACATTTTTTAAAGGGTTATTAGGTCAAGTGTAATTTAGTAGGAAATTCAAAGTAAATACAGGGTGAATTTCACATGTTCGACCAGTATAGTTGAACTGCATAAATCGCTTACACAGAAAATGTTCTAATTTTGCTATTTTGATCTAAAATTTGAAATTCTCCTTCAGCATTATTCACTAAAGTGTAAAGTGCCAAGAATTCAAAGTGCATTGTAAATTTTACAAAAATAAGTCCTGCGCTCAAACTCCCACTACTTCTGGCCGGCAGCCATGACTATAGTGCATATCAGCCCCAAAGCATACAATAAAAAACAAAGAAAACAGTTACTTGTGCGCTATTCCAAATCCCTATGTACATTTAAATAACTGGCGGTTTTTACAATCACATTTAAATAACTGGCGGTTTTTACAATCACATTTAAATAACTGGCGGTTTTTAGCATTCTAAAAACCTCTTGTTATTTAAATTTGCATAGGGATTTTGGATAGTGCAAAAGTAACTCTTTTCAATGTAAATTTTAGGCCAGGATATTTTTATGATCTATATGACCCAGAATCGTGATATCTTCGCTCAAACATTATAATCTCTTTCGGTGGTTATGGTAAGTACTACACACATATGTATGTGTTTTTTACTTCTTTTTTTTAACAAAATGAACTTTCTTCTAAGGGGATGACGCGTTCAATGCGATTACATTTCATTTATCAGACATTTTTCCAAACCCAATCAATAAATGATTTTGCAATTTATGAGGCTCAAAGTGCATTGAACTGTTCAAGAGCCACATGACGGTGAGTTCAGTGTAATACACAGAGGGGAGAAGCATTCACGGGTCAATAATTATTCTGTTTTTCCAACCCAGTCTATTTTTAGACATTCTAAAACATTCTAAAAACTAAAATTATTATGAAACACAAAGACAGCATTGTCATATCTGGCATTTCTCGATGCATCATATGGCTGCCAGATCCCGCATGTTTTCCTCGACTCAATAACGTCAGCAGGCTGATGGGCAGGACATGAAAGGCTGCCTCAGTATCTAGCATTCATGAGCTGCCGTAGGCAAATCAACTAAATCCGCAAAAATGAAATCAACTCTAAGTCACCTGTTGAAAATGCCAGTAATATCATGCATAAGGAGGGGTATTACTTCATTTGATCAAAAAACTATTTTGCATGTTTACAAAATAATGGTGCAACACATCTTTAATATAAGGTGCAAGTTTGGACACTGGTTCTAAAGACGGGTTATGGGAGTGGAATTAACTGCAGAGGTGGGCTACAAAATAAACAAGGGGAATGGAAGATTTTAATGAGAGACTGGAAAAACTATCTATATTAGAAAAAAAGGCATCTCAGAGGAAGTTATTATTATTATTATTTTATTATTTATATAGCGCCATCAGATTCCATAGCGCTGTACAATGGGTGGACTAACAGACATGTAATTGTAACCAGACAACTGGACATAGAGGAACGGAGAGGTGGAGGGCCCTGCTCAATGAGCTTACATTCTAGAGGATATGATAACATTATACAAATATACAGAGTGTCAGATCTCTTTAATAAAGAAAAGAAGCTTAACATCTAAACTTGAAGAGGAGATTTCACCTACAGCAAAATAAATAAAGGAGGAGTCTTTACAAGGCAGGTGCTCTGGGCAATTGAGTTTATTTCCACTGAGCTAAAAACCCAGGAAGTATCAGGATCGGTTGTCTAATTGACAGCAAGCAGCCAGGGGGTGCAACAAGATTTAGAAGTGCCAATATCTATTGAAATCTTCACTTTTGTAAAATGTAAAAATAGGGGACACTTTCTTCATAAAGCATTTCAGCAAGATTAAGTTCTTTATGGGCTGGAGGGTGCCTTTCATATGAGGGTAACAGCTGGTGATAAGAGAAATCTGGCTGCCATTTAGGAGCCAAGAAGTATCCCCCCCCACCCCCATTTTATGGCACAATTAGAAATCTATAAAAATGTGTTTTTTGCCTTCTTTTGGATTAACAGTAGGAAGGGAGATATGTCGGAGGCTGAGCCTTAATGCTTATTTTCTCTAGCTAAATAATTCGCTTTTAATGGTTCTGCAGCGTGTGAATTACACAAACTACAAGGGCAGCAATATTCGGGTACTGCCCACAGCATGAAAACGTGATGCAAGCAAGATATTCCGATGCCCAGATGACACCCCTATATGGGCAGTGCCAAAGTTTTGCCAATAGGAAATTTGGATAGCATTACCAAGCATGTAGGAGTACAATACAAGGGGCAGTAATGGTCACTTCTCCCCTGCCAGCCCAACACAGTGTGGATATAGAAACATGAAGGAAGGGACAAAACTAACAGTAGCCTACATATACCAGTAACTAGCCATCTAGAATAAACAGGCCAGTTACATAGCGTTTAAATCACTACAATAAATGTGTTTAGAAATCAGTCTGTGTAAATAAGATACATTGTCCCAGTTATAGATTACATTTTAGATGGATTCATTGTTATTAGTAAGTCACCTACAATTTCTCGGGACAGCCCTGCCCCTTGCACACCCCCACTCACACCCCTAAAATAAAAGATTTGAAATGTTGGGAGGTATGCGGTTATCTCTACGTACATTTAAATAAAAGATTAGGATTCCTGGAAGCGTTTGTTCCCAGTGTGTAAATATACATTAATGTTTATGGAATGTGAATGCCCCAACATTTTTTGGACACAACTGCCAGAAGGTTAATTACCTTTAAAAGGGAATTAACATGAGAATGAATAGTTTTAGTAAATGTTACTCTGCAAAGTTTAAATGGACAAAGTAATAAGCTTTGAAACTATACTGAGTTAAACATTACCTCCTCGTGCTTCTAACCATCACATAATCAAAGAAATCAGGTTTTCGGTTAGTTCCGTATAAGCATTACGAGTCCTCTCAGTGTAGCCACCATTCACACTCCACAGCGGCCATGCCATTTCCACGTCACTTCTCTCACTAAGTAAATTGATACATATCAAAGGCCCTATGAAAACCCATTCCACCTGAAGTAAGTGGATAGTTAATACACAAACACACACCAGTCAAGCCATAACATTTGCTTTTCCTACAGAAATCTCACTTTAACAGTAGCTCTCACTACTGCAAGGGATTCTGGGTAGGTGTATGCATATGAGCTCAACAAAGAACCACATTTTTGCCTCAATTCCACTTTATAATTGATGAATCGATGAATATATATATAAACATCCACTGGAGACCAGTATACCATGCATAAATGAATTGTGGCACCAATTGTGAAGAATCTGCAGGTTCCAGCATTGCTTTGAACATGATGAAAGAAAAACACTATCTACTCGAACGGTAAAAACGCATGAATCGTAACTTTATTTATGTACAAAACATGGCTTGGACACACCGGGGCAGCACCAGATCTACTCTCCAACGCGTTTTGCCTCTTAACGGCATTTACTCAGACAAGGTTCAAAACGCGTTAGGGTGTAGATCCAGGGCTGTCCCCTGTGTCCAAGCCATGTTATGTACATGAATAAAGGTATGAGTCATTTGCTTTTACCATTCAGGTGGACTGAGTCTCTCTTCTTCATCTGATTTCCGGTGTTTCTTTCACAACATTGATGAGTAACCTGGGAGATCACAAATGTATCCTAGATTGCTGCTTACAGAACATCCTGAACGCCATTTTATCACATAAACAAATCAAATATTTCTTAATTTTGCTAATAAAACAAAAGCTTTCTCACTGCGGACAACATTCATATTCCTACAATTTCAATAGTTAATATCAGAGGACTACAACTGTGCTGATCACAAAGGATTTTTATCCGCTAAACGATGAATTGTGCATTATTCGCTAAAGTGAGAATTCAAAGTGAATTTTAGGCAATGGTTAAAGTAAATGAAAGCATGGCTGAATTAGAGAATATTTCCATTTTGGATACTTTGACCTTAAATTTATTTGGAAATTGAAAATAAAGGGCTTAAACCCCTTAGTTAATTTTGGTAAACTCTAGGCTAGGGACTCTATCATAGACTGTTAAGCTTGGCTATTGAGGCTGTAGATTACATTTGGTTCTCTGTTCTTGCAATTCTGATAAAGATCATTCTGGTATTTTAGGAAACGTATCTCTCGGAGCGAAAAGACATTTTTAATCCGATACCAAAACACATATTAACTATTATAACACGCGTCATAACAGGAATAATAAGAGCTTTGTGTGATCCCGCCAGTTACCGAGTCAGGAATGGGAGTAAATCCTTGCTTTTCCAGTCAGAGACGATCAATCACGCATTACGAGTCACCCTCGAGTTGGATCGCCAGGAACAGGCGCAGATTATTCTACAAACACTGGTATCCTGGCTCCTGTTTACATTTAGTTTCATATGTTTGTTCAGCCGGATGGATATTAACTCCTTGTGGTGGATATTTGGAGTTATTATTATATATTGTAATAATGGGATTATTGGCATCACCCGAACCTTATGAAGGTGGGGGACGGGGACAGTGGATTTGCACTGCAAGACAATACGTTGTTTTTTTTTAGACGTATTCAGTATTTATTTTATATCAAACTAATGGGATCCGCTTACTGCTAAATGAATTGATTTCCCTCTGGCAGAGCTTAAAATCCTTGTAATGCTGGGAAGCAATTTTCTTATCTCTGACCCTTTGAACAAATAAAACAAAAATGTAAGAAATTGTGCAAATTGTGCCAACAACAACTCAAACATAGTGGTAACAAAAAGGAGCCCTAGACAAACACTGATGCTAGAGGCATTAACATTAGAAGTTTAAAAAAGGAAATACAGTATGGTCAGATTGTTAAATTTACTGATATCGCACTTGCCCGCAACAACTGTTACTTTTATAATTTATAACTTTTATAATTAAACGCTGTTACACTTCACTGGCTGTCAATCAGACAACAGGCCCTGTAACTTCCTGGTATCGTTAACTCAATGTAGATAAACCGAAGAGGCAGCAATTGCTCAGTGCACTTGCCTTGCAAATACTTCTCATTGAGCTGCATTGGAAAGTCTGTGATTGGACAGCCACAGAAAGTCTGGGTGGGGTTAGAAGGGGAGGGTTTGCAAAGACATCTCATTGAACTGCATTGGGAAGTCTGGGATTGGACAGCCACAGAAAGTCTGGGCGGGGTTAGAAAGCTAGTGATTGCAAAGGCTGCAGACAAGATATCTATATGTTTTGCAAGTTTTTTTTTTAGATATACCCACTATGACAAAACATGCATGATTAAAGGAACACTATGGTGTTAAAAATACAAACGTATTCCAAACACTATATTGCTGGACTACCAGTTTAGGTGCCCAGTTCCCTTGAGATTGGAGATATAAAGGTACTTTACTCAGCTTTTCGCCATCACCGCGCTAGTCTCGCGTAGGAGAAACTAATTAAAGGGGCACTCCAGTATCCTAAAGCACATCACTGTCATACCTGGTGTCCCGCGCCGTCCCGGTCCCGCCGTCCGTCCTCTCATGTCGGGCGGTGTGGATCGCTGGCGGGCGTTGCATGCGTGCGCCTACGGGGGCGCGCATGCGCGCACAAGGTAACCGGCAGGGATGGCGTGGACTCCAAATTTAAAGGGATAGTGGCCTATTGCCACTATCAATTTATACCTCCTTCAATTCTGTCCCTGCCTATCAGTATTCACCTTGCCCTATATTAACCTCCTTCTGACATCACTTCCTTGCCCTGTCGTGGTTTATTATTAGCCCGAGAGTGCATTCTGAGTAGTTGTCTTTTCTCTGGTTCCTGACTTCAGCTTGTTTATTGGTTATTCTCATTTCTGGCTCCCTGACCTTGGCTTTGTCTATTTCGCTTTCCCGTATCTCTGTATTCCTGACCTTGGCGTGTTTGACTATTCTTATCTCTCGTTCCTACGTTAAGTCCGGCCACTTTAAGGTCCGGTAATACGTCTATCTGTGTTCGCCTTTATTGTTCTCTGGTTTGCGTGTTGGGGAGTGTTAACCTTGACATTACGACAGGGCCATGGACCCTGCAAACCTGGGACAACAAATGGCTGCATATGAAAATAGAATAGAGGGGTTAGATCATAGAATGGATCAGTTTGCCCAAGCCTTGCAAACTATCCTCACCAGAACCAGAGGTAGAGGACAGTAGTTCTCAAGGTGCTGTCGCTCTACCTTCTGCGACTCATTCCACTCCATCTATTCGTCTAACTCCCCCTCCTCGTTATTCCGAGGATCCATCATTATACAGGGGATTTTTGAACCAGGTGGGCGTACATTTTGAAGTAGCCCCTGATTCATTCCCTACTGATAGGTCTAAGATTGCATTCATTATGAACCTATTAGAAGGTAGAGCCCTGGCTTGGATAAATCCCTTGTGGGAGAATAATGACGTGATTGTCTTTAATTTTGAATTGTTCCTCAGGACTTTCCGTAATGTGTTCAATCCCCCAGGCAGAAAGAGACTAGCAGCCAGAGCATTGTTAAAAATCAAACAAGGATCTAGAACAGTGGCCGATTATGCTATCGAATTTCGCACCTTGGCCTCTGAATTGACTTGAAATAACAGTGTTCTAACAGCTGTGTTTTTTGAGGGTCTTAATGAGTCCTTACAGGAAGAAGTGGCAGCCATGGATTTACCAGAACTCCTAGAAGACCTTATACAGTATATGTCAGATATTGATATCAGGGTTAGACAGAAGCATCTTCATTTAGATAGACAAAGGAGGGCTTTAGGAAGAATCACTCCTCGTCCAATGATAACCGGATTACCCGCTTTGCCAGCTCCTGGATTCGATTCTGAACCCATGCAACTGGGTAACACAAGACTCTCTGAGGCTGAGAAGTCTTACAGAAGAAGAGAAGGGTTGTGCCTATCCTGCGGTCGTAAGGGGCATTTGCGTAACAATTGCCCATCACGTCCGGAAAACTCTACCACCTAAGCTCATTCAGGGGACTGGTCTTGGGTGTGATGTCTCTGTCCCCTAAAACAAATTCATACAGATGTGTTATGCATGTAACCCTATTCTGGGAAAGTGTTAGTCATCTCACTATGGCCCTCATTGACTCTGGATCTGCGGACAACTTTATTGACCAGACCTTTGCTACAGCTCTTTCTCTTCCTTTGGAGGAGCAAGAAACACCCTTGGCCTTTGAGGCCATAGATGGTAGACCATTAACAGTCCCCTATGTTATGCATCAAACCAAGACTGTTATTTTATCTATAGGTGCTACCCATAAAGAGAAGTTGTCTTTCCAGGTCATTTCTTCCCCTTTGGTTCTTGGTTTTCCATGGTTACAAAAACATAACCCTGTTATTGACTGGAGAGAAAGTCAAATTCTGTCTTGGAGTACTTCCTGTAACCGTTCATGTTTAACTCAGGTTAAACCCCTTTGTTCTCTTAATGTTCCATCAGCTCTTCCACTTTCCACTAACGTACCGCCTCAGTACCAAGACCTGGCGAAGGTCTTTGATAAAATACAGGCAGACCGTCTTCCTCCACATAGGCCTTATGATTGTGCTATCAAACTCCTCCCTGGTACCATGCCCCCCAAGGGGAGGGTTTACCCTCTTTCTCAAAATGAAAATAAGGTTATGGAGGAATATGTACAAGAATCTCCATAAACTTATTTTCAGACGTTCCTCTTCCCCTGCAGGGGCTGGCTTCTTTTTTGTGGCCAAAAAGGAGGGGGATTTGCGTCCCTGCATAGATTATAGGGGTCTGAATAAAATTACTCTAAAAAATGCGTATCCTATACCACTGATAACAGAGCTCTTTGACAGGCTTCGTGGTTCTAAAATCTTTACTAAATTAGACCTTAGAGGAGCTTACAATCTCGTTCACATTAAAGAGGGAGACGAATGGATGACGGCATTTAATATTCGAAGCAGTCATAATGAGTATACGGTAATGCCCTTTGGTCTATGTAATGCCCCAGCAGTCTTCCAAGAATTTAGCAATGATGTCTTACGAAATTATTTGCACACTTGCGCTATTGTGTATCTTGATGACATTCTTATTCATTCTCCTAATATTCAGATACATCACCAACAAGTTAGAAATATTTTACAGACCCTTCTTGCTAATGGCTTATTTTGCAAACTTGAGAAATGTCTGTTCGATCAGACTTCTATTCAGTTTTTAGGGTATATAATTTCTACTGAGGGATTTCAAATGGACCCTAAAAAACTATCTTCTATTCTTGAATGGCCCTTACCCATTGGTTTCAAGTCCATACAGAGGTTCATTGGATTCGCTAACTATTATAGAAAATTTATAAAAGGCTTTTCCCAGATTCTATCACCAATCACAGCTATGAGATGCCAAGAAGGGAGCTAATCATGTCAGTTGGTCTGCGGAAGCCAAAGCTTCTTTCACTCTCTTGAAGAAATCTTTTGCCTCAGCTCCCGTCCTGGTACATCCAGACCCCTCTAGACCCTTCATCCTTGAGGTTGATGCCTCTGAGACCGGTGTGGGAGCTATCCTTTCCCAGAGGGAATCCCCTACCGCTCTGTTGCATCCTTGTGGATTCTTTTCTCGTAGGCTGACACCTGCAGAAAAGAATTATGATATCGGTAATAGAGAATTATTAGCCATAGTATCAGCTCTCAAGGAATGGCGTCACTTACTTGAGGGATCTACGGTTCCTATCATGATTCCCACCGATCATAAGAATTTATACTATTTGAGTGACGCTAAGAGGCTTTCGCCCACACAAGCCCGCTGGGCTCTTTTTCTTTCTCGCTTCAATTATGTAATCTCCTATAGACCGGGTAATCGGAACACCAAAGCAGATTCTCTTTCCAGACAGTTTTCCACTCTTGATAAAGAGGAGGTCAGACCAGAACCCATTATACCTCCTGAGAGAATCATTGCTTTGACTAGAATCAGAGTCGCTCCCCCTCTTCTGCACAAGATCCAAAGGGTCCAAGATAGGGCACCTAGTGATAAGCCAGTTGATAAATTCTACGTGCCTCCAGAGCTAAGAGGGGAAGTATTCAGCCATTACCATGAGAGTAAAATTTGAAGTTGAGGCTTACGTATCTTCGTGTGACTTTTGTTCCCAATCTAAACCTTCTCATCAAGTACCATGTGGTCTTCTTCATCCTCTTCCTTTGCCATTAGTTCCTTGGTCTCATCTGTCTATGGCTTTTATAATAGAGTTGCCACAATCTAAGGGTTTTACTGTCATTTTGGTTATAGTTGATCGTTTCTCTAAAATGGCGCATTTCGTACCTTTGAGAAAATTGCCTTCTTCTGCTGAATTAGCCAGTATATTCACCAAGGAAATTATACGACTACACGGAATGCCAGACGTCATTGTGTCTGATAGGGGTTCACAATTTATTTCAAAGTTTTGGAGGGGTTTTTGTAAAGACATGGGCATTGAACTCGCCTTCTCTTCAGCCTATCATCCTCAAACGAATGGTGCTGCTGAAAGGACTAATCAAAGCCTTGAACAATATCTCCGTTGTTTTACGTCTCAACTCCAGGACAACTGGGCTGACCTTCTTCCTTGGGCTGAATTCGACAGGAATAATGCTACGCACTCTGCTTCTGGTCACAGTCCCTTCTTTGTCACGTATGGTCGTCATCCTAATCTTCTTCCGGCTTCGTTTTCTCACAAGGGAATGCCGGTGTTGGATGAACACTTATCCACTGTACATGCCACTTGGAGAATGGTTAATGCCATCTTGGAGAAGACTATGCTTACTCAGAAAGCATTTGCTGATAGGCACCACAGGGCGGCACCTTCTTATGTTGCTGGTGATAGAGTTTGGTTACCCACGCGTAACCTGCGCTTACGCATTCCCTCAATGAAGTTGGCTCCTAAGTTCATTGGTCCTTACAAGGTTTTGTGAAGGATCAATCCTGTTTCCTATGCTTTGGATTTGCCCAAAAACCTTCGTGTGCCCAACGTCTTTCATACGTCCCTCCTGAAACCGCTTATATGCAACAGTCATTCCCGTTCCCAACCTCGTCCTCCTCCTGTCTTGATTCATGGTCAAGAGGAGTATGAGATCCAACATATTGTCGACTCCCGCATCTCCCGGAGTTCGCTTCAGTACCTGGTTCATTGGAAAGGTTATGGGCCAGAGGAGCGATCATAGGTTCCTGCTTCTGAGGTCCATGCGCCCCGACTCCTTAGGGCGCTCCATGCTAGGTTTCCTTCTCGCCCTTCTGGTGTTCCTCCAGTGGGCGTTCCTTCGGGGGGGGGTTCTGTCATACCTGGTGTCCCGCGTCATCCCGATCCCGCCGTCCGTCCTCTCATGTCGGGTGGTGTGGATCGCTGGCGGGCGTTGCACACGTGCGCCTCTGGGAACGCGCGCGCATCTGGGAGAGCGCCGGGGATGTCAGCGCGCGCACAAGGTAACCGGCAGGGATGACGTGGACTCCAAATTTAAAGGGATAGTGGCCTATTGCCACTATCTATTTATACCTCCTTCAGTTCTGTCCCTGCCTATCAGTATTCACCTTGCCCTATATTAACCTCCTGCTGACATCACTTCCTTGCCCTGACGTGGTTTATTATTAGCCCGGGAGTGCGTTCTGAGTAGTTGTCTTTTCTCTGGTTCTTGACTTCGGCTTGTTTATTGGTTATTCTTATTTCTGGCTCCCTGACCTTGGCTTTGTCTATTTCGCTTTCCCGTATCTCTGTATTCCTGACCTTGGCGTGTTTGACTATTCTTATCTCTCGTTCCTATGTTAAGTCCGGCCACTTTAAGGTCCGGTAATACGTCTATCTGTGTTCGCCTTTATTGTTCTCTGGTTTGCGTGTTGGGGAGTGTTAACCTTGACAATCACATTGCTTTGCGGGGTTTAGAGCCCTCTCTGTCTTATGTAATAAAAGTGCCAATTTCAAGAAAAAGCTGCAATTTTACAAATACCTTTAGTAACACCTGTTTGACAGCCGGGTGGGTTTCCCACCTCATACACTTTGAATTGTAGCTCAGAGTGGTAGTGAGGGCATTTCATAGAGAATCCCTTTCGGCAGAGTGTGGAGATTGCTGTGCATGCGCCATGTGTCGCAATCTGAGTAGCATCAGATTGGAAACAATTCGTTAGTAACCTACCCCACATGTTCCCTATATAGTGATTTCATTTTTTTATGCCATTGGCACGGAACTCACCTAAGTATTTTGCCTTGTCCCATGTGCCGTGTGCTGCTGCTCTCCGGGATCACAATGAGAGCACATACCGTACAGCCAGTTATTCAATGTAATCCCGCCACCATAACTAATAGACGGTTTGTGCAGTAAAGTCCTGTTCACCAGAAAATCATCACGGGGCTATATTACTAATTATTTTTAAATTACGCACCAGATTTGAAAAGCAGCTTCATGATGTAATATTGCAAAAATCCCCCAAAAAACAAAAAACATTCATATCCTCCTAACCCACAACCCCACTAACACCTATGGTTTAAATTTAAAGGACACTATAGTCACCAAGACAGCTTTAGCTTAAGGAAGCCGATTTGGTATATAGATCATACCCCTGTAGTCTCACTGCTCAATTCTCTGCCATTTAGGAGTTAAATCACTTTTGTTTCTGTTTATGCAGCCCTAGCTACACCTTCCCTGGCTGTGACTGGCACAGCCTGCAGGAAAACAAAATGGCTTAATGTTACTTATTTTAAAAGTTTGTATCTCCTGCTCTGTAAATTGAACTTTAATTACATACAGGAGGCTCCTGCAAGGTCTAGCAAGCTATTAACAGACAATGAGATCAGAAATTCTAAATTAAACAGAATTCGCAATAAAGGAAGTGTAAACATTAGATGACTCTTTACAGGAAGTGTTTAGGAAGGTTGTGTAAGTCACATGCAGGGAGGTGTGACTAGGGCTGTATAAACAAAGTTATTTAACTCCTAAATGGCAGAGAATTGAGCAGTAACATTGCAGAGGCATTATCTATACACTAAAACTGCTTTGTTGAGCTAAAGTTGTTATGGTGACTACAGTGTCCCGTTTAGCCTGAGATAGGGATAAAGACAGTGAAAGGGGGGACAGAATTGTGGGAAGATAATGAGATGGGTGTTCTGTTCCCAGTTTCGCCATAAAGGTTAAAGCAGAGCCCCGCCAGATCCCAGGCAGCAATATACACCATATTTCCCCAAATTCATATCACATATAACTATTGATGGACAACACTTGAAAAGTGCTGCCCAGCATTATGCTGAATTTGAGATATACAAGTAGGAATCAACAACGAAGAATGTTGCATCACATATATTCTACATACTGCAAGGGTAGCACTGATACATATGATATATCCAGGAAAAATAGGGGTGAGGGAGGGGTGGTCTGGAAACTCTGTGTCCACTGCTGTGTACAATTTATGTGCTACCTGTTTAGTGCGATTTACCCAATCACAGTTGGGATCTTAAATAAACCGCCATAATTAATTCATTAATTGATTTCAGGCAGGAAACACAAATTACACATACAGATGGACAGCCCTGCTCAGCAGAATGTATAAACTGTAAATATGGCAATCTGACAACCTTATATGGAGGGACAGCCTGGTACAATAAGGAAACAGAGTTAAAGAGGAGGAAGACAAAATAAACAGATAGCAGAGTATTAAATAAATAGAAATAGCCGTGTTCTTAAATGTCTCCCGTTCTGTGTGCGGTAGCTGGTAACTTACCCCTTTCACATATTGACTTTTTGGGGCCGACCTGAAACCTCATGAAGTCCAGTCCTCTCCAGAGCGGATTAGTGTCAGGTACAATGTATAGGGCTGGGCAAGTCTCAGCCTCTTATGTGGAATAAACAATTACTGCACAAAACAATTCCCTGCAGTTTGTCCAGTAATTACACAGCTCCCTGGAGGGACTCAAACGTGTATAGACAAAATGTACACAGCTATCAGCCGTGCATAGTCAAAATGTACACAGCTATCAGCCACCAATAACCATCACACAATGTACACAGCTATCAGCCTGCTAATAACCATGACACAATGTACCCAGCTATCACTCGCCAATAACCATTATAGTGAACGCAATCACCAATAACCATCACACAATGTACACAGCTATCAGCCTGCTAATAACCATGACACAATGTACCCAGCTATCACTCGCCAATAACCATTATAGTGAACGCAGCCACCGATAACCATCACACAATGTACACAGCTATCAGCCTGCTAATAACCATCACACAATGTACCCAGCTATCAGCCTGCTAATAACCATCACACAATGTACCCAGCTATCAGTCGCCAATAACCATTACAGTGAACGCAGCGACCAATAACCATCACACAATGTACCCAGCTATCAGTCGCCAATAACCATTACAGTGAACGCAGCGACCGATAACCATCACACAATGTACCCAGCTATCAGTCGCCAATAACCATTACAGTGAACGCAATCACCAATAACATGATGAACGCAGATATCAGCCACCAATAACACAATGAAGGAAGCTATCAGCCACCAATAACCGTCACATGTAGAGCGCAGCTATCAGTCGCCAATAACCATCACACGATGTACACAGCTATCAGCCACCAATAACCAATACCACGATAAAGGAAGGAATCAGCCACCAATAATGATCACGTGATGAGTGGCGTTATCGTCACTTATAATGATCACAAGAGGAACAGAGCAATCAGTCACCAATAACAATCGCACAATGAATGGAACAATCCCCTGTTAATTACCATCAAACGATGAATAGTGCTACCAGCCTCCAGTAACGATCATAGTACAAACAGAACTACCAGTCTATCCTGCCAATAACCATCACATTACAAACTGAGCCAGCCACCCAACACAATGCTCCCTCTTCATAAAACAAACTTTGCCCTGTGTGTGAGACACGCTTCCACCTGTTACACATGTAGAGCCCTAACATGACATGCAGCTTATCTCTTCACACTGATTGGGTGACAGTAAATGACAGAGGGGTTGAATTTTAACCCAGGTGACTGCCGGAGACAGGGCACACATACTGGTGGCTGCGTCACTGACACTGCTTGTACAACAGTGCCTCGTGTGTCACACAGTGTTTAACCCCTTCAGGACCAGGCTTTTTTTTTTATAGTACGTAAAAAGGACACTCTGTGCACCTTAACTAGTACATGTCAGTGTCGTAAACATGCTGCCAATAATTTATAGGTGAGATTCAAAAACTGGTGCTCTCTCTGCAATCCACAGAATGTCCCTCGTTGGATGATTTGAGAAAGCAGAATTCACACCTGTGCAATAGCACTAAAGGGACACCCCAGGCACTATGACCACTACAGAAGACATGCATTGGTGCCTTCCGTACCCATGTAAGTAGTCAGATTATTTTAGAATTTAGGGTTTTAAGGCACTGCTCCCCCCGCCCCCCTACACACTGGAGGTGCTCTCCTGAGATAAGCATGCACCACTGGGCTTAGCTCAGGCTGAGAGTGGCACCTAGACAACTTTAAAAATTTAAACCATTCTAAAGTGGCTCAACTACTTACATTGGGGGCACACTATAGTGGTTATGGTGCATAGTAGATTAGCAACCCATACACTAAGCTCTACCAATCTGTAGTGGTCGCTACGGAGGCTGTCGATAAATCTCCTTCATGGTGATGTCTCTAGTAATAGTTTGTCGCTTCTCATGGCCCTACAATCCTATCTCAAGGTCAAACATCGGGGGGAGGGGGGGAATAAATGATACATCTACATCGGTTTCTAATTTGTTACAAAATATTTACCTGTTGCCAAGTTTGTATATTGTCCATTCTATGCTAATATAGGTTGTCTCCATAGAAGTCAAACCTCCCCCAAGCCATTCTGTCTCAATAGCCACTAGCTACCCAGTCTCCATAACATCTCCAGGATCAATCACACGCAGAAAATATTGAGAAGACCAAGTCTGAACATAGGAGTGCTATACAAGTCCAACATCAGACTGAATCTCATCTGTGTCCTCCTGTGGAGCTTTGTCATACACTAATTAACAATGCACATTACTGCAGGTTTTATTGCTGTGGAACTCTGTGATACACTCATACATGTTAGACCAGGTGTCCCATATCAGGTAGTACAGCGCGAGTGTATTAGTGTATTATTAGACGCGCTCGCATAGTGCAGTGGGCAATAGGGCCCTGCAGAAAGCGCTTCAGCAGCACACCCTGAATTGCTTTGATGGCTGGGGGCCGGCCAGAAATCCATGTCAGGATCGCCCATTAAAGGGACACCATAGGCACTGTATCTGCTTCATCTCATTAAACTGGTTATAGTGTCTGCTTCATCTCATTAAAGGACCACTATAGTGCCAGGAAAACATAGTCGTTTTCCTGGCACTATAGTGCCCTGAGGGTGCCCCCACCCTCAGGGACCCCCTCCCACCCGGCTCTGGAAGGGGGAAAGGGTTAAAAACTTACCTTTTTCCAGCGCTGGGCGGGGAGCTCTCCTCCTTCTCTCCTCCTCCTGGGCTGAATGCGCACGCGCGGCAAGAGCTGCGCGCGCATTCAGCCCGTCGCATAGGAAAGCATTTACAATGCTTTCCTATGGACGCTTGCATGCTCTCACTGTGAAAATCACAGTGAGAAGCACGCAAGCGCCTCTAGTGGCTGTCAATGAGACAGCCACTAGAGGAAATAGGGGGAAGGCTTAAGTGGTCTGGGTGCCTAGAGTGGTCCTTTAAACTGGTTATAGTGGTACTATCATTTTTTTCAGCATTAACATTTTTTTATGTTTTAATGCTAAACAAGAGTCCCCAGCAGTCCATCCCCATAAGGAAGTATTAGCCTGAGCAGCAATGGGCAGCTGTGATTGGCTCAGAGTGTGAGCTGACTGCTTTTAGCCTGTCAGAGCTCCAACTGATGGTATGAATGGGTATGACAACAAGGAAGTGTGTAATCTCTGCCTTAGCTACACATACAGAAGCAGTAGCGGATCCAGAGCCTGACCTCGGGAGGGGCACTTGAAGATTATTTAGAGAAATAATGCAGACACAATACCCACTACAGCTCAGTGTAGTGGTTATGGTGCCAGTAGTGCCGGGACCCCCTCCCAGAGTAAGTAGTCAAACTGTTTAAGAACAGTTTGACAACTTACCTGAGGTCTGCTTGGAAATGGGGATGTAGTAGGGCATAGGAGCAGGGGTGCAGTGTGTGTGTGTTTGTGTAAGAAGGACTGTGTGAGCAGTGTGTGTGTGTGAAAGTTGCAGTGTGTATGTGAGGATGGCAGTGTGTGTTATGGGGCAGTGTGTGTGTGTGCGTTGCAGTGTGAGTGGGGGGAAGTTTGTGTGTGGGGGGCCAATGTGTGTGTAGGGTGTGTGTGTGTATTGGGGCAGTGTATGTGGGCAATGTGTGTGTATGGGGGAAGTGTATGTGTGTGTATGGGGGCAGTGTTTGTGTGTGGGAGCAGTAGTGTATGTGTATGGTGGGCAATGTGTGTATGGGGGCAGTGTATGTATGTGGGGCAATGTGTGTATGGGGGCAGTGTATGTATGTGGAGGCAGTGTGTGTATATGGGGGCAGTGTATGTGTATGGGGCAGTGTATGTATGTGGGGGCAGTGTATGTGTATGGGGGCAATGTGTGTGAATGGGGGCAATGTGTGTGTATGGGGCAGTGTATGTGTGTGGGCAATTTGTGTGTATGGGGCAGTGTGTGTGTATGTGGGGCAGTGTATGTATGTGGGGCAATGTGTGTGTATGGGGCAGTGTATGTATGTGGAGGTAGTGTGTGTGTATGGGGGCAGTGTCTGTATGTGGGGGCAGTGTATGTGTGTGGGGGCAGTGTATGTATGTGGGGGCACTGTATGTATGTGGGGGCAATGTATGTATGTGGGAGCAATGAGTGTGTATGGGGGCAGTGTATGTGTGTGTGTAGGATATGTGTGTGATAAGGATGGGGGGCTTTTTTTATATATATTTTTTAAATTTGATAAAATTACCTTTGTTTAGGGAGGAGGGGGGACATTTCTCGATACCTGGTGGTCCGGTGGGGAATCCCTGGTGGTCCATGTGGTGAGAGTGAACTCTAGTTCACTCACGCGAGATCTGGAGCGTGGCCGTGGCAGTGGCAATGCTCCATGCTCGCGAGAGAAGGACCTGGAGGAGCTGCAGACTGAGCTCCCCCAGGTCCTCTCTCTCTCCCTCCTCTGCCGGCGGCCAGCAAACAGTGCCTGCGGACCAGAGAGGGAGATCTCTGATCACCCCTCAGGTCCATGAAGGCACATTGCAAGGCTGGCGCTTGGATAGCGCCAGCCCAGCATTAGCCAGCAGGGGAGAGGAAGAACCTCGGATTCTCGGGGGGGGAGACAATTGCCCCGTTGCCCCCCCCCCCCTGGATCCGCCAGTGTACAGAAGGGGCTGGACTGTGGGTGGCCAGGGACTCCTATTTTGTGGCATACTGCATGAACATGGTGCAACACTGAATGGAGGGGCAGTGCTAGGGCACTCCAGGCACGTTAACCAATTCAAAGAGATGAAATGGTTATAGTGACTACAGTGTTCCTTTAAGGGCGTCACGCCACTGGTGATGCACCCTCACAACCCCACCTCATCCCAATTCCATACCTCTCATTATTGGGAGGTACTCTACACATAACTGTTGGATTTTTTTTACTACGGAGATACACATTGCACATTACTGGGAGTTATATTGTTGTGGAGCTCTGTGATACACTCACACACATACCGCTACATAGCACTGTGAAATGTATTTATGTAGGACTATGTGATACACTCATACATACTGCACATTACCGTTCAATTTATTAATCATTACGTTTTATTGCTCATTCTGAGTTGCTAAAACCAAAGATTTCAGTCCCAGTAAGGCATAAATAGAATTGTTGGATATCTTTGAAAATTCAGTGGGCCCCAACACAGATTCATTGGAATTAGGGAGTTAGTAAGCAATCTCTGGTAGCAAACAAAGCAATTCACTAAACAACACAAAATACTACACAACAAAACATTGTATGTGATTTTTGGCATCCCTTATATGACAGAGATTATGTAATATAAACATTCCAGAATTTACAATTAATTTAATATTTTAATAATAATAATTTTCTTAATATTAATTCAATTTTAAAAGTTTACAAAAATAAATTTTTATTATCTGAAAAGGTTATCCAAAATATTAATTCAAGGTCCCTATCTGGATGGACTTCACTGATGGGATTCCATCCCACGAGCAACAAAGTTTATATATCTAATGCAGCAGCAGGAACTTTTCCGCTTTCGCAATATCGTAAGAGGATTTGGGCTGCGGACGTTCCGGGGATCCAGATATAAACTGCTGCTAAATAGAAGCCCACTCTGTAGTCTAAAGTGCACATCCTTCCAATCACCAGAAGGTGGCGATACATTACTTAGAAGCTGAGTGGCGTTTATTTATTAAAAGAGGAATTGTTGAGATTTGATATCAGAGATGGCACATTTTAAGTGAATCTGAGATGTCAGGTTCCATTTTAGCTATAACTATTCCTAAATTAATGAATGCACCATTTGACATGAATATGAATTATGTATTAATTTGCTCTGGGAACGCTTATGGCTTGACACTAATGCAGCGTTTCCCAATTGGTGTTCCGCCAAATTTTCTAAAAACACAATGGTCGCGGGCGGCGAAGGGGCAGCGATCTCCCTGCTCAGCTCCCTCGCGCGTACAGCAGTGATGCTTGAGCCGGAATATGACATCACTCTGGCATCACTAAGAGGCACGCAAGGAAGCTGAGCAGGGAGATCACTGCTTTCTCGCCACCCACACGCCAGCAGCCCCACTGGACCCCAGGGACAGCACACCCCTGGGGTCCAGTGGGGCTGGTGAGCATCTGGCATGCAGGTGGCGAGGGAGCAGTGATCTCCCTGCTCAGCTCCCTCGCGCGTACAGCAGTGATACTGGAGCTGGAATATGACATCACTCCGGCATCACTAAGAGGCACGTGAGGGAGCTGAGCAGGGAGATCACTGCTTCCTTGCCGCTCAGCAGCCCCACTGGACCCCAGGGACAGCACACCCCTGGGGTCCAGTGGGGCTGGTGAGCATCTGGCGTGCAGGCGGCGAGGGAGCAGTGATCTCCCTGCTCAGCCCCCTCGCGTGCCTCTTAGTGATGCCGGAGTGATGTCATATTCCGGTTCCAGCATCACTGCTGTAAGCGCAAGGGAGCTGAGCAGGGATAAAGGGTTCCACGGGAAAAATTAATTGGGAACCCTTGCACTAACATAACACTCACTCTCCAGGCATTCTCCCTCACGCTAAACAGTAATTGGTCCTTCCCCAAGCGAGGCAATACTCCCAAATGATGCCAACCTGCTGCATCAGAACATCTAACTCTCCGCTGGCATGGAAGAATTCTTGGCCAAGGAATGTTATTGTGACTGAGAGCAGGAGAATCTCCTGTCAGTTACGTGAAGAGTTCTATGCTGAGGATTGACAGGTGAGTGAGGGGCTATTTTTTTTAAAAGCATTAATTTAAAGTTTACATGTTTGTTTAGCATTGTTTTAATTTTTTTAAATGTAATGCTGGTCATTAGAATCCCAAAATGTGTGTACCAGGCCAATATCCCCAAATAGGAGAAATCTTTCCAACTGAAAAAAAATGGGCCATTCCCTTGTTGATTGTTTACATGATTTCTCAGTTTAGCGGATAATGCCATTGAGTGTCTAACTGTCAGGATTTGATCTCGGTGGCTGCTGTGTTACTCAATGGTCTATTTAAACAGGGACACATGGGTGGAATCCTCTGGGGAGATTTCATTGGGTGCTACACTGTGCATGTCCAATATCCAAGCACAGAAAGCCTTTATAATACAGGATCTGACAAACGCATGATATAAGCACACATTCTGGGGTTTTCACAGAAGTGTGAAATGTCAGCAAATACAAAGAGAATTTCAAAATGTTTCCAATTTAGTTATTTTGGCCACAAATTTGAAATCAATTTTAAAATCCTGACATTTCACAGCTTATTAAATATTCATGTAAATAAAATTTTAAAAAAATGACAAAACACAATAAATGATGAATGTTCCTCTCCACGGCTACTAAGAGGTTTCCTGCTACATGTACCATTGATAGCGGCACAATTCACCCTTTAATAACTATAGTGACGTGTCTACTGAAAATCAATATCAGTTCCCATGGAAACTGATTTACCTATAATCCAAAAAGGGATTCTTTACGAGTGAATGAAATGTAATTGGAAATCAAACTAGAAAATGGTTGATTTGGACGAATTCTCCAACTCCTCTTTAGTCACAGATGGTTATTCTTACCAAAATTATGTGACAAGGTATATAATGTGGTGTTCAATGAATAAACCCCACATATATTTAAATAACCTGTATCAATTGACATCACATGGAAGAGGTCTTTGTTATAATTCAATTTGTGAAAAATAGGATGGAATTAGCTCTGTGTAACTCCCTAATAATTGTTAGCCTCAACTCGTTTCTCCTAAAATACTAAAAAAAACTACCCCTTTATCAAGAAAACCGTCTCTCTGTTCCTTGGAGTCCAATCATTCATCGTAAATAAAAAAAAGTCTATCGTTCCTCCTGAGAGTCTACCCCATAAAACCACTACCTATTGTTCTTCATAAAACACCCCTCCATGCCGTCTACCCTTTTATCCCAGGACATTATCCCCTGATCCTCGTAATCCTGAGTGTATTATAAGTGCACATCCTTGAGGTGCAAATACATTGAGCATGATGTGACACTATTCTGGGCGGTCATTGCCCCGATTGCCATTCTAATAGTATTTTAATATATTACAATGAGGAGTGGAGACTTATAGCGTATAGTGTGATCAATCTGATAGCGGACCTATTACTATAGAATTTTGATCCAGTTAATAGTGATACTACATTGGCTTACTGTCCAGGACACATCTGATGCTCCTATTCTGGGATCACTATTGATAGACCCCCTTAAAACTGGAAATCACCAAGGACTCCACATACAGGTTGTACTAGTTCCAAAGAACAGGCCCACAGCAAGGATCACAAGAAGTAGGGATTCCAAGTCTGGGTTTCTGAACGTATGAACCTACAACAGAACCCTGGAAGCACTAAACATAGTCCATTATTGACCAAAGCATTGACCATAGTCCTGGACCCCAATAAGCATGAAATAGAGGTCATGCCCCCCAATAACAGTGAAAGGAAATCCCTGGATCCCAATAAGGATGAAAGAGAGGTCATGCCCCCAATAACAGTGAAAGGAAATCCCTGGACCCCAATAAGCATGAATTATTATTATTATGATATTTATAGAGTGCCGTCAAATTCCGCGGGGCTTTACAATGGGTGGACGAACAGACATGTAGTTGTAACCAGACAAGTTGGACACACAGGAACAGAGGGGTTGAGGGCCCTGCTCAATGAGCTTACATGCTAGAGGGAGTGGGGTAAAATGACACAAAAAGGTAAGGATAGTATTGGACTAGTGATAGTTGCAGAAGAGGAATCAGTCAGGAGCTATTAACAGTTTAATTGATACGCTTTTATGAAGAAGTGTGTTTTTAACGATTTTTTGAAGGAGTGGAGACTGGGTAAGCATCTAACGGAGGAGGGAAACGAGTTCCACAGGAACGGTGCAGCTCTCAAGAAATCTTGAAGGCGAGCATCAGAGGTGGGAGTACGGACAGAAGATAGACGTAAGTCTTCAGCAGATCGTAAGGGCCTAGACGGGACATACTTGTGTATAAGGGAGGATAGATGGGTGGGAGCAGCATTATGTAGAGATTTGAAAGCAAGAACCAGAATTTTAAATTGAGCTCTATATTTTATAGGAAGCCAATGTAGGGACTGACAGAAGGGTGAGGAATGGGAGGTGCGTTCGGACAGGAAGATGAGCCTCGTTGCCGCATTCATTATGGACTGTAACGGCGCAAGTTGGGAGCACGTAAGACCACTGAGAAGCGGATTACAGTAGTCAAGGCGAGAAAGGACAGTGGTATGGACCAACACATTAGTCGCATCTGGCGTTAAGTAGGGGCGGAGGCGCGCAATGTTTTTGAGATGGAAATGACAGGATTTGGCGATAGATTGAACATGAGGCTTGAAGGAGAGGTCGGAGTCAAAGAGAACACCTAGGCAGCGAGCTTGCGTGGTGGAGCTGATGGTAGCACCATTGACTTGGAGGGAGACAGACACAGGAGTAACAACACTTGAGGGAGGAAAGACCAGAATTTCAGTTTTGGTCACGTTTAGTTTAAGGAAGTGGGCAGCCATCCAGTTAGAAACAGCAGAGAGGCAGTCAGAGACTCTAGTCAAGAGGGACGGGGAGAGATCAGAAGAGGACAGGTAGATTTGCGTGTCATCTGCATAGAAATGATATTGGAAGCCAAAGGAGCTAATGAGTTTACCAAGGGAGGCAGTATAGATGGAGAACAGTAGGGGACCAAGGACTGAACCTTGGGGGACACCAACAGAGAGGAGTTGAGGAGAAGAAGCAGAGCCAGAGGAAGAAACACTGAAAGAGTGCTGGGAGAGGTAGGAGGAGCACCAGGAGAGAGCAATATCTTGTAGTCCGATATTGCGGAGGATGAGAAGAAGCTGTTAATGATCAACAGTGTGAAAAGTCGCAGACAAGTCAAGGAGAATTAGGATAGAGTAGTGACCACGAGATTTTGCAGCGAGTAGATCATTGGATACTTTGGTCAGTGCCGTTTCCACAGAGTGCTTAGCGCGGAAACCAGACCGAAGCGGGTCTAGCAGAGAGTTGGACTCGAGGGAGTCTGTCAATCTCGCATACACAATTTTTTCAAGGATCTTGGATGCAAAAGGCAGTAGCGAGATAGGACGATAGTTGGATGGGGAGTTAGGGTCAAGAGTGGGCTTCTTTAGAATTGGGGTTACAGTTGCATGTTTGAAGGGCAATGGAAATATACCAGAGGAGAGAGAGAGATTGAGAATTTTAGTGAGAGGTGGAGAAAGAGAAGAAGACAGAGTACGGATGAGATGCGAGGGAATTGGATCTAGGGAGCAGGTGGTGGGGCGGGAGGACTGGAGCAGAGCAGAAACCTCTTTCAATGTAGCGGGTGCGAATGAACATAGAACAGCAAAGGGAGTGAAGTTAGGGGAAGAAGAAAGATGAGCGATCTCTTCTCTGATTGTAGAGATCTTGTCAGTGAAGTGAGTTGCAAAGTCTGAGGCGGTCAAGTTTGTAGGTGGAGGAGGAACAGCAGGGCAAAGAAGAGAGTTAAATGTGTGAAATAGTCGTTTGGGTTCATGGGAGAGTGTGGTTATGAGGGTATTGAAGTAATTTACTTTTGCAGAGGAAAGAGCCAAGCAAGGTGCCATGATGTCTAGTTGAGAGGAGAGGGTGGAATTGTAGAAGGAGGTTGCAGAACTAGGACAGGTGAGGTTTGAGATAGGTAAAAGGAGAGTTTGGTGATTAGTGGAGAAATGCTCTAGGTCAAGACATTGGAGGTTTCTGTGAGAGTGATGTTCAGACGGTGGTGTCAATTGGGTTTTAGGTATGCCAATGTCAAAAGTCAGCAGATGGTGGTCAGATAGAGAAAAAGGAATATTGGAGAGATTAGAGGCAGTACATAGGTTGGTGAAGGCAAGATCAAGAGTGTTTCCCGCTGTATGGTTGCTAGATTGGACCATTGCGCAAGGCCAAAGGAGGAGGTTACAGAGAGCAGACGAGAGGCATCAGTGCAATTGGGGTTATTGTTTGGGATATTGAAATCTCCAAGTATAAGGGAAGGAGTGCAAGATGAGAGGAAGAGGTCATGTCCCCCAATAACAGTGAAAGGAAATCCCTGTACCCCAATAACCATGAAAGGTCCTGGAACCCCCATTAGCAGTGATAGGCCCTTTGTATTATTAATCATGGCTAATAATATCACATTGTAAGATATTTTATTGAATAGCCAGTAACTCTGTATACAGAAACCAGGAAGACTCCCATTGTTTCCATTACAGCTGGCAATGCGCCATCTTGCTACACCCAGACTGCTGGCAGAGATGGCTTCGCCCACCGACCTGTGACACACCGGAAGTCCGCCATCTTGCTACACCCGAGTTGTTCGAGCGGGTTGGTACGGCAGCTGTGTTGACTTCCTTTCGGTGAGTATAACGACCCATCGCGGTATAAACCCGCCCGTCCGCCCGCGTGTATTAGCCCGGCAGGCTGGCACGGTGCAGGGCGGGTTATTAACGCGAGCTTTGTGTTCTCTCAGGCTGGGAGCAGCAAGATGGCGGCCGCGCGGTAACGGTTATACCGGGAGCCAGTGACCCCCCGCCGCCGCCATGGAGCCCGCGGGCCGCAGGGACAGGGGGAAACCCAAGGAGTCTGTCAGCAGGCTGGAGAGAGCCAAACAGAAAACGGCTCAGCAAGAGCTCAAACAACGGCAGAGGGCGGAGGTGAGAGCCACCCGCCATCTTACTGCACCCACATCATCATCAGCCGCCATCTTACTGCACCCACACCATCATCAGCCGCCATCTTACTGCACCCACATCATCATCAGCGGCCATCTTACTGCACCCACATCATCATCAGTGGCCATCTTACTGCACCCACATCCACTAACACGCCATCTTACTGCACCCACTCTACTAACACATCATCTTACTACACACATTAGCAAGCCATCTTACTGCACCCACATCATCATCAGTGGCCATCTTACTGCACCCACATCATCAGCCGCCATCTTACTGCACCCACACTATCATCAGTGGCCATCTTACTGCACCCACTAACACGCCATCTTACTGCACCCACATCATCATCAGTGGCCATCTTACTGCACCCACACCATCATCCGCGGCCATCTTACTGCACCCACACCATCATCGGTGGCCATCTTACTGTACCCACATCATCGGTGGCCATCTTACTGCACCCACACCCACTAACACGCCATCTTACTGCACCCACATCATCAGTGGCCATCTTACTGCACCCACTAACACGTCATCTTACTGCACCCACGCTATCTTACTGCACCCACGCCCACTAACACGCCATCTTACTGCACCCACACCCACTAACACGCCATCTTACTACACCCACATCATCGGTGGCCATCTTACTGCACCCACATCATCGGTGGCCATCTAACTGCACCCACATCCACTAACACGCCATCTTACTGCACCCACACCCACTAAAAGCATGTCTTACTGCACCCACATCGCTGGTGGCCATCTTACTGCACCCACATCCACTAACACGCCATCTTACTACACCCACATCGCTCCGGTGGCCATCTTACTGCACCCACATCCACTAACCGCCATCTTACTGCACCCACACACCCACTAAAGCGCCATCTTACTGCACCCACATCATCGGTGGCCATCTTACTGCACCCACATCCACTAACACGCCATCTTACTACACCCACATCATCGGTGGCCATCTTACTGCACCCACATCCACTAACACGCCATCTTACTGCACCCACACCCACTAAAACGCCATCTTACTGCACCCACATCATCAGTGGCCATCTTACTGCACCCACTAACACGTCATCTTACTGCACCCACGCTATCTTACTGCACCCACGCCCACTAACACGCCATCTTACTGCACCCACACCCACTAACACGCCATCTTACTACACCCACATCATCGGTGGCCATCTTACTGCACCCACATCATCGGTGGCCATCTAACTGCACCCACATCCACTAACACGCCATCTTACTGCACTCACACCCACTAAAACGCCATCTTACTGCACCCACATCATCGGTGGCCATCTTACTGCACCCACATCCACTAACACGCCATCTTACTACACCCACATCATCGGTGGCCATCTTACTGCACCCACATCCACTAACACGCCATCTTACTGCACCCACACCCACTAAAACGCCATCTTACTGCACCCACATCATCAGTGGCCATCTTACTGCACCCACACCCACTAACACGCCATCTTACTACACCCACATCATCGGTGGCCATCTTACTGCACCCACATCCACTAACACGCCATCTTACTGCACCCACTCTACTAACACATCATCTTACTACACACATTAGCAAGCCATCTTACTGCACCCACATCATCATCAGTGGCCATCTTACTGCACCCACATCATCAGCCGCCATCTTACTGCACCCACACTATCATCAGTGGCCATCTTACTGCACCCACTAACACGCCATCTTACTGCACCCACATCATCATCAGTGGCCATCTTACTGCACCCACACCATCATCCGCGGCCATCTTACTGCACCCACACCATCATCGGTGGCCATCTTACTGTACCCACATCATCGGTGGCCATCTTACTGCACCCACACCCACTAACACGCCATCTTACTGCACCCACATCATCAGTGGCCATCTTACTGCACCCACTAACACGGCATCTTACTGCACCCACGCTATCTTACTGCACCCACGCCCACTAACACGCCATCTTACTGCACCCACACCCACTAACACGCCATCTTACTACACCCACATCATCGGTGGCCATCTTACTGCACCCACATCATCGGTGGCCATCTAACTGCACCCACATCCACTAACACGCCATCTTACTGCACCCACACCCACTAAAACGCCATCTTACTGCACCCACATCATCGGTGGCCATCTTACTGCGCCCCACACCCACTAACCGCATACATCTTACTACACCCACATCATCGGTGGCCATCTTACTGCACCCACATCATTGGTGGCCATCTTACTACCACATCCACTAACCATGCATCTTACTGCACCCACTCTACTAACACATCATCTTACTACACACATTAGCAAGCCATCTTACTGCACCCTCATCTTCACCTGTAATGTTTCTGTATCTACAGCTATATACACTCAGACACATAACTGGGAGTATTATTGCTGTGGAGCTCTGTTATACTCAGACACATTACTGGGAGTATTATTGCTGTGGAGCTCTGTTATACACTCAGACACATTACTGGGAGTATTATTGCTGTGGAGCTCTGTTATACACTCAGACACATTACTGGGAGTATTATTGCTGTGGAGCTCTGTTATACACTCAGACACATTACTGGGAGTATTATTACTGTGCAGCTCTGTTATACACTCAGACACACCAACAATATGGAGATCCTAGAAAAGAGGGATAGATGGATTTGGGCCCAAAATAGGGACTGTCCCTCTTAAATAGGGACACCTGTGAGGTATGCTAAAGTGATAATTGTCAGGAATTCTTCGTGAAGTACATATTTTAAACCACAATATCTAAACTGGAAAGATTTTTCCTGTTAAGCAATTTTGTATTAAATTTGAAATTCACTTTGATTTCTGTACAATTCTCACCCTGGTAAATAAACAGATTCGGAACAGCTCCTCGTTGCGACTGTCTGGGCTATTCGCTAAAGTAAGAATTGCCAGGAATCAAACTGAATTAAAAATTTAAGGCCAAAGTAGCCAAATTGAAAACACAATTGAATTGGAGAATCTTTCAAACATTGCTATTTTGAATTGAATTTGTTTTGATTTCTCGCTCTAGTAATAGATAATGCTGTGAGTTAAGGAATTATTTTTTTTTGTTTTAAATATGTTTATTGTTATCATGTCATAAGCTTGGTTAATATGCATTCCGTAGCAATACAGTAAGGCATTGAAAAAGAGCGAAAAAAAAAAAAAAAAAACTTTTATGAGCCTACGCAGAGGCCAAATCAATCAGTATAAAGCAAAGGTGCATTTTTGCAGCGGAGAAGCTTATGTCCAATTATGGCATATTCCGTTTGTAAAGTCCAAGTAAATATCTTACCAGCTTGTGTGTGTGTGTGTATCTTATGGATGTGGCCTGTTCGGATAGTGGCGTGTGTCTCGTGGTGCCAGTGGCGCGCATGTGAAACCAAAGTTAGGTAATATGCAGGCGTCAGTGACTGACATGTATATCTGTGCTTGTCTCAAGCGTCTGCTGATGAATGCAAGGTGTTTGTGCCGGTCATAGCATGTGTGTTGAAACTGCAGTGTAACATTAGATCGTGCTGTAGCCGGGATGGTTATGTGTATGGTCGTCTTATAGCGTAACAGTCTGGCGTAATTTCAAAATGCGTAGTATAGGAATAGGAACAGGTAGAGAGTAAACATTATTACATGTCATAAGCTTGGTTAATATGCATTCTGTAGCAATACAGTAAGGCATTTAAAAAGAGCGAAATAGAAAAACTTTTATGAGCCTACGCAGAGGCCAAATCAATCAGTATAAAGCAAAGGTACATTTTTGCAGCGGAGAAGTTTCTGTCCAATTATGGCATATTCCGTTTGTAAAGTACAAGTAAACATCTTACCAACTTGTGTGTGTGTGTGTATCTTATGGATGTGGCCTGTTCGGATAGTGGCGTGTGTCTCGTGGTGACAGTGGCGCGCATGTGAAACCAAAGTTAGGTAATGTGCAGGCGTCAGTGACTGACATGTATATCTGTGCTTGTCTCAAGCGTCTGCTGATGAATGCAAGATGTTTGTGCCAGTCATAGCATGTGTGTTAAAACTACAGTGTAACATTAGATAGTACTATAGCCGGGATGGTTACGTGTATGGTCGTCTTATAGCGTAACAGTCAGGCGTAATTTCAAAATGCGTATTATAGGAATAGGAACAGGTAAAGAGTAAACATTATTAACAATATGTCGCCCTGTGTGAAAAGCTGAGGGAGGCCTCACATGTCTCTGCTGCAGTGCAGTCCCCAGGTCGCCGAGCCCTCGTCCGGCCCCCCCACTCTGGCACCAGTTCACCGGCCGGGTCCTTCGCGGCACCGTGGGCACTCAGGGGCAGTGATTGTCTGTCGGACCCCACCACAAAGTCCGCGGCACTCTTGCCCCCTGCACCTCCCCAGCGTCACGTTGTTCCCCTTGGAGTGAGCATTCCCAAGTCTCTCCCAGTGCTGGCCTCACGCTTAAGGCTGGTACTCCGCCCCCCCGGCCACCGGTCCACCGGTAGAGCGGCGCACTCCCGCCTCACAGGGCTCGCAGCAGTGGGGACATGATTCCCTGGGGACCCCCATACCCAGAGACTGGGGTACTCACTGCTCTAGCCAGCTTGTGGGCCGCGTAGAGTGTCCGTCGAGTGTCCAGCATCCCCTGGGCCTGCACCGGCCGTCCATGTCAGTCCCCTGTGCTTTATTCCGCTGTGGCCCTCAGGGTGTGATATGCTATGCTAAAATGTCTCTATAGAGGTGCAGGTGATTTTCCTCGTATCCGTTGCGCTATCTAGCCAATGCTCTCTGCGGGCTGTTTCGTAAGTAGTAAGCCGTCCCTGCTAGTTCATGGGCTGTGTGTCTCCCTGCGGTATCCCCTTTTCCTCTGTTTCAGGGTCAACTCCTGCTGGCTTGCTGTTCCTCATACAGCTGTTTGCCCGTATATCTGCTAGCTGGCTGTTTTTTCCCTTTCAGCCGTTGCTAGTGTAGGCAGGCGGCATAGGCCGAGCGCGGGAACTCCCGCCACTGTGCGGGCCGCCGCCATGATGCCGGGATAACCCCCACCGGACCGGGGGGGAGCGGGGCCGTGCCCCGAGCCGGGGTATCCTCCCACGACCAGAGGCTTAGTTCATGTGGTTTTTCCCTTTCCCGCAAAGTGCCTCTCCGCGGTGTCTGGGAGCACGAGGACAGGCCTGTGTCGGCTTGCAGGCCGAAGGTGGCTGTTTCCGCTCACCCGGTGCGTGTTGTGCCTCCTGCGGGGTATCGGGCTGAAGCTGGTAACCCTCTCCATGCAGTGGTAGCGACGGTTCCGGCATTGCAGCAGTCTATGTCGGCTTTTTAAGCCCTTTTCACGAGCCTAGAGCTGGAGCCCATGCATGTGGCGTCCAGTCGGCTCGGCGGCCCGGCCCCGCCCCCGTTAAGGAATTATTATTATTTTTTAGATCAGCTATGTTTATCTCCAATTTGCATTCAGAATGAATTCTGAGTTTAGTGAATAATCTCATCATTCTACAAGTGATGACAGAGATTTTAGCGGGACACTCTGCAAACCGAAACCGCTAATCGTACAGCTGAATGTAGTGGTTACGGCGCCAACAGACTCTGTCTACAGTGTAAAAACGTCCCTTTTCTAAACGAAAGCAGCGCTTACACTGCCTAACTCCTCCTTTAGTGGCTCTCACTTAGATTTCCACTGGAGAGTCTTCCTGGTTCGGTCCTTCCTTCTTTGCCGCAAGATGGCCGCACGTTTTGCAAGACTGCCATTCATGGAGACAATTAATGATCCCCATAGAGATGTATTGAGCCACTGGCCTCTAAATGCTTCCCTGTGAGAAAGCATTGATTTCGCTGAGATTATCAATAATGATGAGCTTAGCCAGGGCAGGAGCGGCTTTCAGTCTAGGCCAGTGTTCTTGGGCACTAAAGGTAAATTTTTTTTATTTTTTACATTTTTGTTTTTGCAAAGCACTAAATAAAAAAATAGAAATTGATAAACTTGACTGTTACGCCCTGAGATGTGCAGGTCCGTTAGGGCTGGGTGATACACCCTAGCCCTCCAGCCAATATATACTTGCCTCCAGTAGCCAGGGCTGTATCTACCGTGAGGCAAACAAGGCATTTACCTTTGGCTAATGCCTTGTTAGCCTCGTTTTATGTGGGCCCAAGAGTTGGCTGGCTAACCATCTTTTGGCTCCCCCGTGGAGGCAGCCAGTTGTTTCCCTGGCGGGTGGCAAGTTGAGCAGGGAGCTGACAGCTAAGCGCGGCCGCCCGCTTTCCTGCCCAGCAGCCCCACTGGACCCCAGGTGAAAAATCTACCCAGCTCTCCCAAAAGTAGGGAGGCTGGGTGGATTTAAATTTAAAAAAATAATAATAATTGTGAGTGTTGGGGGAAAATGTGTGTGCTTGAGTGATTGTGACTGTCGGATAGTGAAAAATCAGTGAGTGTCTGTTAGTCAAAATGTGTTAGTTTCCAGCAAGAGGTGTGGCCTTGGCAGGAAGGGGCGGGTAAATTTAAATTTGGGGTTGCCCGAGGTCTGTCATGCCTAGGGCAGCACCATTTCAAAACACACCACTGCCCATGGCGATCCGTGGCAATCCCGATTGGACTGCAGCCAGACCAGCCCTCCTGGGCCATGTGATCACGATGCAAGATGGTGAACATATAGCAAAACATAAGTCGCAAGAGAGTGCTGAGAACGGACAACAGCTCAATTAACCTGCCATTTGGTGGGTCCCCACTCACATCTCAAGCTGGTTTTAGCTCATCTTGTGCCATTACGGAAAGAACCAGGCCATGCATCTCTCAGACCGATCCCACCCAAAAGGGCAGAACAGATCCAAAATACAGGCCAGCTCCGTCTGCACGAGAGATACAGCAACCCCAGACGATCGTTTCAACCTTGCTAGGCATCATCAGTGAGGCATAGCTGATATCCCTCTAGGCACCGTGAGCAAGGGGTCCACGTCTGGATTAGACTTTAAACTTAAGGAGAGAACAACAAGTAGCAAGATTGTGAAAATGATCTATTGGAGGTCATTAGGAAGGATGGGATTCCCCAGTAAATCCCTCCGCATATTCCGTGAGATACTATGTCTACATGTACCTTTTAAGGTGATAATCATACAAATATATCCAGAAACAATACTTATCAATACCACAGCAGACTTTATTGCATTCTTACTCCTCTTTTGCACAATAGATAGATCTCACTATTTAGTATTTATTTTCTAGTTTAGTGACACAACCTGCGATACTAGACCAACCCATAGACTCCTTAAACTCTAGGATCTGATTATATGATTTATAGTAAGGGAGACTGTTTATTATTTGAGCTTTTATTATCTATTTTTTTTTTTTTTTTTATTATTTGCGTGGTCCTTTGATTATTTATTTAGGTAATAAACCGGGGCTTGACAAATTTGCTTTCAATCTAGGAGCCAGCTAAAAAATTTAGGATCCAGTTGTTGATTCCCCCCCCCAACATTATAGTCATCAGAACCACTACAGCGTAATGTAGTGGCTCTGGGGTCTATAGGCTGCTCCTGCAGGCTTTTCAGTGTAAACTCTGCCTTTTCAGACAAAGGCAGTGTTTACATTTTTGCCTAGTAACACCTCTACTGACAGTCACTCAAACCGCCACTAAACTGTCTCCTATCTCAATGCTGCGCAATGTGCAGCACCTACATTCAGCGTCTCCACGCTCTGCATGGAGGTGCTGAACGTTCCTCCTAGAGATGCATTGATTTAATGCATCTCTATGAGGAGATGCTGATTGGTAATCGATAATCTCAGCTCTGGAGGCAGGCCACCTGCGGCGAGACCGGCACGGCGAAAAAGATGAGTAAAACCACCATTCCCATGTGATTGGAATGGGGCCTGTTGACCTAAACATACACATTCACTGACAGACACCCGGACTTACAGACACACACACATACACTCATAGACAGACAGGCACACACACACTGACACACTCAAACAAAGTATTTATTATTATTAAAAAATCAAATCTATGCCTTTAAGACACATACATTTGTAAAGCGCAAAAGTGCAAAAAGCTTAAACACAATATTGTGCAATGGTGTTGTATGTAAACTTGTGCAAATTTTTGTGTATAGAATCCTAATGAACTTGTGCTTTCATATTTATCCATGTGTCTTAATAAACAAAAATCAAGGAGAGAAAAATATATTGCATCAAAAATGCTGAATTATGAAAACTCACAAAAAGAGAACAGAGAAGCCTGCTCTTACTATAGTAGTATTATTATTATTATTATTATTATTTGATATACACATACATACATGACAGACACACACACAAAAAATTAAATAAATGAATAAATACATATTTTTAGCCACCCTACTGTTTCCTACCTTTTGGGGTCAGGCGGGTAGCTTCCATGGGATCCAGTGGGACTAGGCAGGAGCATTGACATCAGATTAGTGGGGCTGACTGGGGCTGGTAGGAGTAGGCTGCCGCTGTTCCAGACTCCCTCCTGTCTCTCCAGCCTCTCGCAGGGAGGAAGTGAAGGGACCTGTAATTACTTCCTCCCGGCTCTGAGGCCTTGCAGGGGAATTAACGGACGCGCAGGCGGCCGGCGCTGAGGACTGGGACAAGCAGAGCTGTCTTTACCTGGTGCCCTGCGAGCTAGCCGTTCCCCTGCGTAGCCTGAGCGCCCTGAGAAAGTAATTACAGCTCCCTTCACTTCCTCCTGGTGCACAGAGAACTGCACAGGGATTGAGACGGGGCGAGGAGGTACGGACCGACCAATTACAGGCACCAGGGCAAAATTCTTAGTTGCCATGGTGACCTGGCGCCTGGGATTTGTCGTGCTCTGTAATAAACCCCTGGAATCCCCATGTCTAGGAATACAAATTTGGAGCTTATGTTACTTTTAGTTGCCTGTAGGAATAAGGGAATGCTCTATCCCCTCGTATAGAGAAGTATTTATTTACACATTCATGTACTTTAGTAGTGGATTCTTGTACCTTTTGTGCATAATGTGTGTATTTAAGAGTTCATTGTTGCCTGTAGGTGGGAGTAGAAATGAAACATCAAATCTGGCAAACTATTTTCCTGTGCACAGTTCAATGGAAGGCGCCATTTATGTTTCAAGGTTTGACCTGTCCTGTAGGCATGGTGTAACCTTAAAGGGATTATCTAGGTCAAAAGAATCCCATATTTTTAATGCATTATATCGATAAAACAATAAATAATAAATGATACATACCTTGAAAGATCCACAGATTGCATTGCCTAACAGGTCTCTTCCCACCTACACTCACACTCCTCTCTGACATAAAAAATGTTTTAAATGTAATTTTTATTTGCGAATTCAAGAAACCCTTATTCTGCATGGTGCATTTGTCCATTGTATGTAGTGTGATCTGTAATTTAATGCTTACTAAGTTTTTATGTTGCACCATATTTGTGTTTTGCAATAAAAATGCTGCAGTGGTTATGGTGCCAAGAGTACCCTGGGGCCATTTTAAGAAGTCAAACTTTTTTTTTTTTTTTATGGTTTTGCTTCTTACCTGTGGTCCACCGGGTGCTGATCTCTGCCTACAGTATTATTGCCGAGCAGCTGGAATTTCCTAAACTGGAGCTTTCAGTAGTTCTCCTCGGTTAAAGGGACACTGATGGTTATAACCTGTCCCTGCATGCTTTTCATGAAAACACTGCCTTTTCAGTGAAAAGGCAATGTTTACATTGGTACCTAGGAACACCTTTGGTGGCAGTCACTCAGATGACCACTAGAGGTGCTTCGTAGACATGCATTATTTCAATACATCTCTATATGGAGAGGCCATGTGGCGCAGCGCATGTACAATAGCCTTCCAGCCTTCCATGATTTGGCTGAGATCATTAGAATTGATGATCTCAGCCACAAAGGTGGAATATGAGACCTGCGCGGTGTGTGAAAAAGGCTGAGTAAAATCACTTTTTTTATTGCTCTAACTGGGAGGCCAGCCACATAGGCACTATAACGTCAGCAATGTCTATTTGTATTCCAGACACTATATCCTTTAAGCCAAGCAGAGCCAATAGCGGATGCTCTCAGCTAATTA
>OW240921.1:11484622-11527339 GCA_933207985.1 Pelobates cultripes
CTAGGAGCCAGCTAAAAAATTTAGGATCCAGTTGTTGATTCCCCCCCCCAACATTATAGTCATCAGAACCACTACAGCGTAATGTAGTGGCTCTGGGGTCTATAGGCTGCTCCTGCAGGCTTTTCAGTGTAAACTCTGCCTTTTCAGACAAAGGCAGTGTTTACATTTTTGCCCAGTAACACCTCTACTGACAGTCACTCAAACCGCCACTAAACTGTCTCCTATCTCAATGCTGCGCAATGTGCAGCACCTACATTCAGCGTCTCCACGCTCTGCATGGAGGTGCTGAACGTTCCTCCTAGAGATGCATTGATTTAATGCATCTCTATGAGGAGATGCTGATTGGTAATCGATAATCTCAGCTCTGGAGGCAGGCCACCTGCAGCGAGACCGGCACGGCGAAAAAGATGAGTAAAACCACCATTCCCATGTGATTGGAATGGGGCCTGTTGACCTAAACATACACATTCACTGACAGACACCCGAACTTACAGACACACACACATACACTCATAGACAGACAGGCACACACACACTGACACACTCAAACAAAGTATTTATTATTATTAAAAAATCAAATCTATGCCTTTAAGACACATACATTTGTAAAGCGCAAAAGTGCAAAAAGCTTAAACACAATATTGTGCAATGGTGTTGTATGTAAACTTGTGCAAATTTTTGTGTATAGAATCCTAATGAACTTGTGCTTTCATATTTATCCATGTGTCTTAATAAACAAAAATCAAGGAGAGAAAAATATATTGCATCAAAAATGCTGAATTATGAAAACTCACAAAAAGAGAACAGAGAAGTCTGCTCTTACTATAGTAGTATTATTATTATTATTATTATTATTTGATATACACATACATACATGACAGACACACACACAAAAAATTAAATAAATGAATAAATACATATTTTTAGCCACCCTACTGTTTCCTACCTTTTGGGTTCAGGCCGGTAGCTTCCATGGGATCCAGTGGGACTAGGCAGGAGCATTGACATCAGATTAGTGGGGCTGACTGGGGCTGGTAGGAGTAGGCTGCCGCTGTTCCAGACTCCCTCCTGTCTCTCCAGCCTCTCGCAGGGAGGAAGTGAAGGGGCCTGTAATTACTTCCTCCCGGCTCTGAGGCCTTGCAGGGGAATTAACGGACGCGCAGGCGGCCGGCGCTGAGGCCTGGGACAAGCAGAGCTGTCTTTACCTGGTGCCCTGCGAGCTAGCCGTTCCCCTGCGTAGCCTGAGCGCCCTGAGAAAGTAATTACAGCTCCCTTCTCTTCCTCCTGGTGCACAGAGAACTGCACAGGGATTGAGACGGGGCGAGGAGGTACGGACCGACCAATTACAGGCACCAGGGCAAAATTCTTAGTTGCCATGGTGACCTGGCGCCTGGGATTTGTCGTGCTCTGTAATAAACCCCTGGAATCCCCATGTCTAGGAATACAAATTTGGAGCTTATGTTACTTTTAGTTGCCTGTAGGAATAAGGGAATGCTCTATCCCCTCGTATAGAGAAGTATTTATTTACACATTCATGTACTTTAGTAGTGGATTCTTGTACCTTTTGTGCATAATGTGTGTATTTAAGAGTTCATTGTTGCCTGTAGGTGGGAGTAGAAATGAAACATCAAATCTGGCAAACTATTTTCCTGTGCACAGTTCAATGGAAGGCGCCATTTATGTTTCAAGGTTTGACCTGTCCTGTAGGCATGGTGTAACCTTAAAGGGATTATCTAGGTCAAAAGAATCCCATATTTTTAATGCATTATATCGATAAAACAATAAATAATAAATGATACATACCTTGAAAGATCCACAGATTGCATTGCCTAACAGGTCTCTTCCCACCTACACTCACACTCCTCTCTGACATAAAAAATGTTTTAAATGTAATTTTTATTTGCATATTCAAGAAACCCTTATTCTGCATGGTGCATTTGTCCATTGTATGTAGTGTGATCTGTAATTTAATGCTTACTAAGTTTTTATGTTGCACCATATTTGTGTTTTGCAATAAAAATGCTGCAGTGGTTATGGTGCCAAGAGTACCCTGGGGCCCCCATTTTAAGAAGTCAAACTTTTTTTTTTTTTATGGTTTTGCTTCTTACCTGTGGTCCACCGGGTGCTGATCCCTGCCTACAGTATTATTGCCGAGCAGCTGGAATTTCCTAAACTGGAGCTTTCAGTAGTTCTCCTCGGTTAAAGGGACACTGATGGTTATAACCTGTCCCTGCATGCTTTTCATGAAAACACTGCCTTTTCAGTGAAAAGGCAATGTTTACATTGGTACCTAGGAACACCTTTGGTGGCAGTCACTCAGATGACCACTAGAGGTGCTTCGTAGACATGCATTATTTCAATACATCTCTATATGGAGAGGCCATGTGGCGCAGCGCATGTACAATAGCCTTCCAGCCTTCCATGATTTGGCTGAGATCATTCGAATTGATGATCTCAGCCACAAAGGTGGAATATGAGACCTGCGCGGTGTGGGAAAAAGGCTGAGTAAAATCACTTTTTTTATTGCTCTAACTGGGAGGCCAGCCACATAGGCACTATAACGTCAGCAATGTCTATTTGTATTCCAGACACTATATCCTTTAAGCCAAGCAGAGCCAATAGCGGATGCTCTCAGCTAATTAGCCCAGCCCTGCGAGAGCTAACATTAGTTCCTAAATTAGTAGTGGAGATGGGAGCAGCTCTGGGCAAACCCAAGAAAGAAAAGAAAGAAGTCTTAACTGTTCAAAAGTGTGCTGCAGTGGTTATGGTGAATGGAGTGTTCCTTTAATTTAAAAATAATAAACAAAAAAAACAACATATATATATGAAAAGGAAAATTGGAGAGCATATGCACAGCTTCACGCATACATCGTCAGTTTACATTGGGATCCCACCTCCCGTACGTATATATTTACTGGTTAGTGATCTAATCACCGCAGTAACATTTTATCCTGCAGTATATATTCACCAGGTAGACATATGAGCCACACTAGTGAATAGATTATTATACGCTATATAGTTACACTCCAGTAAATAAAATGACCAGTGCCAGGTTTGTCAGGAAGCAAAACTGATTTAATTATTGAAATATAACCTCAATATTAAACTTCGTGAAACATTACTCTTGACTTTTTAAAGAAAGGTCCTGGCAGTCGAGAGGGTTAGTAGACATGTTGATGGACTGGTAGGGTCCCAGAGCTGTTGTTTAGGGTTCCCTACCAGAAACGTAAATAGATCATTTAAAAAAAAAAATAATTCTTCACATCCACCAGCACTATCCAAAAGAATTCAAGAAAACCTGTACTGGCCGCACTTTGTCTATGAGGGAGATTATTATCAGTCTAAAAATTTGTGCTTCTTTTACAGCCTTATATGACTGCACAAACCCTGCACCCACTATTCAGCCCCAGGGCACAGGTCTTGGTAGTCACCCCCACCTCCAGCAGTATTTCTAGGACAAAAGCGAAAACAGCACCTTTACACAGGTTAACCCTTTTCATTGCCAAAAAATTCAAGTTTGCCTAACCTGTTAAGCCTTAAATGGGTTAAATTCGTTCTTGCTGAGTAAAGATTCAGCCTCAATGTACATTCTACATTAGACAATCCACAGACACGCAGCAGTTCTATAGTGGCTCCAAAACCCTTTATTGCACAAAATACATTAGCATGGTAGTGATAGAGCTAGCCCTGCAGTATATCAGGAAACATCTGCTAGAAGACAGAAACAGCAAAAATATAGAGAAATATGAGTAAGGCAACTTTCATAGACAGAGAGAGAACATGAGCCTAGAACCTCAACTCAGCGTTGAACCTCTTGGATTTGAAATCCACTTCCATCCATGTGGGCCAATTCTAAGACCTCCAAGCCTTGAAGCATTCTGTCCAGCTATTAACATACAGAGGGAGAGCCATTGTTGGCCCCTCTTTACTCTTAAAGCATGTGGTGAACCATTCTGCTTTCTTATTTAGGAATAAATAGTCATTTTTAGCCACTCTGGTAGTCTGATTTGGACCTCCCCATCTCCATCTCTATCCAGTGCCTTAAAAGCTCGGAACATGGAGTCCATCCGGACTAGGCTACTGATAAAACTGTCAAAGTTCACGTTGCCTTGGTCATCAGCGTAACGTCGAACGAGCATGACGTAGAGTTGGTCATTAAGCTCGAAACCTGCAGCTTTGAGGGCCCCTGGCATGTCTTCTCCTTTGATGTATCCCGACCCTTCGGCATCAAATTGCTTATAGATACACTGCCATTTTTTGATGTTGTTCCAGAGGTACTTGAATTCTTCAAAGCCGAGCTTTCCTGTACCATCGCTGTCCATGACGGCAACCATACTGCGGCAAGTGTCAATGTTGAAACCGTCAGTCTTAAGATTTGAGTGCTTTGCCACAACTTTGTTGAGAACATTTTGAAGTTCCACGGGGGAGACCTCCATGTCTTCTCCTGCAAGCTGTTTGAAAAGGCGTCGGAACTGGCGCTGCTCCTCATTTTCGTTCGCTTCTTGTTGGTATGTGTTGGCGCAAGGGGCGGGAGGAGGGGCAGGTTGGTAATTTGCAATTAATCCACCAATGACATTGACAATACCTCCAATGATGTTTGCCGCTTGTCCACCTCCAGCACCCGGTGCACCAGCAAACAGCTTTCCTGCGCCGCCGCCACCTTGTCCGCCTCCTCCACCACCAGACAGACCACTAATAGCTCCTTGTATAAGTTTGCCAGCACCTCCTTGTCCAGCCAATCCTCCAAGTACTCCTTGTATCATGCCTCCGGCTCCGCCACCACCACCCTGACCAGATCCTGCCAGGCTTCCGATAACTCCTTGTAGAACATTGCCAGCTCCACCGCCACCTTGGCCTCCTGAGCCAGAAAGGCTGCTCATGACCCCCTGTAGCATGTTGCCAGCACCACCGCTTTTTCCTCCTCCTTGTCCTGAACCCGTAAGGCCACCGAGAACCCCTTGCAGCATGTTGCCAGCACCGCCGCCTCCACCTTGCTTAAACAGAAACATCTTGTCTGTAGTGAAGACGAGCTTGTGGATGTTCAGGAGGTCTTTGTTGCAGGTTGGTTGGTCGTATTTGATGCAGTGCCTTGCAGTCGACAGGGAGTGTTGGATGCAGAGCTATGTGATGTTCAGGTCCGTGCTCTGCAAGTCAGCTGGCGTGTTCCTTGCAAGACTCTGCAGACCAGTCATGCAGGGATAGTATTTGCAGAGCTTTTCGGACAAACAGGGAGTAGGCAGAGCGAGTCTGGTCTCGCACAGAGAATCAGCCTGGAATAGAAAACAGAAATGGTGAGTCACAGCCCGGCTCCACCCAGACAGTCACAACCAATGACAGTACAACCTGAATTTTAATCGCTCCTAAAATTGCATGTGAGCCCAGCCCAGGCTGCACTGACTCCCTTGCAGTGAGCCCTCCGTACATAGCAACAAACCACTAAACAATCTGGGTTCTGCCAGATAGAGCAGCATTAACCCTTTCCTAGCTTACCCCTGCGGCAGTCGAGGGTTACACGCCTGGCTCTGCACCCAAGCTGGGCATTATTAAATCAGAGGGGTTTATTCTCAGTGCCTGGAGAAATGTTGGCAGGGGAACCGAATGGGGGAGGAGTACCACCACAGGGGGGGAGGGATGGGATCTAAGGAAACCAAAGATGGAATGCCAAAAAAAAACTAACCCTTTCCCAGCCTTTAACCCACAGGACTGGCTTCACACTAAGTGTGCATTAACCCCTGAGTGACCGTGCAGTGCATGTTCTATAAACGTTTAGATGTCCTTAACAAGGAGAGTCTACATACCCAAGGTGATATATTTATAGATCGATTCAACCCATGACCAAATGGAAACTGTGTGCGAGGGCCGCTGGATGTCAAACTGGACCACATCGGTCACCCTTGGGTATATTAAAAGAATATATTGTGGAAGGAAATCTTTATACCGAACACCCCCAACCCCCCTCTCTCCATGCCAGTGTTAATAGGGTGGGAGCCAAAATACAGCCATTGTTGGTTGTGGTGTGTTCTTCATAGAAGTGTTGCTATGTCCAGGTATTTTTTGTTGTATATTCTATATGTGCAATTAATCACAGCACTTCGCTTCTGGTTCCTAAATACAAACCTTATACACCAACGTCCTCAAACTCCACCTGGTGTAATGTGTTTACAATACTCAATATGCAAAGTTATTAATGTGTTAATAGTTGATTGTCAATTGTTGCAGTGCTTCACACACACACACACACAGACTCACATTCTGCATGGATAATAAATTATTTATCGCTGGCTGTGTGCAGAACTCGCATTGTGTTGGAACAATCGTAGGAAGTTACCGGGCAGTAACAACGTAGTTAATCCCATTCGCTAATGACCTGTTTTGTTTTCTGTACCCCCTCTGCTGCTCTGCATTAGTCTTCACAGCAATAATGGCAGCAAACAAAGGACTATAGTTCTATAAAATGGGGTAACTTAACCTATGCTTTTCATTAGCTAGCACAATGTATGGATCAAATTTATACTCACTGTTATAATTACATCTCACTGTTTCACTGGCTCTTTCCTTTATTTTGGTAAACATTTTACCATTTTACATTTTCATATTGATTCTTACAAAAATAGAACTCGTATTATTAAGCATGCATTTTCCAGTATGATTAAGTCAATCAGAATGCGTCAATTAAAATAGTGTTTTGTCTGTATAAACGTCCGTGTTCTTACCGCAAGGGGCACATACAATCCATGCATCATGTTTATAGCTGGCCCTGTGGGTACAGGAGACATGACTCGTTTGTGAGCAAGCCCTGGTGTGATATATATAATCTTACTTTCACATAAAGTGTCAGATGTAGTTTTGATGGGTGAGGATGATTGGTGTTGTGGTTGGGAATGAAACGCCTTTTATGCCAGTTTCATGCATGGGTCTGGCTTTGCTGCATTGTGGCATATTGAGGGGTAAGGGATTCATTATCTCCCCCTCCCCCCATATACGATCCTGGTATCTAGTGGGGTCTTGTGATCTTCATTTTTGCAGCGATTCCATGACACTTTACAGATTATGGCCCTCACTTATAACCAGAGACACCTACCGTTTCTTATTTTTATTTTTTTGTATTGTGCGTTCCCCCCCCCAACAACCAGATGTCTGGAACGAGGGCTGTGAACATTGAAAATACCCCCTTCCATAGAGAAACAAACAAAAAAATCACAGCACTTGTTGCAAACTCTGTCGCTGTCTATGGCCTTGGTGAGGAGGATAAGTGAATGCAAAGAATGTGATTTCTCACCAAGTTTTTTTTTTTTTTTTAAATGTTGCAAAAGCAATGTTGGTGTAACATTTACTCCGACTCCCAATGGCTTTCCTGACCATGTAGGACAAAGCTCACTCCTGGTATGGATAAACTGAAGGCAGGACATTGTAATCAATGAGAAAACCCCTTGCACAGTGTCTGCGAGGCTCAAAGTGTTCCTTGGTTCCTAATGCATGGAGTAGTTTCCGCAGTAACAAAGAATTGCATTATAGACTAATTGTAACCTGCAGAATTTGTTACCAAACTGATTTACTGACTGTCCTTTTAACAAAGAGTTAATGAATTGCACACACCCAGAGGCTCCATCTCAGGCAGGGATTCCTGTTGGCAGCTTTAAGCCTTTGCACATGACACTATACAGGAAGAATGTGTGGTACCCACAGGAACGCCCTGACAGCGAGGGCTGGGTGAGGGGAATCTACCCTCAAGGCAGACAGTTCCCTCCTGACTAAGTACTCAAAGCATTTCTCATGGAGCTCACTGTCCGTGTCGCCCATCGTGCTAGTAACACCCTATTGCTGGGACCCACGTGCTCTAAGAGCCCGGTCCTCAAACGCTACTGAGCTGCCCTGCTATGTTTTAGATGTGTCTCCCTTCCTGCATTGCTTCCTGCCTTTGTGCCAGCTCCCCTGCTTTGGTGCACGCTTTCACTATTAGTGTGCAATCTCAGCATTAGCCCGCAATCTCACTATTATTCGTGTACAATCTTACTATCAGTATGCAATTTCACTATTATTAGTGTGCAATCTTGGCATTAGTGTGCAATCTCACTATTATTAGTGTGCAATCTTGGTGTTAGTGTGCAATCTTAGCATTAGTGTGCAGTCTCACTATTATTAGTGTGCAATCTTGGCATTAGCGTGCAATCTCACCATTATTCGTGTGCAATCTTGGCATTAGTGTGCAATCTCACTATTATTAGTGTGCAATCTTGGCATTAGTGTGCAGTCTCACTATTATTAGTGTGCAATCTTGGCATTAGTGTGCAGTCTCACTATTATTAATGTGCAATCTTGGCATTTGTGTGCAGTCTCACTATTATTAGTGTGCAATCTTGGCATTAGTGTGCAGTCTCACTATTATTAATGTGCAATCTTGGCATTAGTGTGCAGTCTCACTATTATTAATGTGCAATCTTACAATCAGTGTGCAATTTCACTGATCAGGTACAATTTAAGCTTTAGCGTGCAATCTCACTATTGGTGTGCTCTCCCTCAGTTAGTGCAGACTCCCTGCATAATTTTGCTACTTACTTAGTGCCATTTTCGTACCTCTGTACTCTTTCAGCATTAATGTAAGTTAGTGCACACTGTTTGAGTTCTTGTGAAATGTTTCAGGATTTTTCACTAAAGTGTGAAATTTTAGGCCACAATAGCAGAGTTCCAAAACGTCTGCAAACCCACTCTAGTTTCTGTTCGGCTAGTTTGGCCTAATATGTAAAATTCACTGTGAGTTCCTGACTTCAGTAAATAACCTGCCTGTGATGGTGCACTCCACAGTTAGTGCTGTTTCTCTGCCGTAGTACCTGCTCCCTGAGTTGATGCACTCCCCAATACTCGGTACAAGTCTCTGATTGTTATGCAGACTTACTGCCGTAGTACCTGCTCCCTGAGTTGATGCACTCCCCAATACTCGGTACAAGTCTCTGATTGTTATGGAGACTTACTGCTGTAGTACCTGCTCCCTGAGTTAATGCACTCCCCAATACTCGGTACAAGTCTCTGATTGTTATGCAGACTTACTGCCGTAGTACCTGCTCCCTGAGTTGATGCACTCCCCAATACTCGGTACAAGTCTCTGATTGTTATGGAGACTTACTGCTGTAGTACCTGCTCCCTGAGTTAATGCACTCCCCAATACTCGGTACAAGTCTCTGATTGTTATGGAGACTTACTGCCGTAGTACCTGCTCCCTGAGTTAATGCACTCCCCAATACTCGGTACAAGTCTCTGATTGTTATGCAGACTTACTGCCGTAGTACCTGCTCCCTGAGTTGATGCACTCCCCAATACTCGGCACAAGTCTCTGATTATTATGCAGACTTACTGAAGTAGTACCTGCTCCCTGAGTTGATGCACTCCCCAATACTCGGTACAAGTCTCTGATTGTTATGGAGACTTACTGCCGTAGTACCTGCTCCCTGAGTTGATGCACTCCCCAATACTCGGTACAAGTCTCTGATTGTTATGCAGACTTACTGCCGTAGTACCTGCTCCCTGAGTTGATGCACTCCCCAATACTCGGTACAAGTCTCTGATTGTTATGCAGACTTACTGCAGTAGTTCTGGCTCCCTATATTAGTGTTTAATCCCTGCGTTACTGCACAATCTCTGTATCAGTGTAAATTCCCTTTTATTAGAGAGACATTTAGTGTCCAATCCACTGCATGAGGAGCACAGGAAGCACATTCAATTCTAATCATAGAAAATTCCCCAAATTCCTCTAGAATTTTACTCAGTCAGGGCAGCAGGAGCGCCCCTAGTGGCTGTTACGTTTCTAACAAACTGTAATGTTTTACATTGATGGGTTAAAATGACAGGACCACTGCCCCCAGTTAGTACATGCGCTGTCTGTCTGTGCGCTATTTCCTGTTACAGATATTGGTTATTTTGTCAGTTATGTTAAATCCTGAAGGTGAATCTTTCAAAATCTTTAAAAAATATATCTTTTTTTTTTCTTCTTGCATTTCTACATACCTGACATTTTTTACTTAATCAAATGTTTTTACAGTTTTTTTCTTTCCCTGGCAGTAAATCACGCTTACTGTTATCATTAGAAATCTTTTCTGCCCTTCTAGTAAATCTCTGTTTTGTGTCACTTTCTTTGCCTCGCAACCAAAGCTAATACACAGTATACAACTTTTATCATAAGGAAACTAATGTTCTAAAATGAGAAAGTTGGTTCGTTTTACAGATAAAAACCTTTAGAATTATAGTTAGTGGCCACCCGATTGTGTTAAATCGCACATTTTATCCCATAGAATGCATTTGTGGTCGTTAACAGGAAAATGCAATCTCTCCAAATTGTCTAAATTTTCCAGTTCGGCAGTTGCTTTGTTACGTACGTTTTCTAGGCTTAGTGAAAGGGGAAGAGGCACTCACTGGGAGAATAATTACAGCACCTGCACCGTAGCTGCTGTGACACAGGGCAGAAAAACACCTGTAAAAGGGTCCTCCTGTCACTCAGAACATGTCAGTCAAACAATAAGCATTGTCATTGAAGAATGTGTTCCCTCCCAAACACTGTGTGTATTACTTAGGCCTCCCAATAGTTCTGGTTTTGGCAGACAGTTCTGATTCAAGGGTCCTGAGACACCATTCTGATTTTATTTTTTCTTCCCTGTTTTGCATTTGGGGACATAAGAGAACTATTCTTGGATAGCGCAGCGTGAACAAATTATTAGTCGCGCTCAAGCTGTGAATGGGCACCGGTGCCGCACAGAGCGTTTGAGCAGCATGTTGGGGCCGGCCAGACAAGCTATCAGTCAGTCTGGCGCACTTCACATCATGCTGACATGGCTCTTCAGTTGGCTGGCCTAGCCATTATGGGCGTCACCAATTAAGTTGGGTCACTGGCAACTCCCCGCTCAGAGCTTGCCAGTCTCTCCCGATCTCATACCATACCTTCCAATATTGGGAGGTAAGTGGCCCTGGTCTGAAGCCTGGCTCTCTGATGTATACTTTGCATTATTACAGTTGGCAACAAATGATTCCAGTTAATTATTTGGCTGCAGCAGGAGCCCTGGAGGCTACAATTTGGTTGTGCACAGTCCCCCTTCAGCTAGGTTAGGGGAGCATTGAGATAAGATATTAGTACAGCGCTCACAGTAGAGGAATCCTGATGGGATTAAGGGTTAACTCTTTGCGTTCTGTTAAACCTGATATACAGGAATTCATTCTTTATGAAGGGCTTGGTTACCAGATGTCAGTCTCCACCCGTACTCTCACTTTGTTTATCTCATTGTTTGGAAAAACGTGAATGATCTCTGGTGAAATAAATGTTAAAGGGTTTCTCCAACATACTTGGTGCACACAACATACTACACCCACCTCCCCTGGCCCCATCTCCCGTCATCCTGGTACTTGCTGCAGCTATAATCCCATCAAAACAGGAAAGGGGAACACGCCTGCTATCAGCTTGCCGAGTAGTTTTATTCATTTCAATCCAGGAAACGGCTTGCAAGCGCTAAACCACAAATCTGACACTGAGCACATTGGGAGGACAGGGATTGGCCGAGTCCCTGCACAAGGTCCAGCAAAGTGATGTGATTTAGAAATTAATATCTTCTTTCCCCTCCCTTCTTTGTTATGCATTTCTATTATCTATGCAGAAAAGGGGACCTTCCTCAACCCCTGGTGTCCTAACGAGCAAAACACAAAAAAAAAAAAGATTCAATACATTGAGGTGCATGAATGACATTGTGTTTTTGTGGTTTTGTTTGGGAGTGTCATCTTAAAACTAATCCGACGTTTCACCTGTCGTTTTTCTCTCTGCAGATTTACGCGTTAAACAAAGTGATGACGGAGCTGGAACAGCAGCAGTTTGAAGCGTTTTGTAAACAGATGCAAACATCTGGCAAGTAACCATGGCTTGGCACAGGCCAAAAAAATGAGCCAATGTCCGGTGACACCAAAGTAGCCGCGCGTTGGGACCTGCTGGCCGCGGAAGAGGATTTGTAGGTTTTATATAAAAGTAACCCTTTCTCTTGTGAGCCAACTTGCCCACTTTAGACCATCATACAGGTTTTTATTCTATTTACTTTTATTTACTTTCAATCTGCACCCTCTGCTTGATGAAATTTCTCCTGTTTCAACTATGATTTTATATTAAATCCATTTTAATAAAATCACAATCTCGTTTGAGCACATCTTTCTCGTTTTAACGGCCGAGAGCTGCCATGGTGCGTCTCATTAAAAGCAATGGGTTTTCATTTCTTGTGAAGGAGAACTGGACCGAACATTTATGGGAAAGATCAGGCCTTTTGTGGTGTTAGTTTATTTAAGCCACTGCTCTGAGGTTAAAATATCTGTTTATTATTTAGAATGCGTTGGGGTACGGTTAGTAAAACGCAGGGGATTGTGAACATCTTAAAAATTTAACTGAATCAGACAGTTCATATTGAGGTTCAAACAGATCAACCAATTTCAGGCTTAGTATCCTTTAAACCATGTGTAGTGATTAGTATATTTTTCCCGTAATTTCAGTGACAGTCCAAGACTTGTATCTATCCATATTTCTCACATTGTTGATGGTGCGAGGAGCTTTCTGCCCTGCCGTATGAATCGGATTCCTGTGCAGTTTCACCAGATGCTCTGCTCTCCTAGATTACAGGTGGTGAGCTGCCGGAGGTCAGGCTTCTGAGCGCCTCTTTCTAAGGACTGGCTACGTGCGGCTATTGGGGACAGACCAGGTGCAATGGTTTGAAGTGCTCTGCCATGGCACATTTTTGGTTGCCGCAGGTGTGGTTACAGCTAACAGCCCAGAGATTATCACAGTGTATGAGTGTCCTGTCTCTGGGAGTGTGAGATTATCACAGTATATCAGTGTCCTGTCTCTGGGAGTGTGAGATTATCACAGTATATCAGTGTCCTGTCTCTGGGAGTGTGAGATTATCACAGTATATCAGTGTCCTGTCTCTGGGAGTGTGAGATTATCACAGTATATCAGTGTCCTGTCTCTGGGAGTGTGAGATTATCACAGTATATCAGTGTCCTGTCTCTGGGAGTGTGAGATTATCACAGTATATCAGTGTCCTGTCTCTGGGAGTGTGAGATTACGTTATTGTGTCTGTGACCCTGTTCTAGACCCTTACGGCGGCCTTTCCCTGATTTGGTCAGAAAGGTAACAAGGAAGGGGTCGAATTCAGGTGTAATGGCCACCTTGTCCGGGATGATGGGGCGTGGGCATTCTGCCCTCAATTTGGCTCTCACCTCTTTTTCTAATGGCCGATGGAGCCAGATTCTACAGTATTTGTCAATGTGGTCTGGGGGTGTCCATTCGGCAGATCTAGGGTGTCTAGGGTTCCAAATGGAATTCCTCTTGAGGTATGAGGGAGGGCTGATTATTTGCGAAATCAGGGGGGTAAAGGTCTCGGGATGTCTTATGAGGTGGAGCATCATTATCCGAATGTTCTGCATAGTATTCAACTACCACCTGAAGATTATAATTAGAGGTTGAACCCTCAAGTGGGTCAAAATCATGTTGGGAGACAACCTCCCTGGGTTTAGAATAGGAATCTCTAGGGTGTTTGGCAGGCGTTTTGCCTTTATCGGCGGTAGCGCTATCGCCCTTCCAAGGGCGTTTGTGAGGAGCTTCGTCACGTTCTGAACCGTGAGAATCCTCTGAGTCTGACAGCTGGGTAATGGTCGCCGTAGGGGCTGGGACTGTCTGCTCGCTGAAAGCCGCTAGAGCTTTGGGCATGGAGTCGGTAATTGCATTGTATAGCCAAGCCTTAAGTTCAGCAGAGACTACTGGTTCTGGCAAATCAGACATAATGTCAGTAACAGTGGGGTCACCACAACTATAGTTAATTTATTTATATTTTTATTTATAATTAAAAAAATTTTTTTTTATATATATATATATATACAAACTTTACAATGAGGCGGTGGACTTAGACAGGATGTAAAATGCAGGAAACCATTATCCTGTAAATAAGTGGGGTTCATCCAAAGCTTATCAGTGGGGTTCACCCAGAGAGAAAAGGACAATATAATGTCCAAAATCAATAACAGGTATGTACCTGTGTAATTATATAGGGGGTTACCCTGTATAGAGGCAAAAAAAGGGCGTCACCCTTAGAAAAGAGGCTAGAGGGGGTCACCCTTAGAAAAGAGGCTAGAGGAGGCGAGTATTATTATGCTGCACTCTTTCTTTATTTACCTCAGCAGCAAAGAAATTTTTTAAAAAACATAACCAGTACATAACATTAACAGTCTGAGAGTAGTATCTCAAGCCAATCAGGTTCTTCTCTCCAGCATAATAGGCTCTGTCAACCAATCCTACTCCTCTTTCTTTGCTGCTCCCTCAGTTAAGTAACATCAAGTCCCCTGATTTCTTAACTGTGGGGCGATATTTCTTATATTATTATTGCATTTATATTTGTGATTATTATTTTGTATAATATTGTGATTAATAACTACTCCTTAACTTGTTAATAGCTATTAGTTTCAGATGGATTTTACTCTCACTCTAGTGTCCTGCTGATGTCTCTATATTGGCTTTCCTGAGCTGTTTTTAGTTCCACAACGTGGGTGGCCATGGGTTGCTCGAGGACCACGAAGTGCTCACTCAGGACGACGACCTTATGGTAAGTCCTCTCAAACTTCTTTCTTCCCTACGGGCAGTGGGCGGCAGACTCCGTCATTTTTTCCAAGTATGGTCTCACATTTCATCAGATGCTTGGGAACTGAACACTATAAAAGGGTACATAATAGATTTTCTGTCTATACCAATACAACATTCCTCACCACGGGAAATCCGTTTTTCCCAACAAGACGCGACCCTTGTCACCAAGGAGGTTCGGAACTTAGAAAGTAAACAGGCCATATCAGAAATCCCTATGACCACAACAGGCTATGGTGGTGTCCGCCCAGTGATCAACTTGAAACAACTCAACGCTTACGTATCCTACAACCATTTCAAAATGGAGGGGATACATTGTCTAAGAGATCTCTTACAACCATCGGATTGGATGGTGAAGTTTGGATGGTGAAGTTAGATCTTCAAGACGCTTATCTTACAGTGCCGATTGCCCTGCAACACCAAGATTTCCTGCAATTCATATGGCAGGGAAGAAAATGGAGATTCACCTGCCTCCCATTCGGACTGTCCTCAGCCCCATGGTGCTTCACCAAACTTATGTAGCCAGTAGTCGCCTTACTAAGAAGTCGAGGAGTACGTCTCATAATCTACTTAGACGACATCCTCATCATGGGACAGTCTACCCAACTCACCTGAACTGGACTCAGACACTACTACAAAATCTAGGCTTCCTCATCAATTGGGAGAAATCCATTTTGATCTCCACACAACACATAGAGTTCTTGGGTCTCATCATGGATTCTACGCTTCAGACCCTACACCTACCAACGACAAAACTGAACAATATCAAGAAGGAAATCAGACGCACGCTGGCGACTCCGCAGCTTTCTCTCAAACAATTGGCGAGAGTGATCGGTCTCCTCGTGGCCTCCAGACAAGCCATCTTCCCATTTTAGAGATGGGGTCTCCTACACAGATTTGATCACTCTGAACTCAGAAGCGAAAGACTAACTGAAATGGTGGCTCTTCCATATGGACGCCTGGAATGGTCGTGCCATTTTCGGCACCACACCAGATCTCATAATAGAATCCGACGCGAGTTTGCACGGTTGGGGTGCTCGCTGTGGAAATGTATCTACAGGTGGCAGATGGTCCGACGTGGAATCATCCCTCCACATCAATTGCCTGTAATTCCTGGCCGGATCCTTTTGCAATCCGCAGTTTTTTTACCAACTCAAGATCAGTGCTCTATCCTTCTGAAGATGGACAATATACCAGCAGTCCGATATATTAACCATCTAGGAGGCACGAAATCGAGGGTCCTGGCGAACATGGCACAGGATTTCTGGCAATTCTGCCTGACACAAGGCATCTCTGTCACAGCGGAATATATCCCTGCAACACCACAGCAGATTGGTACTCACGTCACCTCAGGGACCCCAGTGATTGGCAACTGGACCCCAGAGTCTTCAGAGACATCCAGTCGTTATGGGGCCCCATGGACAAGGATCTTTTCGCCTCCCGCTTGAATACACAACTCCCCAGATTTTTCAGTTGGAGACCAGACCCATCAGCTCTGGCAACAGATGTGTTCATCCAAGACTGGTCGCCCACAAGGAACTATGCATTTCAACCGTTTGCATTGATACCCCGCTGCCTACTTCGATTAAGACTCCAGACGGGAACTCTGGTGCTTGTGGTACCGTTATGGCCCTCCCAACGATGGTTTCCCTCCATCCAGGAGATGGCGATAGACATACCCCTCCTCCTCCCAGACTTCGAGTACCTGCTTCAGGACCCGGACGGTCCCCCTCACCCCCTGGTACAACAAGGCCTTCTACACCTCACAGTGTGGCTGATATTCAGGGGACCTTGGGCAATTGAGGGAGTTTCGGAGTCAACTCTCCACCTTTTCAAGGACGCATGGGCACCCGGCACGAGACAGGCTTATAAATCTTCATGGAACAGATGGCGTGATTGGTGCCTGGAACGAGATTTGGATCCCATATCGGCTCCTCTGACTTCGACCCTTCAGTTCCTAACGTCATTATTTGAGGACGGTAAAGCCTATCGTACAGTGAACCTATACCGATCGGCCATTTCGGCTAGACACCAAGGTATAGATTGGGTCCCGATAGGACGTCACCTGCTGATATAGACTCCTACGTGGCATCAAATTTGCACGTCCCCTACTACCAGGATACTCGATACTGTGGGACGTTTCCATCATCCTCAGTTTCTTCCAATCATGGCCAGATAATGCATTTCTATCCCTGAAACAACTGTCGGCAAAGCTGGTTATGCTCCTTTGCCTCATATCCTCCAAGAGGGTTTCCGATGTCAGAGCCCTGGACATTACTGCACGTTCCTACACCCCGGAAGGGATCACGTTCGATATATCTCGAAGAACGAAGACGTCATCAAAGAAGGTCTTATACCCATCATTCCCTGACAGACCGTCCTTATGTCCGTTCAAATGCCTACAAATTTATGAACTTCGCACCTCCACTTTAAGAGATCCAGCAAAACACGAACTTTTCATCTCTTTTCAGAAACCGCACCTACCTCTACCCTGACTCGCTGGGTTAAATGGATTATGGCCCTAGCGGGCATCGACACCTCACTATTCTCACCTTATTTGGTACGAGGAGCGATGGCCTCGAAGGCTTCCTCGATTTGTTGTCGCCTTGAAGACATTTTGAAGGCGGCCGATTGGTCCTCAGGATCTACCTTTCGTGACCTCTACTTTAGACCCATTCAACACTTCGCGGGAACGGTAATCTCCCAGCTTTAAACCAGCATAATAGGAGCCTCCGTGTCTTAATACAATTCACAGATTTTACTATTACCATGACGTAAAGTCATGATTTCATTAACGACACGGAGTCAAGTATTATCCCTCCCTCCCATCCGGAAGAAAGATGGAATATGGGTAAGTTGATTTCACTGTAAGTCCTGATATCATGGAGCTTGCTCTTCATGCTATGTTTGTCATTACTCGAATTTAACCACAAGGGAGGGAATATAAATAAATTGATTTCACAGTAAGTTCTGATATCATGGAGTTTTTTTCCTCTGGCTATGGTATGTTTCCCAATGCTTAAAACTTAACCACTATGGCTTAAAATAATTAAATTCTATTCACTATGACCGGTGATTTATGCATACACCCAGTTTTATACTAGAATATTACCATATCTTTCCTCTTTTACTTCCTAATCTACTGCATATCGTTACGGTTATTCCCTTTGTACTCGACCCCTTTTTCGGTTGGATGGTTATTGTTATTCGGGATCGCAAATAAAGAGGAGTAGGATTGGTTGACGGAGCCTATTATGCTGGAGGGAGGAACCTGATTGGCTGTTCCTGTTGCTAAGGAGATACTACTCTCAGACTGTTAATGTTATGTACTGGTTATGTTTTTTTTTTTTAAATTTATTTGCTGCTGAGGGAAATAAAGAAAGATTGCAGCATAATAATAGGAGCCTCCGTGTCGTTAATAAAATCATGACTTTACGTCATGGTAATAGTAAAATCTGTAAATTGTGTACAAAGAAATGAGCGGATGATGCCGGGAGCCGCGGCAAAACCGTCAGTGCTCTAGATTTAAAGTGACAGAGCACAATATAATTAAATTGAAAGAAGTATGAAGTAATCTGGATTTGTGGGCTGACGAGAATGTCAGCCCACTTCACAGATGTTAAAAAAAAATTAAAAAAAAAAAAGAGCAAATATTTCATATAAATAAATTGAAAGAAACAGAAAATATATATAATATATTAAAATGATATTAAAATGATAAAAGTCAGTTAAAAGAGCTATTATTATTATTATTATAGGGATATAATTGGAATAGACTCACCTGGGAGGCTGAGCAGCAAAGAAAGAGGAGTTGGGAGGAGCCTGATGGCAGTTTATATTACTGTGATGCATGCTGATTGGTTAGATTTTTTTTTACACTGATTGTTAACTGTTTCTTTGCTGTTGGGAGTTTCAGTAAAGAAAGACCAGCAAATATTCGCCTCCTGTCTTTAATAAAATTTAGATTATTCGGTCACAAAAAGTTAGAATAATCCCAAATTACATTACATGTACAATAAAAACCTGCTGAAATTAGAACAGCACTGTCATTGAAACAAAAGAAATGCACATAGTTGGAGAGAAATCAGTGCTTTGCACCTCTGGAATAATTCTTACCAGGAATTGGGAAAATCTGCTTTCTATTCTAACCCTCCTATTGTGCCACCTCTACTACAGTCAACAAGAACGATGAAGAAATGGCCTCAGACATTGGTTTCAAACTATTGCATCCATTTTATTGCAGGGATTTGAAGGAACAAACAGAACACAGCGAGCTGTCACATGAACGATAACAATTCTGTGGCCGATCACAATGTTTGCTCTCACAAGGCACCCATACCAAGTGCATCACACAGCGAGCCCTTGTAATAAATTGCAGCAGATCACACCAAGCATTGACTTGAGCTAAGCTTTGTTTGCGTGTTACAGAGTCTCTGTGAAGGTGTTTAATAAAGCTCACCTACATTGAAGATGTCCGCAAAGCTACGGTTTATGGACCCCAAAAAAAGGAAGAATCTGCTACTTAACAAAAAACACAAAAACCAACCTGTCACTGGTTACATAAGTGAGGTAAAGAGATTTTGTCCTAAATCCTTTTTATACATTATGTCATTTTCAGTTTGGATGATAGATCGGTTTGCAGCAAATAGTGTTTATCGCTGCTTTTATTTATTTTTATTTTTTTAAATCTTGCCTTCACTCAGACGTTTTCAGTACAACTTTGAGAAACAGGGGAGGGTAACCTTTTTATAGGGCCAACATGTAACCAGATCTGTTTCATTCAGGGCTTGACGACGTTGGCCTAAATTCAAGAGCTGGTTCAAAATTTTAAAAGATAGATTCCTTAAAGGGGAATGCATCAAGTGACAATTTATATTATTTTAAACCAGCAATCAAACACTTTAAACAAATATACAAACTAAAATAAAGAAAGGAAAGTTTGAAAAGCATGTCATAAATGTTTATAAACTTGGTCAGATACCATTAGTGGGCAGGCATCAAAAAATAAAGCTTTGAATGATACCGTTGTATCTAAGTGATGCGTATCACTTTAAATGGACAATCCACTGCCAAAATATAAATAAAATTCACTGTTTGTAGATATACACCCAGTGAAAATATGCATGCATTTAATTAAGCCTTTTTCCCTGGGTGTATATCTAAAACTATCTCGTAAAAGCTGTAGCTCTCCAGTCTGCAGCCTTTGCAAGTCTTCCCCTTCTAGCCCCGCCCACACTTTCTGTGGCTGTCCAATCACAGACTTCCCAATGCAGCTCAATGAGAAGTCTTTGCAAGGCAGGTGCTCTGGACAATTACTGCCGCTTAAGTTGAGTTCCACTGAGCTAAACAACCAGGAAGTAACAGGATCGGTTATCTGATTGACAGCCAGGGGTGTGTAACAAAATTTATTTATAAAAATGTCAATTTCCACAGAAACTTGGACTTTTTGTAAAATTAAAAAGGGGACACATTCTTCACACATAAGGCATTTTAGCAAGATAAAGTGCTTGTATTGGTCTGGAGTGCCCATTTAAGAACGAACTAGGTCTTTCAGTTACTCGCATCACATACCCCATGGCACATATCTGCAAACAGCACAAATTGTTCATACACATTGTGGCACTTATCACTCATTACATTTTTTCTGTTGTCGGGGGGCTAATTTGTTTTGTACAGTTGGACCTGCAAACCTTCTGATCCTTAAATCTTTTAATATATGACACTAAGCCACATTTGCTGCACCTATTAATAATCACATGGCACCCAAATATCTAATTTACCAGACAGTAACCATATACCACCCATACAACATCAATAAACCACACAATATCCATTTAATACTCACATCTACATAAAACACAAATTCCCTCTTCCTGACAATTTAACAGGCTTTTTTTTCTTTACATTTTATTTATAATCACTACCTCTGTGTAATTATTACAGAGCCAGAATTTCAATAATTAGATTTTGATTTTTAAATCCTCCATCTATTGATCCACTTCTGCTGTTAGAATACCCATTTATCTGATATCAAGGAGTCCTATATTACCTAATCAACTTGCCACTGACCTAGCCCAGCGAATCCCAACACTGGAAGGGTTACATGTCCCAGAATGAATTGCAGCCTTAAGTTCTTTTATGTGAGTGCAACGCATTTAGGGCTGCTGGGAGTTGTAGTTTTTATGGTTAAAGTGGAAATAGATGGCAGCGTTGTGACTGCAAGCCCCAGTATGCAACATGATTTTTCCTGTCCCAGGTAGTCAAGCACATCAGGTCATCCCTTTTATTGACATCAACAGTGACTATACACCCCTTAGCACCCATCACGCTCAGCCTTCATTATTCACCAATTTCATATACAGTCCCTCCACACGGCGCCTATTTCATATATATATATATATATATATGTTTTATATCTCTGATCTTAAATGCAGTACTGTCACATACATCACTCATCATACACTGCGCCAATCTCCCACCCGTACGCCAAACACAGTGCCTGTCACTTACTCTCCTAAACATATCAAATACAGAACATGAAGCGAAGTCAGCAAAACATATAAACTGCTCCACTTAGTTACAGGGCTTTTTATATATAATTTAGTAAAATGATATGGAAATCATTTCATTATTGAGACCAGTTTCTGGATGAGAGTGATAGAAACAGCTATTTTTTTTTTTTATTGGCGATTGCTGCTGTATTGGCAGTGGGAGGACTGTGCACTTCCTTTCTCGGGGAGATAAATTGGATAGAACGCGCTCCCCAACAATTTCTCTCTCCTTTGTGGACTCCCTGTACGCCAGGTTGACTGATGCCCTCGGCATCAATGCTTGAATCCAGACTTTGCCCACTAGGCACTTGCTACAGTCTGATGCCTGGTAGGCGAAGTGCCCGGAGACACGTGGAAGCGTTGGGATTTTGTGCAATGCACCGCACTGTTGTATTCTGACATGTTCAGTCTTCCCAAAACGTAACAATCGTTTATTAAAGAAATTACCAAAAATTTGGCTTCACTGTTTCTGACAGATTCTAGGCTGAGTGGGTGAATAGCAAACTGGCTCTGTTGGTTTCAATTTATTTATCTTACCAGTCATGATTTGTTAGCACTAATTAATCCTGTGGACTAATTGGCAGCCATACAAGAACTGAAATCTGTTTATTTCATTAGAACTACAATAAAATAAATTGCAATTTGAATGCAGTATATGCATGTAATATATATTAATGATATATTTATATTTTTTAAACATAAAAAGGCAGAAGTCCAGCTAACTATACCCGCTGCGGTATATAATGGATATTTTAATTGAAATTGTAATGAAGCAATATAGGCAATCCTTTTACATGGAGACCAATCTCAAATTTCCTGCTGCTATGTGATTTGGAGAGATGTGTCTAAATGTCACATTTAATCCGTAGCCTGCTTGTCGCTATACTGGCGATATTCTAAACTGGGGCACGGCATGTTCTGGTTTTATATTTGAGTGGGCAAGAGTCTCCCACACCAGTATTAACCAGACCCAAAGCTCCTTAGTTCTGAGATTTGACGAGATCAGATGTTTCTAGGCTGAAATGACTATAGGGAGAGTATGAATTCTATTGAAGAGTTGCACTGTAGGAAAGGACTGTACGAGGACTGCATTTCCAGGGCTGTGAGTTTTAGAAACTGGTTAGTTATCAGCACACTCTTATAATGTCTCCAGAGAACGACCGTCATCTGGAGCATCACACAGCATTTCAGAGACTGCTTCACCATAACCACTGCAAGATACATCTCTAATACTCAATCTATTTATCACCCCCACCTATGTCTCTTTATGCCAGTAGCTAGTTTATCTGTTTTCTATTTTTTTTACTAAAATGTTTGTTGTATGCTGAGGTTAGAGAGAGAACATTTTAGCCATAATATCTGTCACACCAATGGGACGCCTATCACTCACACATCATCTCCTCAAGCTCGCTGCCTTGGAATTACTTACGACTCTGCTTCTACCTTTTCTCCTCACGTCTAATCTGTCTCCAAATCCTGTTCCATCTTAACAATATTGGCTGCATTTAACCCTTTCCAACTCGACACAACTACAGCATCTGTTCATGCACTCATCATTTCCCAACTTGACTGTTGCAACTCACTACTTGTCGGCCAATACCCGCATTGCCCCTCCTCAGTCTTTCATGAATGCAGCCGCCAGGCTCATCTTCCTGGCTGACTGCCACTCCCTCCCCTCACCCCTTCCCCAATCATTACAAAGGCTTCCTGTACCCTTCAGGACCCCATGCAAACTGCTAACACTAACCTACAAAGTCCTCACTAACTCCACTCCTCACTACATTTCCTTTCTAATCACAGATATACGCGTTCTTGTTCCCTTCACTCTGCAATGACTTCCTTGACATCTGCTCATTCCCGCACTGCCAATTCTCATCTGCAGGATTTATCAAGGGCTGCCCCATTCTACTAGAATTCATTAGCCCCTGCCATCAGGCTCTCTCTCATCCTCCAGTCCTTTAAGAAGACACAGAAAACACACTTCTAATGGTAATGCTTCTCTTATTACAATTGTCCTTCTCAGTCCCGTCTCCTCTATAGCCCGGCTCATTCTCTCTCCTTCCACTGTTTAGTTCTTCCACACACAACGTTTACTGGTTTATTTCAACATGGGCATCTTATTCATAAACCCCTACCCCCTCTGACATGCTGGTATTCCTCTTTTGTGTCTTTACCCCTTCCTCATAGACTGTGAGCTTGTGTGAGAAGGGCCTAATTCACCTCTTGTCTCTTAAAGGAACACTATAGGGTCAGGAATACATGTTTAAATAGTTTTTAATCCTCCATTTAGGTGGCATGCCCCCCCCTTAGAAAATGTTAAAACTCACCTTATTTCCCACGACACATGGGTCTGCCGATGCTGGCCCCGCCGCAGATATGCCTCCTTGGTGATATCATCAGAATTTCCCATATGGATTGGGTGAAATCAGCAAGGGGGCGGGAAAGGAGTGGGGCCAAACAGTGTTGTCCAATCCTCATCTCCTCATAAAGATGCATTGAATCAATGCATCTCTATGAGGAAAATTCAACGTCCCCATGCAGAGCGTGGGGACGCTGAATGGCAGAGGTGCCCACTGTGCAGCACTGTCCCAGGAAGCACCTCCAGTAGCCATCTGAGGAGTGGCCACTTGGAGGTGTCGCTAGGGAGCATGTAAGCACTGCCTTTTTTTTTTTTAAAAAAGGCAGTGTTTGCATGAAAATGCCTGAAGGCACTGATTATACTCACCAGAACAACTACATTACGCTGTAGTTGTTGTGGTGACTATAGTGTCCCTTTAATATATTTGCATGTCAATTACTTGTCAAATATCCTCATTCCATCAGTGTATAGCACTGCAAAATAGGTTGGTGCTATATAAATCATAATAATAAAATTTATCTGGACCGCAGCTAACAATATTGAAGAACAGAGAGGTCTAAAACCATTTATGTAGACTGAGTTTAGAACCGTTTCTATGGTAGGTCTGTAAGGCTAGAACCTTATATATGATATGTCTGTAAGTCTATAAGTTTATGTATGGTATGTCTATAGGTATAAAGCTGGCTTCCCAACTATCCCGGTTTTCAGTGGGACAGTCCAGATTTTCGGGTCCTGTCCCTATGTCCTTACTTTGTTCCCTGATGTCCTGCTTTTGGGGACACCATGGATCCGTCCCCAATAAGCATAGCGCAAGCACATCATAAGACGTGCTTGTGCTATATTTAGGACGTTAGAACCTGCAGAGAGAACTAAAATAGTGCTCCCTGCATGGCATGCCCTTGGTGGGCCAGCCTACCAGATTGGCAGGGAGCCTGGTGTGCATGCACGCCAGGCTCACCTGTCAATTCTATGGGCGGACCTGGCCACTTTGGGCAGAGCCAGTGATGTAAATTACCCCTGGCGTCACACTTTACAGCCATTTCTAAGAACGGTTACAGGTTTAGACTCACCAATACAGGAAGTCTGAAGTTTTGATTAGAAACATTTCTATGGTAGGTTTGTGTATCTAGAAGTTTTGTAGTTTTTCTACAGTTTGTCTGTCGACGTGCAGGTTTAGAACCTTTTATGAGGTTTGTATGGTGTAAATAGACGTGGGTCTCCAGCAACACAGATAAACGAATATAGAGCCCTTTTCTTAATTACACTCCTACAGACACAGCAATACAATCTGAAGTCATTGTGCCTTGAGAAGAAAACAGTGATTTGTAAGGTGCTATAACCACACTAAACCCATAATAATCACTGATATAGGAGGCTTCATTGTTATTAATGTTCCAAACATTCTGTGAGTAGGATATTGTTTTTCCTGTTTTCCTGTAGCTAGAGGGTTAACACAAACTCGTGTTAATGTCTCTGTAAAAAAAAGCCACCTTCTCCAATAGCCATTAATGTCACACGCTGGCCGTTCACTGAAAAAGTGTCAATAACATTAATGAGTCTCTTCAGAGCCACCAACTGGCATGACAAAGAGAGATTGGAATCATAAGGGGAGAAAGAAAAAGAACGTTGGTCACTGGAGGCTTCTACGTTGATTAAGCATTGGCCATAATTGTTAAATATTTTCTTTTTCTGGGTGACAAGATGCTAATGCTCTTTATTCTGTGAAGGCAGACACTTCTCACTGGTGAGATGTCTCTGGGTGGCTCTCTTGCAATAAGAGAATAAACTGGGTATTGTTCCTGAGGCTATTCTATATACCCATTATTCTCTCTTACATTCATTTCATGATAAACCTCTTTATCTCAAGCTATTTGAAGTTTCCCGCAGCCATTATAAAGAGAGTTTGTCATGTTCTTGCCTTCAAGCCATCTGAGGTGATGGATCCAAGCAGATGTAACACTTGGAATGTGTAGGACAGATGAACAAACCAACGCTTCTATATTCGTATGGTGTTGATACGTAGTGGTTGGACATTCTTACCGTTGGCATGACTCTGCCCGGGACTGAAATACGAGCAGAGTTTCCCCGGGAACTTTTCACGAAATGTGTAAAGCCATGACATGTCTTCTGCGTTATAGAAGATGAGAAGACCTTTGTCATAGTCCAGATAGACACCTACTTTCTCAAGTTTGCTTTTGACATTCAGCCGTGTCCATGGCTCCGTACAGGCGCTGTACCGGTTTCCATCATGCATGACTATGCAGTAAAAGCCACGGCCAGGCTGAATCTGGATACTTCCTTTACGGCTGACCGCTTCATGAGCTAGTCCTATCATCCACTGTGTTTTATCCGATACCACCACCTCCCAGTAATGGACCCCTCCATCAAAGACCTGCGTACCCAACACCGACACTTCCACATCAAATCGCTTTGGCGAGTCTTGTAGCGGCTGTGGGTGCAAGTTGCCATACGCCACAATGGTGCAGTCGTCAGATAGGATCAGTCGCTGATGAGCAGTCACTGGATCGAGGGTCAAGGCTGCTGGCACTAATCACATAAAAGACAATTCGTCTGTCAGCTTGCAAGCTTTTCCATGCAGTATTAGACTTACACAACTACTAATAAACACATTAATGGTGATCTGTCACTTTAAAATGAATTATTATCATTTAAATTAACTCTAAATTCAGCCGCTAAATAATATTAGTTATATTCAGTTTTTTTATGTTCTATATATAATCGTAATAATATTCAAGAATTTGACCAGAAAAGGTACAATGAGCTTGACACCACTTTTCAATTACTTACAAGAGTCTAGATGTTGTTATTTCCCAGCTTAACCTGTTTACGCCGTTAGCACGTGTCATTACATCGGCTTAAACGATGTTAGGATGTAATGACATGTCCTAACATCTATAGCTACCCATGTAATATTCACGTCGCCGGATCTGATGGGGGGGGGGACTGCAATTGGTTGCGATCGGAGTCACATGATCACAGGCTGTCACCACAATCACTGACACAATAATGTCACAGCCAATGATCTGTATTACAGGCTGTGACATTGTATTCTGCCTCTCTCTTTCCTCACTTTGTTCTGATAGGCAGAAGGATTACTGTTACAGTGTCCCAAACTGTTGAAAAAATGTTTTTTTAATTTATTTATTTTTTAACACTTTAAGTGCTGATCAACTTGGAAAATAACATTTCTCACACTTTGTTAGACTTTATTCATATTAAATTGTTTTGTATATAAATGTTTGATGTGAAATGAAAGCCCTATTTCTCCTGAACAAAATGATATATAATAAGTGTAGGTGCAATTAATATGAGGTAAATTATAGTTGAACAAACATATTGTAGGTTCAGAATTTGGACAGTTGCCCCTGCCTTGGTTAATGATTCTTATTTTATTGACATTGGAAGGATGAATATCTGAGCTGACCTTCCTGGAAGGGAATCCCGCTATCTCAAAGTGGATAGTAAATAGGTTTGGGAGTCTGGAGTCCTCCTGTCCACTCTGACATTATAGGAAGGGACAGGGGGATCCATAACCCCGTACCCAGTATGGTAACCCTTGATCTCCTGCAGGGCAAAGAGAAGCCAATGCACAGATCTCTCCTGATTAAAGAACCCCCCACCCCTCACTCATTTAGTTTTTATTTAGCTGTTCACCTGCCATATGTTAAAGGACCACTATAGTGTCCGGAAAACAAACTCGTTTCCTGACACTATATAATCCTTAGGCCCCCCCCCCCAAGCTCAGGGCCCCCCTCCCGCTGGGCTTAAGGGGTTTAAACTGGTGACTTCTCCCCTTTCCGGCGTCAGCTCCCGAGTGGAGCTGAATCCGCATGCGCGGCCAGAGCTGCCCATAGGAAAGCATTTCTCAATGCTTTCCTATGGACGTGCTGCGTGCTCAATGCGATTTTCACATTGAGCGTCAGGAAGTGCCTCGAGCGTCTGTCAGGAAGACAGAAAAACCTGAGGGACCTGGCACCCAGACCACTGTTAGTTTGTGAATGCCACAGCACCTCCTTGTAGCACTGAAAGGGTGTAATGAATAATACCTACATACATTACGCTTGTAGTGACAGCACAGGTTAGATGGAAATAACACTTTATAAAGTATATCATTTACTCTGACAGAGGAGGCACGTTATAGACCTTACAAAGGTTATAAATGAACATTCTGCTGTTCTGTTTATTTATATAAGGGGTTAACATTTACAGTTAGTTAGTGTAGGATCTTTATGCTCCATGTGACATCAGAGGCAGCACGATGCAAGCACCGTCTAAGTAACCAGTATCAGCGCTTATAGTTCCATATAAATTAATTCATTGTTTTTTTTTTCATGAATAAATGAACTTGTGAAAGCACCCCAACAATTCTATATCTAGTATCGCAAATTTGCAAATTCAGGGCATTATCTTATTACCTTCATGCCACATTAAAATGGTCAAATAAAGCATTAAACATTAATAATGAATATCTCCTCTAAACAAGCAAAATACAGACCACTAATATAGACCGTAAAAGCCATATTTACAACATGACATTTTGTCTGATGGTGGAATATATTTTAACACGATAAATAAAAAGAAAAGTCTGATCCTTACCCCTCTGAAAATCTAATTTGATACTATAATTGATGATTGATCACTGTTTAGTAAATATACCCCAAGTGGAAACTTCATAATTTTAATTCTGCATTTTCTCATTGGAGTTATAGATAAAACCACTTTACAAAATCAGCATTTTTCTTGTCTGCAGCTTTTGCAATCCCTCCCCTTCTAACCCCGCCCAGACTTTCCGTGGCTGTCCAATCACAGACTTCTTAATGCAGCTCAATGAGAAGTCTTTGCAAGGCAGGTGCTTTGTGTAATTGCTGCCTCTTGTGTTTATCTGCACTGAACTAACCAAACAAACCAGGAAGTAACATAATCTGTTGTCTGATTGACAGCCAAGGGGGTGTAATCATTTTATTGTTAATATAAAATTTCTACAGAAATCTGCACTTTTTACAAAATAAAAATAAAGAGGACATACTCTTCATACAAAGCTTTTCAGCACGCTAAAGTACTTTAGGGGTCTGGACAGTCCCTGTAAGCATTTAGTCACATTGGAGTAGAGTTACACCATACCCAACAACACAAGACGTACACTGCCACATCTTGCTTTCCAAATATTTCCTGGGATATCAGACGTGGGTTCCTTTCCTTTAACTCTTTATTTTGCTGTTTGTTACAGAACTAAAGAGAACAAAAAATAATATAAACCTTTATCTAGATATTCTGGAACATTCTGCGCTGTTCTGTTCTCTATAAACGCATATAACATTAGGAATGGCAGTGATGTTACCTGGGTGAATGTCTTGGAAGAGAGATCTCCAGATGGTATACTGCAGGGGACCCATGTATTTCGAAGTCGGGAAATCCTCATACGTCAGGTTTGTTTCATGGATCTTCCCTTTTAACCTGGAAACGAAAAAAAATGAACTGGAAGTACCCCATAATAAAGGTTCAGCTATTCCCCATAGTTAAAGAGTGCAGGTTGTAATGGATCCTCCACAAGTTCCACGTTTTTTTGCATTCTATATGGAAACGCAAATGTTCAAAACTGCCGGCCAATTGAGCATTGATGATTTCAATTATAAATATCGCAATGCACACTCAGAATTTTCTTTTGGCTTTCGATAAATTGCACAGAGCAAGCATTGAGGCATGGACTAGACACCAAAGGTGAATTCCTGCTCGCTAGGGCTGAATTTATACTAGCCGATGGCTAGTGGGCGAGTGATTTCTTTTTAGCTGTGCCCTGCTAGATTCCCTTGCTGTGTTGGGCAGATAACACTGTTTCCTGAGATACACGGCTTTCCAATCTGTGGTCCTAAATCTTTGTTTCTCCCTTTAGTCTCCAAGGGTTGGCTTCTAATATTAAAGTACGTTTTTATGAATTTCAACTTTTTTTTTAAAACTATCATAATAACTGTAGTTTAATTAAAAATCTTATTCTAAAATGGAATGGCCCACTCAGTTAAAGACCACTGTGCCACATGTAGCCTTGCAGGATAACTCAGATGGCATTCCATACTGGCATACATTATTTTGGAATATGGATGACAGCAAATATAACATTTGGTGTTTACTGGTTTAAATGAAGGGTAAAAATGACCAAACCCTACTTTTCCGTCCCCTGATCCTTGTACCTCTCTGATAGAGAAGAGACTCCACTCAGGAATGTGTGCTTGTCTGCCTCCGCCAGCCGTTCCTGTAGGATCTGTACGCCCTCCTGCACCTTGCGCAGCTGCTGACTGTACTGCTGAACCTTCTGCTCGATGTCCGTCAGCGTCCGTGCCGTGTCAGACTCTAGCTCCTCCAACATGGCTTTCTGCCTCTCCCTCAAAAGCCGGTGGAGCCGTTCGAAGGCTTCCCCAATGGTGGCACGAAGGCTTTTTGCTGACGACTAATTAGATATAAACAGAAAATGTTCTTAATTGTAATCAATAAAATACATATATACACAATCCAAGGTCCTGCAGAGTATGTGGTCCAGTTGTGTGTTTATGCACCATTTGATTTGATCCGGTATCACTGCTCCTGGGTATTTTGGGCTAATTGGTTGGAACTGGTAATGTGATTTTTGCATCTTGGGTATTGAAGGGTGAAAAAACACCCTTCAATACCCAATACTCAATACCCTGGTAATGTGATTTTATCCTGATGAAAGTCTTCTTAGACTGAAACGTTGATGTAATGTGACTGTACTCACAATAAATATTTGAATTAGGTTGAAAAGTCTAGTTAGAGCTCTCCTTCGTGATCATTATATACGGGGCCAGATTAACATAGGGGCTGATGGAGCTGCAGCTCCAGGCCCAGGCACATGGAATAGGCCCATTGATTTAAAAAAATAAAAAATAAATTATTAGTATTTTTTTTTCCCCACACACTACTCTTAGGGATTCCACCTGGCTTTTATTTATTTTTTTCAAATTTATATTTTATTGTGTTAATCGATGTTGTAGGGGTACAGAAAAGAAGGTGGGAGGGTTGGTTAAGCAGGTAACACCTCTATATGACACTCTTGATTCCAAAACAGTGTGTCGCCATTGTGCGAGAGACATTGTTCCAACACAATAGTAATAGTAACAACTAACAATTGTGCACAAGGTAACATCCGTACATTCTTAACATTGTGGCATTAACCTTCATGAGACAATATAGTGCTGTTACATGTGCAAGGTGTTCCGTTTGTCGTCGCCTGCATTGTAAGTCGTCAGTGGCGAAAGGTAGCACTAGTTGTCGTAAAGTTTCTTCTTGTCCTTTCGTTAGGTGCTGGGTGGTAGGGGTCTGGTAGGGGGTCTAGAACCTGAGAGGGGGTCTAAGGGTGTCCGGGGGGGAGGGGGTTATAGGTGGGTGGAATGCGTGGGTGTGCGCGAGCAATACCCGTAATTCGTTGGTCGTTGTCTTGGTTTGGTGTTAGAACTGCTGTGGTGTAGGGGGCTAGTCCGGGTTGCAGTCCCGGTTAGTGCTTGTGGCGGTGTTTGCTATTGTTGGTGTTCTGTCCTTTATCCGTCCAAACTCTCTTTCCCATTTACCCCAAGTAACGTCAAATTGTGTGATACTCTTAGCAGATGTGGTTGCCATCCTCTCATATATATGGAATTGTCCTATTTTATCTGTCAGCTGTAGCAAAGAAGGGCAGTTTTGGGATTTCCAGTTGAGTGCTAGGAGATTTCTTGAGGCCATGAAGACTAACGTTATGATTTGTTTTTGGCCTGGGTTAAGGCCTGTGGGGAGCAGGAGCATTAGGCAAATGGGTGCTGTCAGTTCAAATTTTGGAATGTCTAGTGTGTCTAGGATTGACCTCGTAGCAGTCCAGAGAGGTTGGATGCCTCTGCAAGACCACCACAGGAGTATCAGTGTGCCTGGGCTTGATTGGCATCTCCAGCATAGCGGGCTCGTCGCGGGAAATAGTTGGTGAAGTCGTTGTGGGGTCATGTACCACCGGTACATGAGTTTCCTGTGGGCCTCTATGTGTGAGAAACATTTTGTTTGTTTGGACAACCCGTTCAGAGCTTGTAGCCACTCCATATTTGTTAAGGTTATGTCACAGTCTATCTCCCATTGGGCTTTGTGCGGATGTGGTTTAGCTGGCGTGAGTTCTTGCCACGTTTTGTAACATAGTGTGAGTGTTTTAGGTTTATTGGGTGAGGACCAGCATCTGTCAATGAGCAGCTGTGATGTGGTTTGTGGGGAGCTGTTTGGGTTGTGTGCGGTAGTTATGTGTGCTTGTAATACGCTTTTAATCTGTAAGTAGGAGAAGATGGCTCGGCTGGGGAGTTTCCACTGCGTTTGTAGTGTGGGGAAGGGTGTTACTTTCCCTTCGGTCATCAGTTGGGATATGTGTTTGATCCCTGCCTTATGCCAATCTTGGAGTGGTATGTCTGTTACCATTGTTCTGAGTATCGAGATGGGTGATTTGGGGTGGAAGGAGTTGTTATATCCATTGGCTCCCATGAATTCATCCCATACTGCCAGCGTGAGCTGGGTGGTTGGGAAGAGATCCTGTCGTCGCGGTCTGAGGTGTTTGGGTGTCCAGAGATAGTCAAGTAGGCCTTGGTTGCGGATTGTGCTCTTTCCATGTCTACCCATTGAATCGTATTAGGTGGTGTGTGGAAGAGGACACCTGTGGATAGGATAGCCGCTCTATAGTACTGTCTGAGATTGGGGAGACCAACTCCGCCAGAGCGGGTTTCTGTTTGGAGGAGTGCCATGGATACCCTAGGTTTCTTACCCCCCGAGATGAAAGTGCTGCATAGTTTTTGTAGTGTTTTGCAGCATTGGGCGGGTATTTTGAGGGGGAGCATCCTAAAGACATAGAGAATGCGGGGCAGGATCATCATTTTGTAGGCATTAATCCTCCCCAGCCATGAGATCATCGTATGTTTCCATTTGTGCATTTCAGTGTTGCAGAGCGTTTGTAATGGTGTGTAGTTTAATGTTAGCGTGGCCGAGGTGGAGGGTGCCACTTTTACACCTGGCTTTTATTTTATTGGCACAGCCAGTATTTGAGGCTGCCTGGCTGGTGCCAATATTGCAGTGATACTGGCAATACAAATGCTGGTATTTTTACTATGCAATACCAGCACTGGGACATTGGGAGACATTATGGCAGACACTGAGACATTAAGGGACATTGGGAGACATTATGGCAGAGACTGAGACACTAAGGGACATTGGGAGACATTATGACACAGACACATGTCTCCCAGCCAGTGTCCCTGGTGTCTCAGTGACCCCTAGTCTCCCAGTGCCCCCAGTCTGCCAGTGTCTCACTGTCCCCATGTCTCTCAGTGCCTCAAGTGTCACAATGTCCCCATGTCTCCAAGCTAGTGTCCCTAGTGTCTGTGGCCCTGGTGTCTCAGTGTCCCCATGTCTCCCAGTCCCTCAATGTCCCCATGTCCCCCAGCCAGTGTCTCTAGTGTCTGTGTCCCTGGTGTCTGTGTCCCCTATTTTCACATTGTCCCCATGTGTCCCAGCCAGAATCCCCTAGTCTCCCAGTGTCACTGGTGTCTCCATGTCCCCAGGTTTCCCCGTCTTCCTAGTGACATGGGGACCCTGGGATACATGGGGACACAGGGAGACATGGTGCATTCAGACACTGTGATACATAGGATCACTGGGAGACCTGGGGACATGACACTAGGGGACACTGGGAGACATGGGGCACCGAGACACTGATACATAGGAACACTGAGACCTGGAGTAATCGACACATGGGGGCACTGAGTCATGAGGGCACTGGGAGGAATCCATCTATACAGCATAATCAAACTAAGTACTTTTTGGTGATTTTACAGCATTTTCTCTTATGTCACTCCTTGTGATTTACATCATGTGATGTCACCCATACATATTTAATTATGCAAATTAGTAAGGCCAGTATGTTTTTCCAAGAAAGGTGGCAACCCTAACTACTTTTCACATACTTTTACTTAAGTATGGAAACTTGAGAGGGATGTATGGGAACAAAACTTGTGTGGACTGGTTGACAATGAATATAGTTAAAGGGACACTATAGTCACCAGAACAACTACAGCTTATTGAATTTGTTCTGGTGAGTAGAATCATTACCTTCAGGCCTTTTGCTGTAAACACTGTCTTTTCAGAGAAAATGCAGTCTTTACATTACATCCTAGTGATAACTTCACTGGCCACTCCTTAGATGGCTGTTAGAGATCCTTCCTGGGTCATGGCTGCCTAAAATGCATCCAAACATTCAGTGTCTCCTCCCTCTGCATGCAGACACTGAACTTTCCTCATAGAGATTCATTGATTCAATTCATCTCTATAAGGAGATGCTGATTGGCCAGGGCTGTGTTTGAATCATGCTGGCTCTGACCCTGATCTGCCTCTTTGTCAGTGTCAGCCAATCCTATGGGGAAGCACTGTGATTGGATCAGGCCACCACTTCTAATGATGTCAGCAGACTGCTTGTTTTTATGAGTCTAACAGCATGCAGAGTTACAGCTTCAGGCTTGAATATAGTAAGATTTTGCTATATTTATGGAGGCATGAGGGGCCCAGGGGGGGCTAAATGATGGTGTTAACACTATAGGGTCATGAATTCATGTTTGTGTTCCTGACCCTATAGTGATCCTTTAAGGTAATGATGACTTTGATCTCTCTAACACTGTGGCATGTTCCCTTTCTTCTACACTCACTACATACAGCTTTTCTCTGTCCCAGACTATATACCAGGAACTTCTGCCTGCTACTAAGAATGTAAGGAGACAAGTGGACCAGCGAGTGCTAGGGGACAGTCCTTAGAAAGCGTTGAGGGAGCGCATCATTAGATACCTTAATGCCAAGCTTAGGGTGCTGTCTGCATAGTATACCCTTAGTTGGCCAGCTGCATGATTGGCAGGCAGCCTGACATGCATTCATGCCAGGCTGGCCTTCTAATTCTTTGGGCAGACATGTCCTCTTTTTGGGCATGTTCGCCCCTTTTGGCAGGTTACGTGATTTGTGTCAATGGCACACCCTTTTACCTTCCTGCTTGACTGGACACTGCTGTTAGGGGTTATGGATTTACTTGAAAGATGAAAACATAAATTAGAGAGAGATTAGCCTAGGGTATGTGTTTTCTTATAGCTGCTGTTTTCTATCTCTCCAGCACCATCTCCATCAGATACATGACACTTGGGAGTGTTTTACTGTTTTTGGTCGATATGATTCCGTAATTAGGCCCGTCATAATTGTCAGCACCAGGCCCACTGGGCTCTTAATCTGGCCCTGATTTTATATATATATATATATATATATATATATATATATATATATATATACACAAACACACGAACATACGCCAGGGACTTGCAATTTTTAATGATGAATTCATGTAGAATTCATGTAGACGCTACATACGTCCTGGAAAACATGGCGGATCTAGTAAGATTTATTATTCGCCATCGTAATTTCATGCGTTATCCAGCAATGGAAGGATTCTTACTTTGGTTTCAGCCAGTTGGCGTTTCAGGAGCTGAAGGGCTTCGGTGTGTCCGCGTTCGCTCTCCTGCAACGTCTGTAGCTGTTCCTTTAATTCCCGCTGTAGAAACAGAAGTGAGAAACTCATTTAACTTTAGTCCGGGGGAAACTGTGACAATTCCGTGTCATCAGATTAATTCACTATTAAAACAGACACAACAGGTTTCAGTCAGTTTTAAAAAATAACACACAGCCCTTTCAGTGGAAAAAAATATTTTTTTAATCATGTTTTTATTTTACAAGCCTTGTCATTTTTTATTTATTTACGTCATCATTTTTTCTTGGAAAAATATTTTTTTTCCTCCCATTTACATTTTGTCCTGAAAATGTGCAACTGACTTGTCAGTTCTCAACAATTCCTGAATAAACAAATGTTTTAAAGCCTCTCTGTCCCCCTTTGGGGTCTTTGCAGATTGTGCAAAGACCCCCTCCCCCTTTGATGACATCACCGCTTGCTGGCCTACAGGTGCAATGCAGGTAAGATATATTTACCTGATGCCGTATCATCTTATTTCTTCACTTCCCGTGTATGTGTCGCAAGCTCATGTCAGTACTGGACTCTTGTGCATGCGCTAGAGTACACAACAAATGTCTGTGCAGGATCCTGCATGTCCGCTGTAGCCTCCATAGACAAAGCATTTCTCCCCCACAGCGGTCTTGAGTGATGGCTGGGAGAATTGACAAAACTTGACGGCGGTAGCTTCACCTTTTTGTCCAGCGTAGGAAAATGCATTAAACAGGAGTAATTTCTAATTTTTTTTATGATGTCTTTTGACGGCGTTTGTGTTTGAATTTCACTGAAATACCGTCTTTATGAGCATTTTATAAAGATTTCATTTAATGCGCAAATTTGGTGATAAATGAAGACGCTTCCCTATCAATATGGCGAATCTCAGTAGGACATGCATTCCGTGTTCTTGCCTTAATTCAAGTCACTGTTCATGTGTATGGAATTAAGTAGAGAGGTCGGCCTGTGGCCCATCCATAGGGGCCTTGGGTCAGCACCCAACCAGCTTTTACATGGGGAAAATATTTGTTTGCAGTAGTTTAGAAACACAAAGATTTTTTTCTGGAGGGGAGAATGGTAAGACAAAAAAAAATATGGGAAAAATTGGTACTGTATAGGGAGAATTAAAACTGGGGAGAGGATTCTGGCGCCCCACCATGACACCGCACCATCTTAAAACTTCACCAGCCATCCCTGGAATTTAAGCTAGCAGCTGGGGAGTCAAATTTAATAACCCCTCCCCCATCTCTGCTGTCCGGTACCTTAAACCCCATACAGCCAACGAAAAGGCAGATTATGCATTAAAAGGAAAGATTTCGTTTTTAGTCAAAAATAGTTGCATTTGAAAAATCCGCCTACTCCGGCTGTTTTTGCTACTTGTCGGTTTGGGCTTTAACCCCTTAAGGACCAAACTTCTGGAATAAAAGGGAATCATGACATGTCACACATGTCATGTGTCCTTAAGGGGTTAAAATGTCTCTTCAATTCTCATCACTCCCCATTTTAGTGAAGGCTCCTGCTTGTGGTAAAATTGATACAACATGTTGGATTAACATAGTAAGCAGGAATAAAAAGCCATATTTTATTGCAACTGCAGTCTGCCACCAAAGCAAGATGGACGATCTTATCATTCTCGGATAGTTTTTGTGCATGAGGAGATTTCGATGGTGCTTGTGTCAGGAAACGCGGCACATGTTGTAAATATGAATAGAATTTGCCTTTAATCCTGTGATTAGTGCAGTCAGCCGTGAGGCCAGAACATTAATCTGAATGTATTAACGACTCTTTCAATTATCTGCTAATTACTGCGCTCAGACATCGGTGTTGGAAGCAGTGTTATAGTGTTACAGTAAGGTGCTGTATGTGCAAAGTAAATCTGCCTACAAGTGACATTAACAGAGCTCCCGTGGGAGCTCAGACGTGTTTCTGTCCTGTCACTGATACACGTGTGCATGTGTTCGCTTGCTGATATCACTACACACAGCCACGGTATAAACAGACTGGCAGCTGGGAGCAAGCGTGGTAATACGGTGACAAACAGCTCCATTTACTAAAGCTCGCACTAAAGTCGGGAACTCACAGTGAATGAAACATTTTAGACTAAAATCTTTCCAATCGGGAAAATTCTGCAAACGTTTCCATTTTTAACATTTAAGATTAAAATGTAAAATTTTCTTTGAAATGCTGACAATTCCAATTTTAGTGAATACTTTAGAAAACTGCTTTATACCATCTTTTCCCTGGGAGGGAGCCTTGTGCTTGCATCGAGGTAGCTCTGTGCTTTGTACAAACACTCTTTCTTTCTTTGAGTGAGCATTGTGGGCTTAGTCTCTATTTAACGGCGTCCATGTCATCGTCTGGGATCTTTGCACAATTCGCATAGATCCCCGATGGAGACATCACCGCTGGGGGTCCGGAGGCCGGGGGCAGGGTAAAGGTGAGTGCTGCTTACTTAAACCGGTTCTTCATTGGTGCAGCCAACTTCTTCCAGTGAATCCTGTAGTTTTGCAGGATCCTCCATAGAACTCGGTGCTGTACTATTGCGCATGCAGTGACAACGGCTTCTGGCAGCTGAGACACCGGAGCAGAAACAGAGGAAAAGGAAGAGAATGGCAGGGACAGGTTCAGGTAAGTAAAACTCACCATTGCCTGACCCCCTCGGCCACCAAATTACAATACTGAAGCTAAAATATTAATTTGGGAAAATCCTCCAACTCTAGTCTTTCTAGAGAGGTCCAGTTGTATCCCGTTTCCATAACTCCCAACATTTCACACGGACAAAGAGGGACATTTTAATTTTAGGGTGTGGTCAGGGTAGGGCTGTTCTGAGTGTGAGTGAGGGTGTGACCAGTTCCGAGACATTTTAGGTGACTTACTTATAGCAATTTATAGAACTAAAATGTAAATTAGAAGAACAATGTATCTTATTTAAAAAGACTGATTTCTAAACACATTTATTTTAGTGTAGACACATTACTGGGAGTATTATTGCTGTGGAGCTCTGTTATACACTCAGACACATTACTGGGAGTATTATTACTGTGGAGCTCTGTTATACACTCAGACACATACCTGGGAGTATTATTGCTGTGGAGCTCTGTTATACACTCAGATACATTACTGGGAGTATTATTACTGTGGAGCTCTGTTATACACTCAGACACATTACTGGGAGTATTATTGCTGTGGAGCTCTGTTATACACTCAGACACATTACTGGGAGTATTATTGCTGTGGAGCTCTGTTATACACTCAGACACATTACTGGGAGTATTATTACTGTGGAGCTCTGTTATTCACTCAGACACATTACTGGGAGTATTATTACTGTGGAGCTCTGTTATTCACTCAGACACATTACTGGGAGTATTATTGCTGTGGAGCTCTGTTATACACTCAGACACATACCTGGGAGTATTATTGCTGTGGAGCTCTGTTATACACTCAGACACATACCTGGGAGTATTATCGCTGTTGGACTCTGTTATACACTCAGACACATTACTGGGAGTAATATTGCTGTGGAGCTCTGTTATACACTCAGTCACATTTCTGGGAGAATTATCGCTGTGGAGCTCTGTTATACACTCAGACACATTACTGGGAGTATTATTGCTGTGGAGCTCTATGATACCCTCAGACACATTACTGGGAGTATTATTGCTGTGGAGCTCTGTTATAAATTTAGACACATTACTGGGAGTATTATTGCTGTGGAGCTCTGTTATACACTCAGACACATTTCTGGGAGTATTATTGCTGTGGAGCTCTGTTATACGCTCAGACACATTACCGGGAGTATTATTGCTGTGGAGCTCTGTTATACACTCAGACACATTACTGGGAGTATTATTGCTGTGGAGCTCTGTTATACACTCAGACACATACCTGGGAATATTATTGCTATGGAGCTCCTAGAAAAGAGGGTAATTAGGATAGAAAAGAGGGATAGAGGAATTTGGGTGGAAAATAGGGACTGATCCTCTTAAATAGGGACACTTGGGAGGTATGGATTTTCACTCATAAACTCAGAGTCCAAGTAGAGGATATGTGCCAGCTCAGAGATGGCCACAGTGTGGGTGACAGGAGGTTTAGAGAAAGTCCAGCGTGAATCACCGAGAAACAGCCATTTCCTTCCTGATCACAATGGATGCCGGCGACCATTAGCAGCGTTCTGTCACGTTAATACTAACGATGCTGCGAGGGTTCTTGAAAGAGCAGCAAATAACAATGTAGCAGAAGGATCAGTTCAGGGATCAAGGTCTAATTCCTGTATCGAGCCGTGAGCTGTCATACAGGTTCTGATTCTGTACAGAACGAGTCTTTATATATTGTATATAATCCAGCACTGAGCATCCTTCTATACCTACCGACTTTATATGGCTTACGGAATATGATAAATACCAATAATAATAATAATAATAATTAACAGTCCTTGTATAATTCAGACTTTCTACATTCCGGAGTGTATTCACAAACAATGATCTGAAAATTGAACTGTGAAATGTAATTGAAAATAACAAAGCTGTGACTATAGCGGAGTTGGGGACACTCTGGACCCCTAAAGCAGTTTATCTTGCTGAAGTGCTTTATGTGTGAAGAGAATGTGCTTTTTTATTCCTTTTAGTGCAGAAATTGGCAGTTTTATACATTTAAGAAACACTACAGGCACCCACACCACTTTCTCAATGAAGAGATCTGGGTGCCATGTCGCCCCTGTTTAACTATGAACCTAAACTCAACTACTACTATGGAAAGCACTGAGATCATCGATGATGTGCAGCAAGCCAGGGACCAGCGCTGCGTGGGAGAAATGGTACTTAAACTCACCTTTTTAACCCTTGCAGTGGGTTCCACATAAACTGTGACTAGGGCAGTATAATGTTAGGATACATATTTGTATTCCAAAACGCTATAGTGTTCCTCTACCCTGGTTACACCCCAATGGGTTTCAAGCAGACAACCAGTTACTTCCTGGTTTGTTTAGCTCAGTGGAGTGGAGCCTTCTCATTGAGCTGCAGTGGCAAGTCTGTGATTGGACAGCCACAGAAGGTCTGGGCTGGGAAAGAAAGGGAGGGCTTGCAAAGGCTGCAGACACGAAATCTGCATCTTTTGCAAGTTTTTTTTAGATTATACCCCCCAATAAAAAAAAAAAAAAAGTATAATTAAATGCATGAATGTTTTCATTTGGGGTACATCTACTAAACAGTAATTGTTTATTTGGGCAGTGGAGTGTCCCTTTAAACAAATTTCCAGAGGAAGAACTAGTGGCGTTTTCTGCAGAAGTGACCTCTAAGCACATACCTTGGACAGGCCGTACCAGGTTCTATAGCAAGACAGTCCCTCTATATCTTCTGCTGTTTAACTGGTTAACATTTAACTAATAAAGAACATCACGTGTACACCAGATCTATCTCTCCATAGTATGAGAATTCTGCATTTAAACCTTACTGCTATAATTTATTTGTCTCAGCATGATTATGTGTATTGATATGTTCTTATTAGCTTTGCTTAAAAGTGGAATCTGTCTATTGCTGTATAAATCACATTTTGAAGACTTTTATTAGCAGAGCAAGCAAGCCAATGGAGAGTTTTAAACTATGGACGAGATTAAAGGGGAGTGAAACTTCTGTATTAGCAATTCCAGTGAGGGGGGCAGACCTGTGGACTACTCAAAAATAGCTTGACTCAAAATTGGCCTATAGAGACCATAACCACTATATTGACATGTAGTGGTTATGGTACTGATAATGCAACTTGAATTTGTAGATTAGTGAATATTACCAAATAAATCTCACATTTTATGCACGAATCCTCTGTGACTCGAGGCAGACAGTAGCTTACAAATAATACCACTAAATTCATAATCTTAATGTGACGTATCACTTTGTAGCTTTAGGTCTTAGAAATTAGGGAGATTTAGGGATTTAGGGTAGATGATGTGTATTCTGAAATATGAGAAACCAAGAAATCGGACATTTTGATATTTTGAAAAGTTAATCAGGCAAAGTTATCTCGAGTCTGCTGGGAAAGCGACTTGCTGGAAGATTCCTCCCCCTGCTGATTGCTGTGTGGAATTACCCCCAAACTCTCAATGATAAGTGTGGACCACATATCAGGATTAATATTGAAACCACAAGGGCATGCATGGCCATAATGTCTGACCCTCAACCAGGGCCGGACTGGGAATTAAAAGCAGCCCTGGAAAAAAAATATTTACCAGCCCCATAATGCGTCGCGCCAGCATAGTGTGCGGATACAGAGTTAGAACAGATAACGTAAAATGAAAAATTACTCCAACGTAAAAAGCGCACTCATAGGCTTCAAAATAAACAAAAGTGCAGATTTATTTTAAGCAGACGTGCCTTTGCATGTAATCAATGTTTCAGTCCAACTACCTTGACATATTAAGGAAAGCTTGTTAATGGGACTGAAATGGTGAATGTATGTAGGGCACAACTGTAAAAAAATGACGTTATCTTGTTTATTTTGAAGTCCTGTGGGTGCACTCTTCACTTTAAATATGTTATTGTGATGGAGTATGCACCTAGCAACAAGACTGGGCCAATATCTGCTCATTACATATAGTACATATTAATGACATTTATCTGTGTATTATGCATTTATAAATGTACATTAATATATGTGTAAATATAATATATATATATATATATATATATATATATATACATATATATATATATCTAATACACATTAATATATATGTCATATACCAGTGGTGGATACAGAGCCTGATCCCAGCAGGGGCACTTGTAGATTATTTAAAGAAATAATCCATGCACAATAACCACTACTGCTCTGTGTAGTGGTTATGGTGCAAGGAGTGCCGGGACCCCCTCCCAGAGTAAGTAGTCAAACCGTTTAAGAACAGTTTGACAACTTACCTGGGGTCTGCTGGGATATAGGAGCAGTGGTGCAATGTGTGAGGGGTGCAGTGTGTGTGAAAGGTTCAGTGTATGTGTGTGTGTGTGGGAGGCGGTGTAGTGTGTGAATGTGTAGGGTGTGTGGGGCAATGTGTGTATGGGGGGGCTGTGTATGTGTGTGGGGGCAGTTTGTGAATATGTATGGTGTGTGTGTGGGCAGTGTGTGTATGGGGGGCAGTGTGTGCCGCACGGTGCCTGTGGAACGGGGAGGGAGATTGGCTGGCAGGGGAGAGCCTCGTGGGAATGTTCTGTTGTTTCCCCCCTGTGATCCACCAGTGATATATACAGCCCCTCTGTGTGCCTTTTTGTCTCCCCCCAGTCACTCTGTATGTTTCTTTCTCCCCCTCACTGCTCCTCTGTGTCCATGTCTCCCCTCTCCTTTCCAGTCTCTCTTTTCCCCCTCTGCCTCTTTCTCCCCCTCCCCTTGTGTGTCTCTCCCCTTTCCCCCTCTACCTCTTTCTCCCCCTCCCCTTGTGTTTCTCTCTCCTTCCCCCCTCTGCCTCTTTCTCCCCCTCCCCTTGTGTGTCTCTCTCCTTTCCCCCTCTGCCTCTCTCTCCCCCTCCCCTTGTGTGTCTCTCTACTTTCTCCCTCTGTCTCTTTCTCCCCTCCCCTTGTGTGTCTCTCTCCTTTCCCCTTGTGCGTCTCTCTCCCCCTCCCTT